>KK121728.1:232857-304275 GCA_000611955.2 Stegodyphus mimosarum | reverse complement strand
GGACACAACACAAGTACTTGTTGTGGCATGCATGGTACCTTTTACTGTATACAACAAATAGCCCTTACTTAAAAACACACTATGTACAACCAAAATTATAAAAAAGCCTTTTGAATGCAATTCATGCAACTCTAAATATATAATGTCAAGTAGCGCTACTCTAAAAAATATAAACAAATATGCAAACATTTTTTATTTTCGGTTTGAAGATAAACTTATGAAATTTTAATATATATTTAAATTACTATCTTAGAAACATATGCATTATATGTAAAAGTATAACATGCAATTTTATGAAGTCTGTGTTAATAAGCCGTTTTACCTTTGAAAACATTACTATATGTACAACATAGCTGATCATTTACACGTTTTATTTTTAGGACTCAAAAAAGTATCTGAAGCAACTGGAAATGTCCGGTAATCCTTTGAACTGCAACTGTGAATTTGCTTGGATATGGGAATGGCTAACAGAATATGAACATGAAAATGGATGTCAAGACATGTTTTGTGATGAGACTTATTTAAGAAATCTGCGTGAAGCAAAATGCGTAAATATGAACAACAAATCAATTATTAATGTATTCAAAACTGATTTGGATTGCTTTTCAAATAGTGCAGTAGGGATTTTCTTTGGTACACCATATCAACTCATTTTTAAAGTAACATTGGCATTTTTATATATAGGTAGACATATATAAATTTTACTAAAATACAGCATGCATGCTTAAGATTTCACAGCACATTATTTATTGCCTGGCAATTTCAGATTTTTATTTAATCTTTAGAGTTATTTCACCCATACAAAATCTGAAAATAAATGTATTTTCAAATAATCAATTTCAAATTTGCTGTCATACTTAAAATATATATTCAATAATACTTAGTTTTATATAAAGCAACAATAATTTAAAAAGATTGCCTCAATTAGAGGAAGCAGAAATCAGGACCCAATTTCTAAATCAGTACTTTAAAACAGTTTCACATTTTGATTCACATCACAGTAGCATGTAATTTTCCAGCCAAGAAATGGCTAAACAAGATTTTAAATTTGAAAGGAAAAAAAAAAAAAGAAAAAAGAATTTTTCGGTTTCTCAGCAATGTTTCAGACAGCAGGTGTAAAACAGCATTTACAAAGAATTTTCTACATATTCCCCATACATACCGTTTTCTTGAATGATAGAAAAGTACTCTTAAGTTTCTGATTAATCAATTTAATATTTTGAATATGTTATGCATATAGAACAGCCTTAGAAAGCTACATTTTCCCATTCATAAATTTAACAAATAAAAGAAACATCACAAGTTGCATACAAATCTAAGAAGGCAACATATTCTGCCATAAATTTAATTATAAATTAAATAAAAAATAAATAGTAAGGAATTTTAAATTAAATGTTGAACTAGTTTTTGGTGTTAAATAAAATACCCTCATATTTAAATTTTAAAACATTGAAATGTGTCATTAAACTAATAAATGAAAGTAGCTGAGTCTTAAATTTTAAATTCAATACCACATATGCAGAACCTTCCTAAAACAAAATATGTGTTAAACATATCTGTAGAAGTGGGTAAAAAAATTTCAGTATAGGGTAACTCTACAAATCCAGACTAATGGAACCATAGCTCTTATGTGCATAATTACGCTGCTCTTTTTCAGTACGCCAAACACATATCTACTTCTATGCAAGTGAGGGAATTTTATTTTTCACTTATTCTGCCTTATTTCAACGATGGCATATGGTTAAAATGAATACAATATTTTTATTTCTCTAAAATAAAATTCAAAATATTTATTTCCATTAAATTTAGTGATAAAATAATCTTTTATTTATTTAAATACTTATATTCAAGTAGAGATAACAATTTCCTCAAAACGAAATAAACTACATTCGAATGCATGCACACACAAACACGAACAAAAGAAAAGGGGGAAAAGAAAGGGGGCAGAGAGATCATGACATACAGTAAAAGCTTACAGTAATTGGCTCGAGGAGGTAAGAAAGAATCTAGAGAGGCAAGTTCCGTAAGTGAAGAGAAAACAGAAATAATATTGCCCACTGTTTAGAAATTAGGCACTATATGGTATGATTCACAGAGTGAACAAAGAAACTTAATACTTTGTATGCAATCACCTTTACTATTAGTGCTTATTAGCTATATATTTGCTAAACGATAAGCATTGCTTGTTCTTGATATGTGATTATATGTTATTAAATTAAATGAGTTGACATAAATATGGCATGCTTAATGGCTTACAATAATTTTTGATCACAAGCTAATAAATATGTCACACACATTCATCTAAATTTAAGCTACTTATGCTAGCCCAATGATTCTTAACTGTACACTCCTGGGAATCTATGCATTAATTTTCAGGGGTTGTAAGTGATGTTCTTAAATTAAGATTTGATTTGCTAATTCCACCATGAAAATATAAAAACATCATGTAATTTTCTGATTAAGAGTCTGTCAACATGCCCATCAAATGAAAGGGGGTTCTCAAACGCTTAAAGAAACACTGAAATACAATAAACTGTCTCAAGATTTTGTATTAGTTATTTGAATCAAAGATTAAAAATGCATTAATAACTGAATAACAAATTTAAATAGCCTTGAAAGAAAAAGTGACATGGATAATAAAGCAGTTCTGGATAATTGAAATTACACTGCAGTATTACAAGAAAAAATGTATTTCATAAAAGAATGCTAAGCATCAAAAATTTTGTGAACAAACCTTTTCACTTAAAACAGTTCGCTGTTCAAGATAGTGTTCAAATAGCTTACTCAAGGATATTTGGGACTTAAAAATTGATGAATGGCGATATTCCTGAAAATAAAATAAAAGAGGGAGTAAACATAAAAAATACTAACAGAATTCAATATTTTGAAAAGAGATATAATATAAATTTTTAAATTTTTAAAAATTCATAGCTAAACATCAGTTACTTTTGAATGTTTGAGGAGACAATTGTTAAAAATATGAAACTGAGACAAATTGCCTGACATGCATACGAAACACAAGTTCAATATCATAAATAGTTAATTTGGTTCTTATTCACATGACTGTGCATAAATAAAACATACCTGCTCATACTTTTCACATACTCTTTTCATAGTACTTAAAAACTGGTCATCATCAAATGTTACAGATTCTACATATTCCGAGCTACCCACAATATTCACTTTACAATCTTCGCATGCTCTTAAGCACATTAAAGTGAACATAATGCAAGAAGGATATACCTAAAAGAGAAATTTTTACAGCTTAATTTTTTTTCACTCTCAAGTAAAGCAAACATATTGCAGAAATTATACACCTCACAAATTTTTTGAGTTTATTTACTTATATTTATTTTTTTCCTTCATTGGACATACTTTGTACATTTGTATCCTTTATCAAATGTTCATTATCAAAGATTAATGTTTCATAAAACGAATGGTTATACACAGCATCTCAAAGAGGAATATACTAAAACTGTTTCTTATTTGTGTTTCTGTGACATACAAAAACAGTAACAGATTGACAGTACAACAACATTACCTTATTTCATTGAGGGACCTATTTCATTAGTAATTTTGCTTAATATTTTTATAGTGCAGCTGAAAACATTTGCAATACAGAAATTCTTATATGCAGAAATTCATACTTATGGAAAGGCCACATTCAAAATTGGATCCACAAAAATGAAACAAAATTAGACAAACATAAACACAAGTAACTTTATTGAAAACACAAATTAAAAATAAAATCGTTAAAATTAAAACTATGCATTGTGAATCAATTAGTTTACCATTTTGAATTAAACAATTCGTTTTCTACACGAGGACAATTCATAGATCAGCATAAATTTAAGCAACTAATATATTTTATTTGTTGGGCAATCATGGTGTTGGGAAATCATTGTGAGGAAATGAGATATTCTACAAAAAACAAACTAGCACGATAAAAACACTGCGAAATGTAAAACATTTTAGAAGATAAGCAGCATTACTTATCTGTTGTACTGTCAATCTATCACTGTTTTTGTATGTTACAGAAACTGTTACACATAATTTTTTCAGATTTTTATATGAATATATGGATTCATAAATAATTCATTAACAAACACATAAGAACTATCTCAATAATGAAATATTCAGATGAAATCTATTTGCACTTTAATTGCCATACTCTATTGCAGATAATCCCTTAAAGTTACACTTTATTAAAACTAAAAATTCTCTGCATGTATATTTTATAGTTTTATATATATTTTTATAAAATTTTGTCAGTTCATTACATTACCTTACTCTTACTCTGAGCTGAATGCTCTTCAGAATTCAGGAGATCACAGATCACTAGTGTTTTTCCAGGCACTGGATGCAAATTGTGAAGTGCAGACAGTTCTAATGCCTTACTAATTGAACTCTTGTAACGATTAAGAAGGTGACATGAAGCATTCCTTATTCTGTATAAAAAAAAAAAACTTTAATAGCCCTTAAAGAAACTTTTAATAACAGTAAGTTAGATATTTATAAAGTTACTTTAAATTTAATATTGCCATAAACTAAATCTAACACTAGACTAAATTATTATGAAACCATATTATAAAATATGTATGTAAAAATATGAGCTTAGAAATTTTCAAAATTTTATCAGATAAATATCATAGCTCTTTTCTTTGTCTTACAGCTATAGTACACACATGACTTCAAACTTCCACTAATAGTGCTAAGGAACATTATTTACCTCACATGATACAGTTCTTAATGTACAACAATTACACAAATTCTAAGAAATTAACAGAAGACTAACAAATTTATAATAATTTAAATGATCAAATTAGATGCCTGTACTGTTACAAGATTTCTCTCAAAAATTCAATGTAGGTAGGTTCCTCCCCCTATAAGTCTTAAAATTAATTTCTTTTTGATAACTAATGGATACAAGAATTGTATTTTACCTCTGCCATATTTTTCTGGTGTATTTTATGTAACTTTATCATAAATATTAAAAACTATAATGGCATAATAGTAAAAATTTAATTTTTTTGTAATGTTTTGGTATTTTTCTTCCAATTATTAGGAAAAAAGCACTTTCTGAGAAGGTAATAGTAAACATATGAAGAAATTCAAAGTAAAAATTTGCATGAAACTTGATTGCAGTTTCAATAAAACCCTGTCCAGTTTTATTTAAAGTAAAAACAAATGCTTTCGTAAAGTTAATTGGAAATAGCAAAGTAACCTAAGTTGCATAAATTAACAGGGCTAGTTTCAAAGAATTGAATAGAATCTTCTTCAGATGCAGGAGAGAAACTGAAAAATGATTTCTCCTTCAGAAGAAGATTTTATTAAAAATCTAATTCTGCAAATTTAAGCAACTTATGCTGATTCCTTTTGCTTCACTATCTCCAACATTTGATCTCTCATATGTTATTTTAATTAATATTAAGTCGTTGAGCCATACTTCTGTTTATAAAAATCTGCGGGTACTTTTTTCTTAGCATGGCACCATTCAATGCCAAACATAAACTTTGGTGCAAAATCCTACAAGATGTTGCCAATCCTAACAATATGCAAAGTTTCATGGGAAAAAATTAGCTTATAATAATAATAATGTATCACATTACATAATATATATAATTTTTATTATGTGCAATACTGAAGCTGAGTACAATGATGGATTAGTAATTCTCTGATTTTTTTATGTTTTCACTTAAAATATAGAAAATTGCACAAATTCAACATCCAGCTGATTAAACATTGCAGTGCTTCATTAACAGTGCAAACTCTTCATTAACAGAAAACAATCTATGAAATCTATAAACTATGAAAACAAACTAAATTTTTTAAAATTATTTCTGAAATATTTTATTCATGTGTACTAATAGCTTTTGTTTCATCAACATTTTTTTCTTTTTTTTTTCATTTTCTTATATAGATTAGACTCACATATTTCAGTTTCATACTTGTCATCACTTATTTTTAAATATTTTTCATTATTTTGATGTTTTTTCATAATTTGTATAATTTTCATTACTTTTAAAATCGCAATTTTCCTCACACTCACTTCAAAATAGCAGATCCAAAGATAGGATTAGGCAGATTAGTTTTTCCCAAAGTCTGGACCAGGCATTTATCTTTGCAATCATCCACTAAAAACTTACAGCACAATAAGGTTTGACAATTATTAAAAAAAAAAAAAAAAAAAAAAAAAGACGAAGAAGAAGCCTGATCAGCCTGTAAGTCATATTGTAATTTTGTAGGTTGAATCTATGATATCTGCTTCTGTTTTGAAGAGGATTATCTTTTGGTATTGTTACTACTAGATTTTGTAGTATTCTTGACTTGCATTTATGAGACTTTGAATTCATACGAAGAATTAACAGAATATTCTCCACCAGATTTGACTGCTTTAGAGGAATTTTTGCATCAGTTTAAAGATAAAGCTGAAAAACTTCAGTAAGCGGCAACAAGATCTTAAATTCTGTGCTAGAGGCCAAGAAGAAGAAGAATATAGAAATCAACATTTATGAAACATACATTGAGAAGTTTATGAGCTGCATTATGATTGTTAACATTTTAAGAAACCACCAAAGCTATTAGAGCTAGATACATGGCAGCAAATTATTTCATTACGTTTGAAGATACATTAAAGCTTAAAGTTTCTATTTAGCTCGCTCATTCAGGATACACCAGTCATTAAGAAGCAACAATATAATAGATGAAACAGAATTAAGGAATTTATGATTGCATATTAGTGTATTCATTCACACTATATTAGTCTAGCATTTTTTTCCAAAAGACAGAAACTGGACACTGTGATTATATAAATGAGAAAAGGTTGAATCTTGACAAAGATGACAAGGGATGTTTTCATGGCCTAAACATATTAAGTATAAATTAGCTGTTCGTAATAGAACCCATATAAACACTTAAGCATACTTAGAAGTGAATTACAGTTTGCTAAGACTGTATTAAGAACATTGTCTAAAAAAGTTCCATTACGCAGCATTTTGGTCTTTCTACCCCTCATCATACACTCATTCCCATCAAAATTTGCGTACGAAGAAATAATTGTGGGATCGTAACAAAATTTGGCATGAAGGTACATGTTGGGTATATATGCAAATGATTAGAAATGCAGCATGATTGTGCACTGCATAATGCCACTAGAGGGCATTGGAATTTGTTCTTCTTGGAGTATAAAACAGGTAAGCAGAGCTTGTTTGAGTGTACTTAATCTTTTGCTACGAAAACGCTGAGGTAGACATGTTGTTACGCTGCCATCGAAGCCAATATCAGCAGCTGTCAGAATTCGAAAGGGGAAGAATCATCGGGATGATGGAAGCCGGGTGGTCAGTTCAGCGAGTAGCTCATTAGGTAGGTCACTCTGATTTTACTGTGAGGAGGTGTTGGAACCAGTGGACAGAAGAGACGTCATTTACATGGCGAACAGGTTCGAGATGCCTTCCACAGACCAGTTGCTGAGAAGACCGTTACATCATAAGACACGCACGCGTAAAGCCAACTGCCTCATTGGCTGCTATCCAGACACAGGCAGCAGCTTGATCACAGGCCCCTGTGCCTTCCCAAACCATCGCAAGGCACCTGGTTGAAGGACATCTGGTATCACGGCACCCATTACATGTGCTGCCAATAACACCCACCCACCGATGCCTCTGTTTGGAGTGGTGTTGCACACGACAGGATTGGACTTTAACGGAATGGAGCCAGGTCATCTTCAGCTACGAATCTACATTCAATTTGATTAGTGATGAGAATCGTGTTCGTGTGTGAAGGCCCCATGGTGAATGCCTCAATCCTGCCTTCGCTTTGTGTGATGGTATGGGGTACCATTGCTTATGATACATGCGTCACCCCTAATACTGATGCATGGCACAGTGACAGGCCAGCGGTGTTGCCCCTCATGGCAGGGCTCCCATGAGCCTGTTTTCAACAAGACAATGCTCAGCCACAACAGCACGGATCTCACAAGACTCCTTCTGCCACATTTAGACCCTTACTTGGCCTGCTCGATCCCCAGATTTGTCACCAATTGAGCATATTTGGGACCATTCGGGGTGGGAAGTTGGACAGCCTATGAGATTGGCCAAACTAGAGGCACGTTTACTGCAATAGTGAAACGAGAAGTCTCAGGACACCATACGGAACTTATATGCCTCAATACCCGCTCGTATCACATCGTGCACTCGCGCTAGAGTTGGCCCAACAGAGTACTAAAACTTCTGTTCATGTGTACTTTTTCTGTAATAAGTGATCCTTTTTTTCTTTGATTTTCTAATCACTTACTTACATCAAAGTAGTACTTACATATGTAAAATTTCGTTTCATTCTGACAACTCTTTCTTGGTGCGCAAATTTTTATGGCAATGAGTGTACATAACTTCTAATCATCCATGATGTAGCTTTGTATTACAATTTAGCATTGCTTCACCTAGATTTCTTCTTTGCCAACATATTATTCCCAACAGAAAATATTCTTTCTATCTATGTTGTAGTTCCTAGATTTCTTTAAAGAATAAACTTTAAAACATTGCAAAAATGTCTTGAAAATTTAGGTGTCATTTCTCATTTCAGAAAATTCCTACACCCATTTGTTAGACACAGGAATGTTCTCTTACTCCTTGTATTCAACTGCCTCATCAAGTTCTTTAATATAATCGATATCAATAGTAATCAAACAGTCTGAATGAATAGTCATTGTTTTCCTCCCATTTATGATACTGATATATGATTACAAGTTATGAACAATATTTAACTCTGAAAAGCAAAACCATATTTATTACTTTTATTAAAAGTGGTTCAAAATGATCATTTTTATCAAAACATTGGGATGGCTGTCAAGATTGTCATCATGTCAAGAAAATGGTACATATGATCAGCCTGCAATATAAGACAACTTGAATATGTATGTAAGATACTTTATTATTGCAGGTATTCATTTGAGAATTATTTTGTTCAATCAGAATAAAATAAAAACCTTAAACTAAAACTGATTTTCCGCAGGAAGAAATTACATAACACATACCTCTGCAGCATTTTTGTTTTCCATTTCATCTTCCACTTAGGGGCAAATTTTGGTACAAGATGTGAACTTTCTGTTTCATTCTGCTTGATTAATAATTCAAGTTCTACTACAATTTTAAATGCTTCATAAAACTGAATAGGTAACTGATGACTGTTTACAACAGCATTCTAAAAGAAAATAAACATGCATTAAAAGTAGATTGGATTATTTTGATTGTTCCACATCAAAGGCTAATTTAATCTCTTTTATGCTTATTATTAACTGCAGATCCAAAATCAAACTATGAAGATGTAACATCATACTCTAACATAAATATATTTTTACCCCTACTTGTGTGCTGAAGTTAAAGAGTTCATTCCCGTTTCTAGCTGAAAGTATTTAAATAGCATTTAACAATCGGTTCTTTCAAGTTTAAATTTTGCCTTGTTATTTACATATTGAGTTCAGAAGTAATTTCTGCACTGATAAAACTTGACACATGAACATGGATTCATTTTCAGAATGAAGAAACTAATGTTTAAAATGTTAAACATGCTCTAGCAACAATAACCAGCATTAATTGCATAATTTGCTGAACTATAGTTTTGAAGGTTAAATAAAATCTTTTCAGCCACAGGAGTGGAACTGATGAAGAGGAAACACTGGGGGAGGGGAAACAGAGGGAAAAAAGGTAGTGGTAACCTCTATAGCCAAAACATGAAAAATATTATGAAATTATTTCTTTAAATGCTGAAGATAAAGACAGATTAGGATTGGGATTATTGACCAGAATTTAAAGACATTTATGAACGTCAAACATTTCTAGTTTCCCCTTCATCCTTTTTTCCTCCTGTAGCTGAAGAATGTTCTATTCAACCTATGAAACAATAATGGTGTAAATTAATGCAACTTATACTGATTCTTTTTCTTATAGTATCTTTAAAATTGCTCCTTGGCATGTTCCTTCTGTTATAACTAAAGTCCACATTCAAGGAATATGGAGCAGCTAAAGCTTAAACGAATTCCTTTGTATTTATGTGGGTTGGAGAAAATGGTGAAATGTTCTCAACTACATCTGAATGCTTTGGAGACATTTTCGGATTAGTTAAAAGCTACAGTTGAAACTCTTCAAAAGTAGACAATGAGATTTTAAATTCTATGCTAGAAGCTGAAAGTGTACACATACAACATAAAAAAGTGTTCAGAATTTGTGATACGTACATTCAGAAGTTCATGCACTGCAATAAAACTAATAAAAAAACACGTATAAGCGTTTAATATATGGCAGTTAATAGTCCAGGCATACTCCAAAGAAAATTAATTAAACTATTAAAGTAATCTTACAAAGATTTCTATTCCCAATTTACATATTAAACACATTCATAAGTATTCATGAAGATCTGTTGACCGATAGTTGTTAAAAAACTGGTACTTGATACAAAAGACTATGCACAGATCCAAAGAGTTTTTCTACATCCACAAAGAATTAATTTAAAGTACCTGAATATTTAAAGCAAAACTTTGAGTGCGAAGAGGTAATGATTCAGGTGTGCATATGAAATTTTTTAACAATTTGTACTGAATTATAACAGACCAAATAAAAATTTCAGTACATCATTGCTTTACGATAATCTAGATATTTAATTTCATTCACTAGCATCTCTAATTGCAATTCAAGACAAATATACTAGCATTTTATTCTGGCTTGTTAAATTGTGTCTTCCATCTGATACTTTAAGGAACCACGGAGAGGGAACATGGGAGGACTGAAGGAAAGACTGAACTTAATTTTATGCTTGAGTTTTAAAAAAAATGAAGTTGGAACCTGAAAAGCAGATAATATTGGCTTGCACAGTCAAATACCGAAAATCTACCGACCTGAAATCTGCCAACTCCTAAAATCCACATTGCCTCTCAAAATATAAACATTCAATTTATGGGTTCCAGAAACCGCAGCATGGAGAATGAAATACCGAAGAAAAAAATATCTATCCAATAATGACGTCATAATTACCAAATAATAATGATTCTGTGCTAGTGGCAGAAAATAATCTTAGCCCAGAAGAGGTTTTTAATATGGATTACGCATTCAGATGAAGCAAACAGGGGCATATCAGATGACCGGTGATGAAATCATTGGCTCTGTGTTGAACTCGCCACAGGAAGAAAACGATTTAGGCACCGACATAGATAGTAAATTGGGTAATCACAGTTTACACGAGGAAAGTAGTAATAATGGCCTAAGACTTAATGATTTTGAAAATGCAAATGGACTTATTACAGTAGGTACCTTTTTTGAACATAGAAATATACATAAATTTGGATCACTATCACTTGAGTCATTATAAAACCACTAATTTATCAAACAGCTGGTAAAAAGTACTAGGCCATAAACATTTACATAGAGACAGCTTTTAGCAAGCATGCTGCTGTTCAGGAAGCTATAAAGTTTTCACTGTTAAATAGGAAAGGGAAAGCATCTGGTATCTGATTTGTGGCATTTTTGGTTGTCTGTGCTGTGAAACATCACATATTTCTACAGCCTTAAATAAATTTAAACTTGGAAGTACGATTTCTATAGACTTTCTCACTTCAGTAAAATTTTACAAAAAAATTGAATGCCCACTTTTTGAGGCATACGCATACCTTATTTTGATTTAGCATAATATTTTAATTCAGTCGTCATTTTGTTTGTTTTCTTTATGACTGCAATTTTAACACAAAAGTTTTCAACACGTTACATTTTTACGTTTGTATGAGTTAGTAGTTTATCTAATGTTCATACAGCGATCATTGTGAAATGCTTAAACTCCACTGAAAACATGAATGTTTAGATTAATACACACACTTTGACCTAGCACTATATTAAGTGAAACACTACTATTTAATGTGGAACTTAATATTTATGAAGTTTTAATGCTTTAAGCATCAGGAAATGTGACCTAAAATTTTCATCAAATCTCACTCTCAATAAATCTGTGAATTAATTTAATCAGTAATCACCATTAAAAATTTAATTGTCACCTTTAAATTTTATTGCATAAAACTCTAATCAATATACATTCAGTTATCTTACATCCAACTTTTATAACACATTCTCAAAATTAAACTTCCGTACTCATCAGAATTTTGTATAATCAACTAAAAAATGCACAGAAAACAAAACTGTTTATCAATTTCTATTACACTTTTTCCTTTGTACTTTAGAAGTCTACAAGTAAAATACCTCAAAATCTCCATTTTGTAACTATCATATGATGGTTCATATGCCATATTTAGCAACTTCACATTAGCATTTTAAAAAGAAAAATTTTTAAATACATAAAATATTTTGATGCCTGGTTTGCTATTTTTTTAATAATTTTTTTCAGAAATTCAGAAATAATTTGCTGATTTTGAATAACAACCACAAATACAGACAAAACATTCTGTTCCCATTCAGAAGCAGTCTCTTGGGTTCACTAACACTTATGACTTACTAGACCAATAATATTAGTATACACTGAAATCTGAAGTTTTAACTTGAGAATACATTTCTTACACGATGTCCATTGGCAGCAGTGTAGCTAAAGAAAGCAAGGGAAGCATCTGTGCCCTACCACAACATCCCCATTGCATTTTGGCAAACAGGAAGGGGGTTGAAATCCTCAACTGTCTCTGGGTGCTGAAAACCCTAGCTATGCCTGTGTCTGTAGGCACTTTTGTTATGTGTAAATAATAATATGTGAAAAGTGAGAAGGCTTAAGTAATCAAGCATGGCACCATTAGTATAAAAGAAAGTAACTATTCAATAAAAAAAATTCACAGGTAGATATTTTACAACCGACATTTAATAGCTATATAAGGTATTTCTCACGCCTTCATTGCATGCCTTTGTGGTATAGCGATCAGCACGCTCGGCACGTATTCGATAGGTCCGTGGTTCGAGTCCCGGCGATGGCAGTGCTCATTTGTCTCTTCTGCCGCTTGCAAAAATACCTAATGTCTCTGCAGTGGCACTCGAACTAAAAGGTGGTGAATGATGATTCGTCACCACCAGGATTTGGTGATTCGGTCCCCTAATCCCCAGTCACTCTTTAAAATGGCACCAATTTTGAAATAGCACCAATATAAGGTATTTCTCCCGCCTTCTTGGTATGCCTTTGTGGTGTAGTGATCACCACGCTCGGCAGGTATTCGAGAGGTCCGAGTCCCGGCGAGGGCATTGCTCATTTTTCATCTGTCCTGCTTCGAAATTACTTAATGTCTCTACAGCTATATGTAAATAATATCTCGATATTTGGTAAGTACCCTGAAAACAAGAACTGAGGTAGGTTTTATAAAGAATCTCAAATGGAAACTTGCAAATTTCTCTCTATTGTATCAAATTACATGCAACCTTAAAACCTTTGAAATTTGATGGAAATACGATGGCAACATCATAGACACATAAACAAATAATCGGCAAAATAATGGGCACTATTAAAAACATTTTTAATGCTATGCTTAAAATTTTACAGCATAAACATTAGTTGAAGTTAAATATTCATATGCAATTAAAAGGTGTAAGTCAAAACATCCGAATTTTCATTCAATGTTCTCTAAAAAGTTCAAAATGATCTGAATTATTTTGTAAAAAATTGCAATAAATGCAAAATGCTGATTTTTACCAGTTCAAAAAAGTTTAGAAATTTGATAACAATTTTTAACTCAGTAAATCAATACAATAGAATCTCTCTTAACAAGAAAAACCAGGGCTTCACCAATTCAGGATAAGATGTTTTTTCGGCTAACTGAATATATACTTATATTTCTAGAAATTCCCTGTTCAAGTTTTGGGATGCTATCTGCTGTAACCGGAGTGTACAAAGTTCATTGGTCGAGTTTTTTTACCTATCATCCAAAATTAAGCAAATAATATCGAAAATTGTATATATTACCAAAATTTAAAGCAGATACTATTTTACATTAAAAAAATAAACAACGTATTAAAATTACCTTACTCTCACATTAAAGTTATGAATTTCTTATTGTGATGATATATAATTTCAAATGTCTGCCTACTTGTGACTTTGCCACAGTTTTAAAAATTCACAGAGTAACATCAGACACTAATGATAGATAGATATCATCAGGCAGATAATGGCACAAATGAATATTTCTCTTCTAATTGTAAGAACATGAAAGATGTGTAACACGACCATCAGGCAGATAATGGCACAAATGAATATTTCTCTTCTAATTGTAAGAAAATCTGCAATCCTTCTTCAGCTTCTTTCCATTTAACGTTCTTGCTCTATATGTTATCGTCATCTACAATCTACATCCTTCCCGTTCTTGTCATCTCTCGTTTCCCAATACATGACCAATTATTTCATCATCATCTTGAGAGAGAGTAAACAAAAACAGAGTTGCCTACGTCCACCAAAGCCTGCACCTCCTCTTTACTAATACTAACATTCTCTGAACATGCAACGAAATGCAAGATGTCAGAAACGGTCGCCGGACACTTTTTAAGAATCTTCATCATTCAACTCATCCGTAAGTTTATATTCTTGATAATTTCTTGGTTTATTGGCAGGATACTTCTTGTTACATTGAGTGGAAGTACGGCTTGTTACATTGAGTGGAAGAAACATAACACAAATAAATGTTTTCCAAATTTAAATCATCAGACTGTTAGCCCATTACATGTTGTTTTTTTTTAATCTTGTATGCGTAAATTTCCGATTCAAATTTAGATCTTCAAAAGTCCTATTAATTTGATACTACCGTCTAACTGGATGCTACATAAGTAAACATAATTTTGTAGTACAATATTATGAGCTTACATGCATTATGACACGAAAGTACAACATTCCTTCTACTGCACATTCATGAATGTCATACATACACTGTTAAATAAATAACCATTCAATTACAGTTCAAATAAAATGCAAAGAAATCTTAGTTAAGATTTTATACTTGCATAACAAATCAAAAGAGATACATATATAACAATTCAAAAGGGAAAAATCAACCACTTCACAATTTCGATTGATAACTTCAAAGGCAAGCAATATTTTTCCAAAATTAATATATTAAACTAAGGCTTACCTTATTTTCCAAATGCTTTAGTACTTTCTCGTGATGTTTTGGAGAAATTCCAGATAAAATTAGGTTCCTTATGTTACGAAGCGTAGCCATGTATGGTAGTTTTGAATTATCTGAAAGAATTGTAACCCATATAATAAAAAGTTTATATGAAAAAGTATATATGAAGTTTATATGAAAGTATATGTGAAAAATATTTAAATTTTCATATACAATGTGCAATAGAGACATATTTTTTAAATGAAACATTTTTATATGCTCTGCTGATGCTGAAGTTTATGGAATAATACTCTACATCATATAGCATCTCTTTCTCTTATAGCATCTCATCACTACTTTCTGAAACAACAGAAGCAAATTTTTTTTAACTAGCCTATATAATTCCTTAAAAAATTAATAATGCTGTTATATGTTTGGAATAATAAATCATTAATGTGAATGAAAACCTGTGAAGTAAGACTGATACCTAGCAATTTAAATAACTCTTATACTTGATTCTGACTACAGTATCATTTCTTATAAGTGTTATTCCGTAAAATGAACATAATGCATGTTAATTCTAACCCACAAGATACAGCAGAAAAATAATGAAAGTATTGACATTATACTGAAACTGGCAAATTTGCAGCTTTTTCGCTATGTGCAAAAGGTCGTGTTACACATCTTTCATGTTAAAAATGAACTTTTACATTCTCCTGCAAGCCTGAGTTTGTTTAGAGCATACTTCCTAAACACTGCATATTGATGTGTCGTATCAAGTTAATGAAGTACCACTTAGTGATAAAAATTTTAAATAGAACTCAAGGAAAATGCTGCTGAAGTACTTGAAAATTGAAAGACACACAATACTTGAAATTTCGAACAATGGTGTGTGATAAAGTTTTGTATAGAGCTTGAGGAAAATAAAATTAATAAATAAATAATAGAAAAATTAAAACTGACATATGGACAACACATACTTTATCAAGGGCACAAGTATCCAAGACACAAAATCTTTTAAGAGGACTTGAAAGTGTTGAAGGGATGAAAGACCTTCTGGATAAACTGACTGAGACTGAGGATGATTAACACAAGATAAATTTGAATCATTTAAATTCTTAACTCTGGAAATGGTCATGCACTAGGTATGAGCTACAGTACCAAAATTTCTCGCATTCCAAGAGATAAAGAAATAAAAAATTATTTAAATTTCAAATGCATCCAAAATGTCAGGAATTTTCTCAAAAGAGTGATAAAATAATAACAAATGTGGATTTTTCAATATGACCCAAGAAAGAAACTTGACTATTTGTTTGGTTTATATTGGTCTGTTTTATTTGATTATGGCAAAGCACACAAGGGCTATCTGCCTAATGGGAGGGATAACTTCGTAGAGGACTTCCTAAGGGGAACTGCCTTCTATCCACATTACACATGGAGAAAACCAGAGAAACACCCATGCAGCCAGCCTATTCACCTGGCATCGAACCCAGGTTGAACTTTCAGTGACTTTGAGCCACGTCATTGCTAAGTGTGGCATACAGGTAGCTCACCAGAGTCCAGAAAAGCAAAGATCTAAAACCCAAATCCATATTGGTTTCTCAAATCTAAAATCAAATTCATACTGAATTGCGTTTTTGAGAGTTGTGCAATTATTCACAAGATACTTAGAATTCAAGAACAAGCTAAGAAATTGTAAAATTTTCAAAAGATTATAAAAAAGATTTGTTTAGACAAAAGCACCAATATGAGGTATTTGCATGCTGCACCACGACGGTGCCCCTTATCACATATCTTCTGTCAACTACTGAGTTTTTGACTCATTTCATATCTCCTGTCAACTACAGAGTTTTTGACTCAAAGTGCATTTCACTATTTTTTACAGCCCTGTTAATTTTCACACCATAACACCTAATTCTTGAATTGAAGGCAATCTTTAATTCATTTTAAGAAATACAGAACATAAGTATCCATACCATAACTAATTTCATCCATTGTAAAAGAATACAAATAGAATACTGTCATAAAATACAACTGGAAGAACAATAAGAAACTGCCTCTGCAGACTGAGTTTATTTTTCATCTGTAAGCTTTCACTATAACTGGAAATAACTGTTCTGCATTCATACGCAGCACAGAAAAAGGTTCATGAAATGCCATTTATGAGTGGTTTAATGTTTGTAGAGCTTTTCTGATTCCATTTCAATGTACACTGATCATCAAACTTAAAGGATAATGATAGAAATAAAACATAACTGATACTTAATGAAAAACTATTAATAGAAATTTGTACAAAAGCATTATTTAACATAAATTACTGTGCTTGGCAGTGGATTATTTTCAAAATACTGAAATTAAAACACAAATTTATGGAAACTGGAAAATGATGGAAAAATTAAGTCACCTCTTACGGAAAATTTTTTTCTTTCATATGATGTACTGTCACTTCGGACAGATATGCATGCCTAACATCCTGATTTCATAGACTTTACCCAAGTGCTGATCAAGTACTGTAGAATTGCATGCCACTCTTCTAAAAATGGATTTTTCAGCTCCTGGAGGGTCTGGGGAGGAATATGTCAAGCTGAAATTCGGCGCCCTAAGGCATCCCACACATGCTGAATCGTGTTCACGTTGGGTGAGTAACGTGACCAATCCCTTTAAGTGATATCTTCTGTTTGCAAGTATTCTGACACCACATATGCTCGATGACGATTTGCTTCAATGAACGGTTGAATCATTCCGCTAGATACTTGTTAGCAGGGTAATAGAAGTATTAATATGTTTGATACCAAGCATGAAGATAAGAGTTGAAAATAAATGTGATTTAAACTGTTATACCTAATCAGTGGTAATCATCAAGAGTACACTGAAATAAGAGATCTACCAATCAACAAAGGGACAAGAAATAGTCTCTGCACACAAGTGAGAAGGCACACAAAACCATATGGTAGAGGAAATGGTCAAACAAGACTGAAGTGGATGTGATCAAAATACCGAACAGGAGGTACAAACTGTTGTAGAGGACTATGTCGCTTTTAACACTGAAAGCATGAATGAGTTCATATTGTAGCACCTTCTGCAACAGATGGCTAGATGTAATGGTAAAGCACTAGATTTTCAGCTGCACAGGTTCCCGAATGGGACAGTCCATGAAGCATATTTTAAAACTTAAAACAGAAATTTACGTGAATATATGGGCAAAGCCTGTTTGCACTGGTATAACACAACATATGGTGAATTGAGGTCAATTGTGACAAGTACAATTTTAAACAGCATTGAGAAGTGGAAATCAAACTTCTGTCGTATTAATTCTAGACAGAATACCTACAATTACAGTTTTAGTTCTGGCAATATACCTAATATCTACACTGAACTGAGCAATAAAATAGACTTGCCTGGATGAAAAAAGCTCAGAATTTTGTAGAAAGCTAATATTAAAGGAGGGTGCTTCAACAAAATCATAATGTTTTGCCCTTTCAAATTAAACTGAAAATATTTAGCTAACATAAAAATTTCCAAATATTCACTATCATACCCACAGTACCTTTCTTCTATTGGGCTTAATTTGACTAACAAAAATTCTAGAGGCCATGGCTTTCCTTTTTCTCGTTCAACGGCAATATCTGAAGCATCAATCATCAAAGAAATTTGTTGACCTGGTGCATGAAAACTTAAAAATTCAGAAAGTCCAAAAGAGGTAATGACAGTAGTTTCAGGAATATCATCAGGATTAACAGGAATTTGACGATACATGTGTACTAAATCCAATGTAGAAGAGATAGTTTTTCCATGAAATATTTGAGTGCACCCTGAATATGTCAGACAAGATAACAAAAGGACACCACAAATGAATTTAAATGTCAATAATGTCCATTTGCTTTTTTTACTTATGTAGTGGATTGGCTATAAGGCTTTTAAATGGTTGTATGAATTCCTATGACATTAAAGACTTGAACACTTGGTGAGCATCATGAAAGATATTGGGAGCCAGATGTCAGAATCTGGAATAAACAGGTGGACCTTACATTTCCATGTAGTGGAAAATTAGACACTGTTGTTTGACACAGGTTATTTTGAACAAGTTTGTGAATTAAGGATACTGAATCAGAATATTGTCAAATTGGGAATTTGCTGGAAGACTAGTAACACAGCTGAACTCTGCAATAGCAAACTTCAAGGAACTGGAAGCATAGATCATTATATCTGATCCAATAATAAAAATGGATTAGTTTACAGAAATGTGCAAAAATTGAATGACCCAAAAAACTGATTGACATTGTCACATCTGCCAAAAAAAGCGAATAGTAAAAATAATTTTTAAAAAAAGCATATGAAAATTTAGTTATTTATTACTTTGTTGATTATTCATTTTCAGTTTCCTTATGGGTTAATAATTTTACAAAGTAAATTGGCTAGAAAAAATAACATGATTTTCATCCTTTCCTGGAATTACACATTTTTAACTACGAATAATTATTTTATCCATAAAAATATAAAACCACTAAAAGTAAATAACAAAAAATATTCAAGAATTTACCTTTAATTTTTACTTAACTCCTGAGTGTAAAAATAATATCTGTAACTTTCTGCGCACATGTTACAGATTACAGGAAAATTTTACCCATACTTTTCTCTTCAAACTGTAAAGCTGCGTTCACACTAGTCCGTTGGGGCGCAAAGCAGCAACGCGGAAAAAAACGCTTTCCGCGTACGTCAGTTTTCACAAACGCAGCAATTTTCGCTTTAAGCGTTGTCATATGCTCGCACTAGATGGCTCTTTGTATCGGAAACTTGGGGAAAAACGTGAAAATTTTGTGTGGTATTTTGACTTTTTACGATTGCATTTTTAAATTAAAATGGATTTAATTTCTGCTCGATTAAAACTTATTTTACTTTGTCTAAGAGAACAGAATGCAGTTGTTTATATTAATATGTGGGAGATGACAGTAGCAAGGAGATGCATAGAATTTAATTTAAGAAATGTGCTTGAATAAAACGAAATTTCTTTTAATTACTTTCGTATGAAACCTCATCAATTCGACGAATTTCTTGCCTCATTTATTCAAAAGCAGAACACTAATTTTTGTCAGTATATCGCAGAAAAGAATCGTTAGGAAGACAGGAATATGATATCTTAGAAAAGGATCGTTGTATATATATAACGCTGTATATATCTAATTTAATTTATTTATGAGTTTTGTTGAATGATAATTAAAAAATCCTAATTTCATTATTCTATTTTGAAGAGTAAATTTTTCATGGGTTGGAATACCATAAATGTTTTTGCATGATGTATGAACTTACCTTAAATGCTTCTTTAAATGAACTTCCCTTAATTGGTTGAAATAATGCAGTAAAAAAGTATATTTTGTTTAAATATATGTAGGATTTAACAGCATTATTAAATTAAATATCACATTTAAAAAAAGCAGCTATTTTTAATAAACAACCGCAATTTTTTTAAAAAATGTTTTAGTTTCTGCCTTATGTGCACATTTTTTACCTTAAATGTAACAGTAATTACTTCAATTAGTCATTCATATATTAATGAACAGCCAGTATCTAAAGACTTATTTTATAAGGTCACTTTTAAAATTCGTTTAACTAACTTTATTTTATATAAACTTCTTTTTCTGCGTTAAAAACTGAATTCCACAATTAGCAAATTTTCTAATGCTCATCAAAAGTTCTTTAAATTAATGAAAAATTATCATCAAGATTAGACCCTTGGTTAAGATCATATATAAATTGTTCGAAAAGTGGTCATGCATATTAAGAAAAACATATGCATAGCAGTATTCCACAAAATCAGCTACATACTAGCGAGTTTTCTTTTTTGTATAAATAACAGTTTTCTTAATTTTTTTTTAAACAAATAGTTTACTTATCACCGCTCGTTTAAAATTCAGAACTCACTAAATTTCCTATTAGGTGAAACAGCAACTTTATACTAATACCAGTATCGCTTTTGCTAGTCTCGTGTCAGCCGAAATAGAATCAGATCACAGTTATCAGATCATTTTATGAATTGCTCGTTGTCAAAAGAAGGATAATGCATACAATGCCAAGCGAAAATTAGATTTATATGAATGATGAATGAAATGAAATTAAATGAAAAAATAAATGCAAGCTTCTTGTGTCCCCCCTTCCAAAAAAAAAGTCCTGATAGGTATTTAAAAAAAATATTGTATTCGTATCATCAAAGGTAGGAAAAGCAAGGCCCGAACCCGCAATACAATTCCCTAGTACCCGCTGCATGTTCTACTTAAGCGTGTTACCTCCACGCTAAGGTACCTTGTGGGTAAGCGTGGTTTTCACACTTCATGTTCAGGAAACTGAAGAAGCATCTGGCCTACTCTGAAACTAGTGATAATATTTTCTGTAAATATTTGTTTTAAAATACCAACTGCATTACAACACCACTCCTGGTGACACTTGAATCCAAAATCTTTAACTCAAGAAGCCAACGTTTTATCCACTAGGCAACAAGAGCAACTTTGCATTGATGTAGTTATATTTTAGAAAAAATTCAAAATCTGGAATTTCGAAATCCATCACTATTTTCTTGCAACAATCTATTGCATTAGATTATTCTGCAAAAATTATCAACCATGTATAATTTATGGTTCGTTAGTAAGGTTTATTACTGCTAACTTGAGAATTTTCCTTTGAATAATTTATAAAGCTATTTATTCTATTAACATGAGCATTTTTTATTGTTATCTGAAATTTTTATTAAGATTAGTCCATTTGACTTTTTTTTTTCATCACGAAGAATTTTTTGGAAGTGCAAACATTTAAAAACCGTGGTATAAACTGGACGTTTGAAACGAGATGCTTGAAACTCACGCGTGAAGCGTCGAAAAGTTGAAGTTAAGTCAACTCACGCGTTCTCCGTTCGTCCGGAAAATGCCGCCTCTGAGCTCGCTTCTGATTGGTCAACGCTTTACGCCCGAACGCGTGACCGCGTTGGTGTGAACGGGGCTTAAGGATTCCATCACAATCAATCCTATATTTTGTGTGAATAAAAACTGACAAATGATATGCATTGTATCTTTGGTATCTGTTGTGGTAGGGAATTCACTTTCCCTGTGCTACATTTTCTCAAGATTTTCTTCAGAATCAGAAGAAAAATTTTCAATATTTGGACTGTCACAATATTCACGATGTCTTAGTAACTTTTATCTTCCCATGTAATGGTCTCACTGCTTGTTTAGAAAAAAAAAATTCTGTCTCACATTCTCAAAATATTGAAATGACATTTTTTCTAGCCAATTCACAATACATAAATCTTGTTTTCATTTTCCTCTGACAACCTTTGCTGCAGCCACATACCAAAGACATCTTCGGATGGCTGATTCTGTAACAAGCTAGTACGACTTTTTGAACACTAACATTCCATTAAGAAGTGAAATATGATCAACGTGTTTTTCATAACTCTTCAAAATGTTTAAAATGAGCTACTTCCTGTAATGACACTTCAAGCTCCTGATCACGCCTTGATCCATGTGTTGCAGCAATAAAGTAACATTTAGGAGCAAAAAAATATCCTGAAAACTACCCAGCTATAGATAAAATGTTATTTCGAGTAGTAAAGGGGGAAGTATACCTTTATGAGCTGAAAACTTAGATCTAACATGTGCAGTGTGTGGCTCCATGTGAGGTGCTGATCCAGATAATTCCCGAGTATTGGACATGGTTGGTCCAGAGGTTAGAACAGTTATGCATCTAAATCTGTTCATCCTCAAACAGATTAGCTTGCTTTATGAACAAAATAGCATCAGATTTTCCAAAATTAATCTGAATTTTCCAGGATTGGAACCACAACTCCAGTGCATATTTATGTACACTGCACATACACACACACACACAGACACACAAAAAAAAAAAAAGAGAAGAAGATAGTTCTACATGTCCCGTTCTACTGGGCTGATTGACAAAATACAAATTGCGTTTTTTCATGTCTCGAAAGCGCGACTTAGCATATGTATTAGATTTATATATAGCGTTGTTTTGACACAAATCGGACTTTTACTGAAATGACATGCCATTTTTTTTCCATATTTAGATTCTGCGACTCAAATTATGCCAAAGTACGTAATTTTGTAAAAATCGCACAAGTAGTTTTTAAAAAATTAACCCTCAAAAGTTTAGCTCCTCACAGTGGCGTAGCTAGGGGGGGGCAAGGGGGGGGACATCTGTCCCCGGGCGCAGCATCTAGGGGGCGCCAAATGGATGTTACGAAATTTTAGAATAAATTATTTTCATTTTTAAATACAATAAAAAATAAATTTAAAAAATTCGCATACTTAGTCCACCACCCCATCGTAATAAGGATATCTTTTTATTACATTTTTTGTCGTGTGATTAGCAAAGATGGAATAGAAAAGCTAGGTTTTCTATTTAAACGTAAGGTCAATGAAAGTCATCCTTCCCCACTAAGCAAACGGCGAGAAAATACTTCGAAGGTTATATGATACTTTTAAGTCGTAAAGCTTTTGTCCTTGTGAACGAATAGAAGGGACGCAGTTGCTAGAATGACCATAGGAGGCGCAATCAGCCTTAGGGATAAACCAGGAGGGGTGCAGCCAACTTGACCCGAGAATGAGAAACTGAACAGTAATGATCTAACATCTTCGAAAGTTACTTTGAAAGTTTTCATAAAAATTTAGTTGTGTGTTACAAAAATAATGTTTTAATTTGTATTGAGTTCCTATAAACAATTTAATATGGGATGTCCTGAATAAAAGGAATTAGGAAAAAAAAAGAGCAAAAAAAAAAACTGTTTTATGATAGTGTTCTAAGAAATTCTACATTTTCTAAGTGAATTCTACTCGGTGTACTTTTGTTTGGAATAGGTAAGCAATTTCCCCCTTTTTTGAAAGTTATGGATATTATATAATTTATAATGAGAAAAATAACTTTTTATGTCATTGAAAATTCATGCACTATGTGCAGTTGTGTATTTAAATTTATTTATCTAAGCTGAAAATTTCAATTAAAGGTAATTTGTTCAATTATTAATTATCTAATTAAGAATTGTACATAAAACTTTTTTTTTCTTTTGCAATAATCTCAATTTTATTAAATATGCTATTCAGAGATGTTATTACACAGGGAGTTACTGATTCCTAGTTGTGCAGTTAGACAAAATTATTGTCTTAACAAAATTATTCCTTTAATGTATGATATTAATGAGAGGATAGTTATTTTAATTCTTATGTAAACATTTTTCTTTGAAGAGCAGCTGATCACAAATGACTGATTGAACTAAAATTTGCTAATAATACCTCAACTTTACTGATTTTATAGAGCTGTAGAGGGATAATGTCTTATACTTATCTATATGACGAAACATTTTCATTTATCCTATATACAGGAATTGAAGTGCTTAAAACTCTTATGTTGTACTAAAAATTCTAAGAAATGTGAGAACCACTGAGTTAGTGATGTGGGAAAAAGAATAAAGCCCCCTTTCTAATTCTTTAACAGTGAAGAATTAACTGTAAACAAGTTGTAATCTTTGCTGTTTCTATCAATTAAAAAGACCGAATCGATATGTAATTTGACTTATCACTTACGGATGAGTTAAAGTGTAATCGAGCATATCTAAAGAATTATAGAATCTATCACAAAATTCTAATTCATAAATTAGCAAACTGAGAATCAAAATAAAAGTTTAGAAATAATTTTAAACTTAAATTATAATCTCTAATTTAAAAGTAATATATCTAATTTAAAAGTAATAAAAACTATATGATTTTTGAATTTTTTTCATGTTTATTAAAAACAATAAAAGGCAAAAATTTTTACTTCTTTGAACGAAAAGGAAAAAAAGGATGCATTGTAATCGCGAAGAATTTTGGGTACCATATTTCAATGCAAATATTCATTTTGCCCATTCGCGAATCAATTTGGACAATTTCTTTGCATGACGTCTGTACGTATGGACAAAATAAAGAATTCTTTTTTTCCAAAACGGATTGTAAACTGGATTTAAAATATACTACTCAAAAGGGGATTTTTTTCATGACGGCTGTACTTCGTACGTATGTATCTCACATTAACTCAAAAGTGATTAGCTGTAGAACGCTGAAAATTGTATATATCTCACATTAAGACGTATGTAATTCACATTAACTCAAAAATGATTAGCCGTAGAACGTTGAAATTTTGTATATGGAACTGCTGTAGCAGTAACTGTGTGTGTATATATATATATATATAATAGATTTTAAGAGAGTTTATTTTGTTAAAATGAAAAATTGCTAAGTGAAAAATTATAAATCCTTCAGGGTATTACTTGATAGATGGCCACCATTACCTCCTATGAACGGACGAACATATACACCCATGCCTTCTCCGGTATTCGAACCTGGGCCTTTCGGTCGGCTTCCTTAATCACTATACCGTCTGAGAAACATAAAATAATGCAAAATCGCGTTTTGTAGCTTAACAGTTTTTAACTGAATTTATCCAGATTCTAGCAGCTGCAGTTAGAGAAAAACTTGTGTGTAATATTCAACGTGCCAAATACTATGGTATACTGTTTGATTCAACTCCTGACGCTGCTAATCAAGAGCAAATGTCGGAAACTATTAGATATGTAGATATTGACTTTCAGGAAAAAACTGTGGTAATAAAAGAGTGTTTCCTTGGATTTATTCAAACTCATAAAAAAGATGCAGCAAGTATAGCAGGTATAATATTACAACAACTAGAAAAAGACAAATTAGCTTTCAAAGACTGTCGATCACAGTGTTACGACAATGCGCCTGTGATGTCCGGCTATAAGTCAGGAGTGCAACAAAGACTCACAGCAATTAACCCAAAAGCTATATTTGTTAACTGTGATAATCATACACTTAATTTAGTTGGGGTTCATGCTGCTAGTCATGAGGTAGCTTCTGTGACGTTTTTTAGTACGATACAAGCTATCTATGTTTATTTTTCAAGATCAACTCTTCGATGGAAAAGACTGAAAACTGCTCTAGGTGTATCGTTGAAGTCGGAGTCAGAAACTCGTTGGAGTGCCAGAGTAGAAGCTGTTAAACCGGTACATGATCAACTCGAAACTTTAGTAGAATTATTTGAAAATATTGCAGAGGATCATGACGAAAATGCAGATACAAGAAGTGATGCAATTCAATTGTTGCATCGAATCTTAACTTTTGAGTTTTTTGTTCTTCTTCGATTCTGGAATACAGTACTTGCCAAGATTGACAGGGTCCAGAAAAGACTTCAAGACCCCTCTATGAATTTCCACAATGATGCTCGAGATATTCAGGCTTTACAAGAGTATCTCCTACAAAACAGAGATGAGATATGCATGAAATCTCTTGAAGACGCCAAGGAACTGTGTAATGCTTGTGATATCCAAGCTGAAAGACGACAGAGGAAAAAAGAAGAAAATGCCCGGGGAAATTGCAGATGATGTAGGTTTCACAGCAGAAAATGAAATGCTGCGATTGATGAAAAGTATGCTGGACAAAATACACATAGAAATGGTAGACAGATTCATCAGCTTAAAGAAAGTAGACTCTAATTTTGGCTTTCTTTTAGATGTAAACGGACTAATGGCTACAGGCAACGAAAGTAGCTTGAAACAGTGCTGCATTTCCATGGAAAACTTTTACGATACAGACTTGGATGGCTTGGAAATGTATACTGAAATAATAAACTGCCGAATGCTATTCAAAACAAGAACTGATGTTAAGCTTTCGACCCCAGGGGACCTGCTTCGCTTTATTGTGCAGTACGGAGAAGATGTATTTCCCAATCTGAGAGTTGGTCTTCAGATTTTACTGACTATTGGAACCTCCATCGCCAGCTGTGAAAGATCTTTTAGTAAACTAAAACATATCTTGTCCTACCTGAAATTATCCATGGCACAAGAAAGACTGTCTGCCTTAGCTTTGCTCAGTGTGGAACAGCAGGTAGCCCAGAGTATAAATTTTGATGAACTAATCGATAAATTTGCAGCAGCTAAAGCTGGGAAAATTTCTCTTTGAAATTAGTAATTACATTTGAAGCATTACACATTAAACTGTCATTATACATTTTCAAGTTATTACATTATAATATCAAATATGATGTTTAAGTTTTCGAAATTTATATTTGAAAAATATTTTAGAATAATCATATTTTCGTTCTACCATTATTGTCTTAATTATTTTACTACGTTCTAAGTTAGTGAATTTAGCGAAACCTCAAAAATATACGCTTAAAAGTGCTTTAAAAATTAAAATATTTAATAATTTAAACTATTTAAAATTTAAAACATTTCATATTAGCAAATTATTATTATTTTAAACAATTAAAATGCTATTATTTTTTAAGTTTTTTTCCGTTCCTCACTGCATTTTGGCAGACGGGGGGGGGCGAGAAATCTTCACTTGTCCCCGGGCGCTGATTACCCTAGCTACGCCTAATCAATGTTAATTGATTACCATTTCCGTAATTGAAATGGTAATCCGTATTGAAATCAAATTGTATCAAATGTATTGAAAATTTCCGTATTGAAATGGTAATCAATGTTAATTGATTACCATTTCAATCAATGTTAATTGATTACCATTGATTACCAATGTTAATTGATTACCATGATGATTTTCTTCTGCTAATCAATGTTAATTGAATTTGATACATATTTATATCTCTTTTTTTATTAAACTTCCATGATTCCTTCTTTCACTTTTTGAAATTTAGGTTAATTCCAAATAAAATTCACTCATTTTTATGACTTATTTTTAAAATTTGTATTTTTAAATACTTTTTATAAATTTTTCAAAAAACATTTTGAATTATAATCTATAAAATGTTTACCATCATCTTAAAGTAGGTGCATTTCTTAGCACACCCCTGCTAAAAATGCCCCATAGAAACCAGTAAACGTTTTTATGGGTACCCATAAAATTCTATGGGTTTCTGTTGACTTTTAGTGGTTTCTGTTGGTCTCTGTGGGTTTTTCTTACTGGTTTCAAAATGCCCCATTGAAACCAGTAAAACTTTCTACTGGTACCCATAGAATTCTGTTGGTCTCTACTGACTTTTACTGGTTTCTATTGATCTCTGTGGGGTTTTTTTACTGGCATCATCTGACACCCATACAACCAACATCAATGTCAGAACTTTCTACTGGTTCGTATAGGTTTATATTGACTTTTACTGGTTTTCTTACTGGTATCAATATAATAGAAATAGATGTTAAGTAAATCTTCTGTTGGTTTATATGAGCTTATTCTAATTTTCTAACTGACGTCAATAGACTTCTTCTAAACAATGAAATTAATACTGGTGTCAGTAAACCAAAATTCATTGGTATTCTTCTCGCCTACTGATTATTTTAAAATATTTATTTATTTACTTTTATTTCGTTTATTTGGATACTGTTGAAGAAAATGTCATTACTGTTTTGTAACCAACGGAAAGCTTTAAAGTTAAAAAACATATAGTAAACCCTCTCATCTCCACCTCTTCTCTAAGACGACCAATATTTCTAAGAATGAAAATATGATCTCTAAGACCATCAGAGTAACCCGGAAGAGCAGGTGGTCGTTTTAGAGAGGGTTTTTACTATATATGCTCATTTATTTGATTTCTTAAAAATTTTATCGGAAACAATAACAGTAATCATATACACCACACACAGCGAGGTCTCCCTAAGGCGACCAGCCACACATAAAAATACATCTTTGCAAGTGGTCGCTTTAGAGAGGTGATGCTCAATACCAATATATACTTATGTTCTCAGAAATACGTTAACCACTTAGAGGTGGTCGTCTTAGGGAGGTTGCCTCTATGAAATGAATCTCTCTAAGGTAACCAGTCACACTTCCGGAATTTTCTTTGTGGGTGGTTGTCTTACAGAAGGAATGTTTCAATACCAAAATATACTTAAGTTTTCAGAAATACTGGTCTCGTTCAGAGGCGGTCATTGCGGCAGACCAATCTCAAGAACAACTCCACGATAGCAAATTTGAAAGAGTTAGAATTCTTGAACCTAGCGCAACAGAGCTCTTTTGGGCTAGCGGTAAAGAATTCGACTCCCAATAAATTAACCCACGATCGAGTCCCACTCATGTGATGCAGCACTTCTCACTGGCGAATATAGATGGCGACAGAGCAAGCAACTAACCAGGCTTCACTGAACCATGTGATCACCACAGTCATCTTAGGGAGGTGATTTCGCCATGAGTTGGTTCTCTGAGTACACAAACATACACACTTATATATGCATATATCAACATTTCTTATATTACAAATAAACACCAATATCAACCATCATCTCTTTAACACGACCACGTTCAAACTATTTTTCTCCGCGTTAACGCTGACGTGAGAAAAAGAATTCCCCTCCCTTCCCCGCTCTCAGAAGAAGCAATATGGCGGCATTGTTGTTAGGGGATGTTTGTGATATCGTCTTGGTGGATAGTAGGCTGCAGTAATGCAATAAATAATTTACAATATTACAATTTTTACTATGTTTTACTGTTTAGATGTTTATAATGAAAAATAAAATACCAACATTGACTGTGAATATGAAATAATATGAGAGGAAATAACAGTAAAGCTATGCACATGTAATCATGTCTAATGTATTCAGTGAACTTTTTTTGACAGTTAAATAGTTCTGAAATGGATTTTCTGTGCGTGAAATTGATTTTCCATCTTTACTTTTATCCTAAAAAGCAATATGCTTAAGGACTGAAAAGTGATAATTTCAGACATGATAATTTGGCTCAATGTGTTTACATCAGATGCACATTGCATTCGACAGAAACTGTATTTTCGAAAATTTGTTTTTTGATTATAACTTAGAAATACTTTTTAAAGCCTGTTCATGTAGATCTTTATCATTTGAATATTATGCACTTATAAAATTGAGCATACTTTACTTAAGAGATCTTGCATGATTCAATTTTCAATTTTTCGACTAATGTGATGTGGTTGAGCTGAAGGAATACTTTTTTATGTCTTAAATGTACTCATTATATTTCGCAAACAAAAAAGGTAAGTTTTTTTAAATGAAGTAAACACTGAAATATTTAATGTGTGTATTACTTATTAAATAAGGTAGGCAAGACATACAAGCCAAGGAATCTTTTTTGCATTACTAAAATGGTGTGAAAATTTAGATGATCATAGTAGCTTACATTGTTTTATTTTTCTTTGTGATCTATATTTCTGTACAAGTATGAGACTGGAACCACATTGTTACATTAAATATTTTGTGCTATTTTGTTAAAACACATGTAATGAAACATTTTTATGCATATTTTAATTTTCATCATTATTAATTTCATGAAGAAAATTTCAAATTTTTTTTTCATAAATTGCTTTTGAAATAGAGTTGTGAATAATTAATAGAGTTTATGTAATATTAAATATGGGAATATAAAATATGAATTGGGAATATAAAATATGAATTATTTATTGGAAAAAAATGCATTAAGTGAATTGCACCTCTGACAGGTGGTCATCTAAGGTCATTTGTCAGGAACATAATTAAATAACAGTACTTAAAATCACTGATAGTTTTGTAAGGCTACAAGAAACTGGCATTATCTGGAATTGTAGAGTTAATTGTTTTACAAAAGTTTCACTGTATAATCAGTTAATTTAGGTACAGTAATTTTTATGTGGATATGAATTTTGCGTAAGCAATTGAAAGGTTTTACAAGACAGTTAAAACCAAAACTTTTCAAATCATGAGTCTTGCATTGTTTTAACATTACTTTCAAATATAGTTAGAGTAATATTTAAGCATTATTTTCTTTCATTAGTTATACTGCGGAAATGCTCGTTACAATTTTCTGCATTAAATTTATCTGGTTGTATAGATATTAACGTAAAACTGTTCATAAACAAATGAAACTATATGTGCTATATTTGCTTAATTGCGATGACAGTAATTTTAACTGTGTGTATAATGCTGTGTAGAAGATTTCTTTATATTGCTAAATGCTGCACTATATGAATTTCATTTAGCAGTCTAAATACAGGAAATGCTCAGCACGAAGTGGTATTTCTATAGTATATAATCTACGGTCAATAGCAATAGCTAGCTTTTCAGTACTTTAAATTTTACTTTTTAATTTTATTATTTAGAAATTTTGCAGTTCAAAATAATATTTCTATACAGTTTTTAACGTATTTTTTCTGCAATAGAAATGTAAATAACTTATACCGAAAACATAGACTTAAATTTATTCCAACTGCATTGCTTTAATTAAGTTTATGTTCCTTGCAGGTGATATACGAAACACCTTTTGTAATAATAAATTATTTATATATATATACAGTATGAAAGTAAATAATTAAACATTTTTACGTCGAGAACTAGATGTTAGATAAATATCTATTATGTTACATATTTTATTTATATAAAGTCTGTGGAAGATTATACAACACTAAAAGTGAGATACAGAATAACGCTATGAGATATTTCCTCAATTCCCGAACTGTGGGTTGAGAATCGGTATTTGTTGAGGCTTGTAAATTTTTTAAAGTTTGTTTTGTTACACTATAAATTTATTGCATTTTGGGTATTATTAATTTTATTATATTTTACTTGTAATAGTGTTTCTCTTCCTGAAAATTAGGGTTTTGTCTAGTTTTGTTTAAATCTGGTTTAGTGCATTGTAGGTTTAGTCCAATTTAAATCTGGTTAAATCTGGTTTAGAAGTTTAAATCTGTTAGTTTAAATCTGGTTTAGTGCAATTAAAATTTAAGCAGATGCTAGAAAGTACCATCCCTTGGCAATACATTTCTCGTTAGGTGTCAAATTGTTAAACAAGCTGATGTGATTAAATGCCATTGTTTAATTTCCCAATTAAAGAACTGAAATACAGCATAATACATATATATGCAATGAGATACAGTATTATGTGTATATATTTACAATCAAAGTCATGATTCGCAACCATATATCTATATATATATATACATATTTGATACATACAGGTGATACACATATATCATTCGAGGGTTGTGAATCATTACTTTGATTATTAGCTTCCTATTATTTTCAAAATTATGTAAAGGAAGTTTAAAATTTTGTAAAGAGAATTTATATAAATATTTTGTAATATGTTTATAGGTACTGATATGCATAGAGAAGGACAGGGACTTGTAGGCTTCCAGATATTTATAAAATTTTATTAAGTTTCTTCATACTGAATTTTATTTAAAATTACTCTGTGTGACTCCCCCTATTTAGATCTGTACACTTCATCACAGCTAACTGTTTACTGCTGGTTTATGCTTATAATTATTAGTTTTTATGGAAATTTGATCCACAGTTCTATTTTTCTGCATTGTTTTTTAAAGGGATTCTGTATATGGATATCAGTTCTATGTATAGATACTGCACTATGGTATAATTCTATTGGTTTTGTTTATGGGTTTTTGTCTACGGTTTTGTGCAGTGATTTTCCCAATAGGTACCTGTATTAGACTGTAGATTTTTGTGTACTGGCTTTTACAGAGATTTGGCCTATGGATATCCACACAGGTTTGCGTTTTTGTCTACTGGTTTTTATCTGGAATAGACCTATGGAATATCCATCTTTTAACAGAGATTCAGCCTATAGATATGTATAAAATTCTGGTTTCTGGCTCTGAGTTTTTACAAGAATTTTGTTTATAGTACACATATGTTCTACAGATTTCTGTTTATGGGTTTTTATGGGGCTTTGGCCTACTGGTAGCCGTAAAGTTGTATAGGTTTTTACAAGGATTTGACCTACGGTTTTTACAGGGATTTGGCCTGCACCAGTACATCTGTATGGGTTTGTATGGGGATTTGGTGTACAGGTACCTGTACAGTCATACGGGTTTTTATGGGGATTTGGCCTACGGGTATCTGTACAGCTGTATGGGCTTTTATGGGGATTTGGCCTATGGGTACCCATGCAGTTGTATGGGTTTCAGTCTGTGGGTTTTTACAGGGATTCAGCCTATGGGTACCCGCAGGCCAATTCCCATAAAAAAATTTTTATGGGTTTCTAAGGGGCATTTATAGCACGGACATGTAAAAAATTTCAGTTTTTTATACAAAATTTCCTAAGATATAAGTGAATTTATATATTTGCGCCCTTTGAAATTTGGCATATTTCTTAAAAGTGATAATAATACAAATGTGGTTTACGCACTTTGTTAAAATTATTTGAAAGTATGAACGATAACTGTTTTTCCACTTGTCTGCAATGAAAAAAAGAAAAGGAAAATAAGGTTGCTATAAATTAAAAAGTTCGCCAAGTAAATTGTTCTTGGCAAAAACCGGAAAAAAATGCCAAAATGAATGTTTGAATTTCTCTGTAAATTCTGCACCAATTTTACAAAATTTATGTAAGTTGTAGAATCAAAATATCGAAAAAAACTGGCATGTCATTTCAGAAAAAGTCCAATTTTGTGTCAAAATACCTATACTAGAATGATGCTATATATAAATCTAATATATATTCTAAGTCGTGCTTTCGAGGCATAAAAAATACAATTCGAATTTCATCAATCGGCCCAGTGGAATGGGAGATATAGAACTGTCCTCCCTTTTTTTGTATTTGTAATGCATGTTTTACTGAATTCAGTGATGCACAATGAATCAAAATTGCAGTATCATCAGCATAGATGTTGTGCTGTGTCCTAAATGTGCAGAATGTCATTTATGAAAATACTATGAGGGGCGTTCAAATGAAAGTGATTCAAGGTGTGTATCCATGAGATGCGTAGCAACAGAAATGAGACAGATACATGGACAGAAACAGCAATATTTAGTGATTGAAATGCATACAATGTCTGTTAAAAAAATCAACCATTGCTTTAAGGCAGGCGTCCCACTGCTTCGAAAGGTTACGAATTCCATCTGCGAAGAATGATGTCGATTGACCATGGAACCAGTTCATAACTGCAGCCTTTACGTTGACCCTTTAGGCTTTTCTTTAGCGGTCCAAGGATGTGATAGGCCACGGCGACAGATTTGGACTGTAATCCATATGTTCAGACTTATCACTTTTTACGGACCAATGCCTCGACACACACCTGGGTGACAGCATACCTGGACATTTGTTTTTGATAGCCTTATGCAGCTTATGAAGTGTTTCAGCGTACCGTTGGGTGTTGATGGAGGCGTGCAGCTCCTTAAATCCCAGTAATAGGGGGCCCTGAATGTCGGAAAATGCCGTCAATATCACCTTTCCAGCTGAGTGCTGAGTTTTGAATTTTTTGAGCTTAGGCTACTCGGGATGTTTCCGCTGCATGCTGACAGACTTCCCTTCTGGTTGAAGTGGCGATACCAGGTTTCATCCCCTGCCACCATGTGTTCTATAAAGCTGTCACTGTCAGTCATGTAGTGCACAAAATGCTGTAAACTGAGGCCCATTTGCTGTTTCTTGTGGTGGTCAGACAGTATGCGGGGTACCCATTGGGGACAAACTTTTCAATACTTCATAATTTTGCTAACAATATTGTGAACAGTACAGATGGAAACGTTCAGCTCGTTTACATTGTCACAAATGTTTTGACACTGAAGTGCCTTGATTGCCGCGTCAATCTCTGTAATCAGCTTATGAGTCACAACCTTTTGTGCCTGACCGGGCAGTGGCAAATCCGCTGTCTCCCAGCGACCTTTGCTAAATATTCTCACGCCTCCCATCACCATGGGCTTCAACACACACGGGTCTCTGTATACAGCAGCTTACACTCTTCCAGTGTTAAAAACGTAATTACAGCTTGCTGTTCCGTTTTCGAAGCAGTTGCATCCACACTAGTCATTTTTTGAATGAATACCACGTCCTTATGACTGAAGTTAGCACACATCTCCTTCCACACATGCATGTGTGGTACATACAGCTTCACTATCACGTTTGTTTCATGAAAATGCAGTGCAAACTTTTTGCATGCACCACTTCTAATCACTTTCATTTGGACATGCCTTATATAAAGCATAAGGCCCTCTAGTGAGACTTATAGTACACAGTCAGAATAGGTCAGTGGATCAAATATTTGCCATTGACACAGTATTTATCATGTAAATAGGAGTAAGATGCAAGGTTTATTCTAATTTTATAACAGTTATTTTAAGTTCATGCACCTTTGCTATCTCTTCTAGCTTCAGCTTACAATTTCCTACCAGAATGCATTTTCAGAAATGCATTTAATGCAAATCAGTAAGAGTAGTATTTAAGTTGGTGTTTCACTGACTTCGTTAGAGAGTCAGAGCTTCTGACCAGCATGCGTTTGCCTTTGGTTACGTCTCTCTCTAAGCTATTACTACGCTCAGCCGTACTTCAGGCCCTTGATGGCTTTGCCAACTTAATTGAGATTTAGGGGCCAACTACTTAAGATTCCTGATAGCTTCGGCTATATCTTTTTGTTAAGTTTTAAATCTTATGAATCTGAATTCAAGCCCAAGTGGACGCTTTCTTGTATGCTCTGAGATAGGAGCCGACTGTGTTGATCCTAATTTTGAGAAATAAAGGGCAATTAACCCATCCAGAGTCTTAAGCCTCTGTTCACACACTCAAGTGATTATTCGCTTATCGGTGTACAAGGTTTCTCACACTGAACTGTGAAATAAAAGGTTGGAACCCCACAAAATGATGTGTATGATATAACCTAGGAATTCCAGAGTAATGAGTTTTATGTGGCTCTCCAGCCATATCCAGTCAAAGGCTTTTCTCATGCCCAGAAATATGCCACCTGTAGTCAGGAGTCAGCTCGTACTGAAAACCATATGACAGCGATTCCATCACTGGTATAGCTAAAGCACAGTTGAATGCTTCTGCTGGAATCCATATTACTCAGGAATTATGACATTGTCATCTGAGTAGTATAGGAGTCTTTGAAGAATAAAAAACTCCCCAACCTTACTCAGAGAGGCAAGCAAACTGGCCACATGATTAGACACCACATGATAAGAGAAAATTACTATATCATGAGAAGACACTGGCTGCACAAATTTTATGACTTGAGAACTGGAGGGATGATGGCAGTTTTCCATCCAGATGGGAAGTACACATGTTCCAGCATATGGTTCACAACTGGATGCATTTCAAGATTATGATGATATTGATATCAGTAATCATTTCAGAAATGTCATCCAATCTGGGCTTCAGTTTAGAGATACAGGAGAGCACCCCTGACAAGTAAACAGGAGGGATATGTTGGTTGTGAGAGGAAATTTGTTAGAGAGTCAGAGACAAGATTTTCTGTTGGTGGGTGAGAAATGCTGTTGGTGTGAAAGTGAGTAGCATAGTTATTGTTGACTCAGCTTTTTCAGTTTCGGTGTATACAATTCCATGGGGGGGGGTCAGTTAACAAAGGAATATTCGTGTAACATGTCTTAAATTTGGTAGAAACCTCGCAGAGAGAGTTTTCATCTGAGGAGAGTAATACTAAATAACTGGTCAAGTTCATTGTGCCTGTTTACTAGTAAGAAGCCAAAACTCATTACTGAGTTTGTTGAGAATCAATTCTGTCAGCAAGATATCTGAACCTCTGCCACTCCTTTCCCCATTTGTATTTCCCCACTTAATTAGGTTCTCAAATTCTGTATTCTGAACCTTCTTTCTGTTTGCAACAGCTGTTATTTTTCCCCAGTACATCACAAAGCTTAGAGAAGTCACTAATTAAGTCTAACTCATTTCCAGCATGAACTGCAGTGGTGATGTAGTGAGTGTTGTTTAGGGTTTTGGTGTACTCTGAGCAATTAACAATAAAGGACCTTTCATGTGGTGCATTATGTAAGACAAATCAAAATCAATAACCATAGGATTATGATCCAATGATAGCTCATTCAGACATTCCACATGGGTATGCTTAACATCACAGATAAGAAAGAAGTCAGTTACTGATGCAGAAGTCTCACCATAGCATGTTGAGGATTGTAGAGCTACAATTGCATATGATGCTGACTTGGCAAAATTAGGGACTATATCGCCTAGATATGTGTTACTGCTGCAGTTCCTCTCATGGCAATATGCATTGAAATCTCTACATATAATAAAACAAAGAGTCTGTGTGTGTGGGGGGGAGTGTGTCTTTCGTTCGTGTTGCGAGTAAGCTAATAGACCCAGGGCCATGAAATTTGGTACATAGGTGTATCTACACAAGAGCCAGTGCACCTCGAAGCGATTTTTTCGAAATTCGAATTCGAATTTTTTTTATTTTATGTTTTGTGATCAAATCGCGTCATTTTGAGACATAATGGGCTACAGGAAGGCGAGATTTCACTCTATACATTTCATTTTAACATCGCCGTGAAGCGTAGACACTTAGCTATTTTACGAACTTAAAATAAATTTCGTGTTTCAATAAATCGATTAAATACGAATTTATTTAGGATGGTGAGCTTAGAACCTTTTCAGTGGAGTTTTTTTTAAAAAACCTTATTTTAAAAAATGTGCTGTTTATTTTGCTTCGATTTTTGGACACGTTGAACTTTAATCCTTTCGACTCCTTTTAAAAAAACAATTTTGGAAAAATAATAATATTTTGTATTTTTTTCAAATTTTTTAAATGAAGCTTCCGAATACACTTCTCACATCTCAGATAGTTTAAAATGTAGTTTTGGCAACAATTTTCCTTTCTTATTGTTGCTGATAGATTTTTGATGAAACTGCATCATTTTGAATAGTTTCATTCTTTTAAAAATTTCGGTTTGGCAACAATTTTTCATCGTATTTCTTATGTTATTGTTTTCAAGAGACTGAAAAGTTTAAGAAATTAAAAAGTTGTTTCTTTTTGCAACGGTAAATTGTTTAATTACTTTATTAGGATAATTAACATTTGTATCAAGGGATATTGCTTATTTCATTGTAATATTATGTTTTAATTATATATAATTTTAATTATAAAAAAGTTTTGCATGATATTTTTTAATCTGTTTTAAGTTCTTAATCTGTTTATACCATTTGAGTTCTTAAGATTTTGCAAAGGGAAGTTGGTTAATTTATTTATTAGGATAATTAATATTTGTATTAAGGGATATTGCTTATTTCGTTGTATGCTTTTTATATGTATTGCATTTTTAACTGAAATTTTTCCGTTGTTGTTTGTTTCTTTTTCGATAAAATTGTTCTGCAGAGTAAAATTCTGTGCAGTTTTCAAATTTAATGTTTGGTGTTCTCTTTAGGCATTTTTCCGGTACACTTAAAAGCCAGACGAAGGCTGGCCGTGCAGCGGCTAGTCTTCATATAAAATAATATGATTGTTGAGTCAGGCAAACAACTGCAGGTCAATCGCTACATCCCAGTGTATTCTTCTGTTATGTGGGATGTAGGTGGAGATGAGAATGATTGGTCATGAAATGTTTGGCATGATAGCTAAGGCTTCAACTGCTAAAAGATGTGGTTATGTGATGAGGCTATGAGAAATGGAATCCTTAATTCAGATAGCGAAACCTCCTTTCTTGTGACTACTCATTCTGACCCAATTAAGCCATAATTCATAATTCAAGTTCATGATTGCAGACACAAAATTTAATGTTAAGACCAAGCATGATTTCTTGGAGGAGGAGAGTACTGAGACTACTTTCATTTATAATTTCAAACAAATCTTCAAGATAACTGAAATCATGCTAATTATCATAAAACTGGGAAAATATGTCTATAAACGACAGGTGCTCCAACTTCCAAAAGTGTTGCCACTCATCAGAGAACTGTCCTGTAGGATCAAGTTCTGTTAAGTGTGCTGGCTTTCACAAAAGATTAGAATTCCCACAGAAAGTATCTATAGAACACCACATTTGTAGTAAGTGTGGTAGCTCATACCCAACCTGATATCGAGGTTGCATAAAGTTCCTAGCAGTTGTTGAGAAAGGTATCACATCTGGTGAAGCTCATCCTGAAGTTAAGTTTCGTACAAACAACCATGCCAGTAGACAATACCCTTAATCTGGAGAAAACGCGGGAATTTAAAATTGAAATGTTACTACTGCAAAACTTAGTAACCCAGATATTAATATATGATGTCATTAACCACACTGTGGTGTCAACCTAAGGTATCATTAACCTTAATCAATGTTTATTAGCTAACTCGTTTACATCCTCAATGGTGAGGTAAAGAACATTTGTTTCGCCTTCTATATCGTTAGGGTCAGATTTTTTTAAGTAAGGAAGTGTGGTTTTGAAGATATTACAGCTAAAGATCTTTTGGAATTTACTTAATGCATTCATTAATTGAATTAAATCAGAATATGGAACGGTATTTCCATCAGGAAGTGCATTATTATTTACATTCACATATGGGTTACTAGGCCTTGCAGCAGTAGCAATATTTCTATTTTGAACATGTTGTCTTGACTGGGGGCATTGTTGACTGATGTGGTGGTCTGCACAGAACTAATTCCAGGATCAGCTTTATCAGACTTGGCACCTTTCTCAACCACTTGAAATTTCATGCAACCCAGTATGAGGTCAGGTGTGGGTTGCCACAATTATTACAAGTAGGGTGTTCTATGTGTCCTTTCAGTGGATATTCTGAGCTTTTGTGAAAGCCTTAATAGCTGCTTAACAGAACTTGATCCTACAGAACAGTTCTCTGACGAGTGGTGTCACTTTTGGCAGTTGTAGCACTGTAGCACATGTGCTTTAGAGATAATTTTCTACTTTTATGAAAAATAGCATGTCAGTCATATCAAAGATTTGTTCCTAATTTTCATTTGGCACCTGAAATAGTGGCAGACGCACTTTAATCTTATACTTCGTAAATAAGGAAAAAAAAATAAATAAAAAACGTAAATAATAATGATTAAAAAAAAGATATCCATCCTGCTTCAGTCAGGTTTTCCATTCACATAGGATTTATGCCATTTGCTCTTAGTTTTTAGTTCAGATTTTATCACCAAGAGCAAAGCCACTGATATTTACATAAAATCCTCATTAATTTGTTGAATTTCTGGCAAAAACTGAATTTTTTCCATTGTTTTAAGACAAAAATTTAAAAAAATGATTAAAATATTTTAAACTTTTCATCTATCAAGAGTTTTCAAAATGGCTATATTTTTTATGTAATTTGCTGTCATGGGGGTGCACAAAATGTACTCACTGGCAATGCACATGTGTATTAACTTTATAATATTATACCCAGCAGTATTATAAGTGCGATATTTCAGTTTGATATCCTGTAGAGAATTATTGCAAGACCTTTATATGTATCCTTGTGATACAGTGCAACCAGTAAATGGAAGATCCATGGCCCGATTATCAGAGACAGCATAGCTAATTTTTTCATATTTACTACTATGAAAAAATACTACGTTGAGACAAAACTGTAAAATTCCGAATTTAACCAACCCACATTTAGCAGCAGAATTTCAAATGCTGATGACATTAAAGCTAATTATGAATAAAATAGGATTTCCAATTTAAACACAAGACAAAATTTATTTTAAATGCTTTCTTTTAACAAAAGCAGCATTTCAACAAAAAACAAATCAACAAACCTATCAAACTCTCCCAGATGGCCGCTGTATTCCCTTTTGAAGATATCTGCGTTTCCCATGTTTCAGGAATGGGTAATTTCATCCTTTTTCCGGCCATTTCTGGCAGCCATGAACCAGGCAAACCAGAAGCTTGAAATGATTTTATATCTTCAGGATACCTATAATATTATGTAATTACTAATAAAGTATAATAAAAATACCCAATTTCGCATACACTTTAAAAATTAAAAAGAAAGAAAGAAAAATGTTTATATTTCCCTTAATGGTAAGATACTTATTATTCTTAAATGTTTTTGATCTTTCATATCTTTATAATCCTGATAACCTCTCCATAATCTAGTTTTTAATTCATTTCTGCTGCTATAGCTTTCAAACGAATTCTTACAAAGAAATTAGATTATGTAGCATATAAAATGACAGTATAGTATTGTGTGAGAAGTATTAATGAATAATACTATGTTCGGTATCTTTTTTTTGATACCCATGCATTTAAATAAACCTGAATTATATCTTTTTATCATACAATATTCACTACTACATTTTAAATTAGTAGAAAAACATTGCCGTTTTGCATTTTGAAGAGTACATCTTATCTTTGAAAGATGTTAATCAGATTACAGAGCATAATTTACAAACAATTATGCTACTAAAATAATATGGATTAATTATGACATAGAAATAATATGAATAAAAAAACTTGAGTCATATCAAACTCTTTCTATCAAAGCTTTCAGTTTTTAAAAATATATTTCAGTTTCTAGAGACTAAGGCACTATTACTTAGCAAAGAGCTACGAAAATCATATAACAGCTTTAGAAACTTACCCAGAACTAGCACTGGAATATGTGAAAACAAAATTAATTGATAAATGTTTAAAAAGGAAAAAAAAGCATGTTAGTAGAAGAAACAGCAGCTTTCAAAATCAACTTCAACATTAAATTTAAAAAATTTTAGTCAACAAAGATGCAATTACTGAAAAAAAAAAAGTGATATACAGAAAGAAAACACAGATTCTTTAACAACTACAACGGAAAGGATAAAAAAAGAAAGTAATCTCATCTACAAGATAACAAACTGGGTGAATAAATAAATAAAATAAATAAGGATATTAAGATGAAAAGAAATGAAAAAAATTTAAAACAATTTTAATTATACATACGAAGTTATAAAATTCAAAAATTCAGATAGGTCAGTTGACTTACGAACTATGATTTCTCCATAGAGTTATTCTAGAAGCAAATCAAAGAAAGTAACAATTGCATGGAACCAAAATTAAAGGTGAAGGCCATTAGAAAATGACACTAAGGCTGCTATCACACGGGCGTTTGTTTTGAAAGGACAACTGTTTGGAAAATTTTTTCTGCTTTGTCATGTGCTATACAACAGCCAATCACCATAGATCACTTTGGGATTAACATATAAAGGGAAAACTAGTTCTCTACTAGAAAAAAGAAGACTACCAAAATTAGATATTTTTAGCGTGATGACAGATTCGAAGCTGATAGATGACTGGTTGAAAATGAACAACCTGCAATTATTTTCGAACGGAAAGAAAAAATCGCGCGTCTTTCTTTCAATAGTAAACCATGCAGAAAAGTTGTCTGAAACAGTTGTTCGTGTGAAACAAACGCCGTGTGATATGGGCCTTATACTGCTAGATGATGGAAGTAATCAAATAAAAATAAAATTCATGAGTGTTTTGCATGTTACAACTCTTGAAGAAGGGCTAATATCCGTATAAAAATCATGAACAAAGGATTTACCATACAACCTGAGAAAGGCACTCGTAGAATAAAGGTGAAGGATACTATCACATATAGCAGAAAGAAGTTTTACATAAAATAATGAAATCACAAGAAAATAAAGCTAAAACCGTGGTTACTGAAAAGAGACATCTATGGCCAGTTGTAATAACATACACTATGAAGTTGTTAAAAAGCTGAAGAGTCGAGGCTTAGGAAGCAGAATAAAGATCAATGCAGATGTCCGAAAAAACCAAGAATGTGAATATTGCTTTAGAAGTCAAATATCTAAGTATACATAAAAAATAACAATGAAGAACATATTTTTAATTTTAATTTTTATATTTTTCCCTTTTATATATTTACATTTTTATTTATTTATTAGTATAATATATAATACGTTCCCATAAAGTAAGCAGACAAATTAAAAGATCAAATGATAAAATAGAAACGTGAAAGAATAAATAGATTATAGTGACATCCCAGTTCTTCCTACAACCAGTTTAAACTGGTACATTTATCCTTTGCATATCAAAATGCCAGAGTCATTTCACTTTACTGACAAGACATTGTACAAAAAAATGTGTTTTCAGATGGATCAATGTTATAACATTAAATTTTACTTCAAATTACGTAAATCTGCTACCAAAAAATCAGAGATGATGTGAACAGTATATGGTGATGCATCATTATCAACATCATGAGTGTATAAGTGCTACAACTGTTTTAAATGTGGGTATGAAAGCATTTAAGATGAACTAAAGATAGACAGTTCAAATTCAAAGAACAAGAAAAACGTGGAGAAAAGTCTTCTTTCGTAAAAGCTGATAGATGGGTAAAAACTCAGCAACTTTCTGACATGCTTGGGATAAGTAAAGAAAGTTGTAGGTTAATTTTAATTGAAAATCTGAAAATGAGGGAAGTTGTTCTTGATTCATGTTCAGATGTTGAAAGAACAGCAAAAAGAAGGGAAAAAAAAGCTTCCTGTGAAGATTTGCTGACTACTACAAGACTCAACTACAATTTCTCAAGTGCATCATAGCAGCCGAGTAGAATTGATGTCTACAATATGACCCAGAAACAAAATGACAAAGGTCACAGTGGAAAAAACTGTGTCCTACCATTAAAAAAAGCAGGCTATGGATATCGAAATGAAAGACTAAGGTGATACTAATTGTATTTTTCAATTACAAATGACTTATTAATCATGAATTTTTCCTGGAAATCAATCAATAAATAGTATTTTTACAAGGAGGTGCTTTTCCAAATAAGAAACAGTACACGGCAAGCTAAAAATGAACTTTTTGATTTTGGGCAATGGTTTCTTTTATATGATAATGCTAAGCCTCAAACAGCATTGTCTATACAACAATATCCTGCTAAACATTCAACTATAGGGATAAATCATCCACCCTTGTAAGCATATAGTGTAAAGGAGGCCATTAAAAATACACAGTGAGCTGAAAGTCCTCTCAAGAGGTTGTGGTAGGAGACCCTCAGGCAGCTCTTCCGGGACATTCTCTCTCAAAATTGTGGCAGAATTGCACAGTAGGGTGGAGCAAAAAGAATAAAAGTTGCATAATTGAAATGCATTACTTCACCACAGTTACGTATTAACTAATGCATTAATCATGAATTTTTTCAAAATTTTTCTAATTTACCTTGAAAAAAGCCTTGAAATTTCTCAATTTTGAAATGGTATGATTTGAAAATTATCAGATGAAAATGAACTAAACACTAAAAGGTGTGTATCGATTAAATATATCACTTGAATTTCTTTCAAAATGTTTCTACTTTATCTCCAAAATTTGAAATTTGTACATTAAATTTCCATACTTTGAGTTTGTTATCAAGGCAATTGAGAGGTTTATTAGGCTGTTACAGAGATTTCTGGACAAGTATGTTGGGATGGAGCTTGAGGTGGAGTAATCAGAGAAGAAAATTTTTGACAGGTCCATCAAATTAACTTTCAAAACACAAACTAAGCTCTAAGAGGTTGACAGTTTTGATCGTATACAATTTTTTAGCAAAAACGTAAGAAATATAAACCACCATAAAAGTTCAGTGAATCTGCTATTAAACATAATTTTGAGGAGATTACCCTCTGACACTCCTATTCAAGATATTAAAACCAAATTATTTCAGAAACGTTTCAGCATAATTAAAGTTTCTAATATTATTAAATTCAGAACACATGTTCCCATGCCACTGTTCCAGGTTCAGTTGGTTAACAAATAGAATGAATCTATGATGTATGATGTTAAAAATCTGCTGTGTTTTCACGCTTCTGAAAAAATTACCAATTTAAAGGTGGCGTCTTAAATTTTCACAACAGCCAGCATATCTTGCATTCCTCAGAACAGAATAAACTTTTGTGAGGTATGTCAAGCATGCTGGAGGCCATAAATCAACCCAATATGACAGAGAGTGGAGTAAAAATCTCAGATGTAACTGTAATTTGGGTCATATAGCCAATTTTAAACAATCTCCCTAAAACCCTATGAATTTAAAAAATAGAGCTTCTTAAAAATATGAAATGCACCACATGGCATGAGTGGTGATTTGATATCATCCATTCTTAAAAGGAAGTGATTTTATTCAACGATAAATTACATTTGTTTTATACATTTCACAATACCAAACCATCACAGTTTCATATGACATAACATTAGTACCTAAAGTTGTATACATGATTTGGTGACATTCTGTAGCTGACTTTTTGCAACACAACTGGAAGTAAATGACGATTCTAATCTGTGGTAGTTAAGATGGATGATTCTAACCTGTTTCGGAAATAGTTTCATTTCAAACAAATTGTACTCATGATAAATGATATTTGTTTTATACATTTCACAATACAGTGTTCTAAAGCAAGTTTCTTTCTTTCAAATGCTAAAAATTGTTTGACAAAATATAATTAAATATGCCAATGTGAAATGTTTGCAGAGAGGATATTTGCAGTGGCAGGATACTTTCATTAAAACACAAAGCTTGCTTTGATTGTTGGGAAAAACATGAATTTTTGGTACCAAACCTTCACAGTTTCATATGCCATAACATTGGTACTTAACATTGTACACAGGATTTGGTGACTTTCTGTAGCTGACTTTTTGCAACACAACTGAAGTGCATGATGATTTTAATCTGGTGGTGTGACAATTCCACTTTAATCGCCTTGTACTTAATTATTACTGTATATTTTTATAAATTTCATAACACACTGTTCTAAAGCAAGTCTCTTTTTTTCAAATGCCAAAAAATTGTTTGACAAATATGATTAAATATGCCAATGTGAAATGTTAGTGCAGACGATATTTGCAGTGGTACAATATTTTCATTGAAACTTGATAGCTTGTTTCAATGGTTGGGAAACACATTTTATGTCATAAGAAGTCTCACATCTTTGTAATGCACGGAAAATATTTTCTGGTACTCTGCTACTTGAAAGTCATAGTCCTTCTTTTTGAATTTTTACTACCAAACCTTCACAGTTTCATATGCCACAACATTGGTACCTAAAAAATTGTACATTGTACAATTGTACAAATTGTAAATCACTGTACACAGGATTTGGTGACTTTCTGTAGCTGACTTTTTGCAACACAACTGGAAGTAAATGATGATTCTAATCTGATAGCGTGATAGTTTCATTTCAGACACCTTGTAATCAATGATAAATGATGTTTCTTTTATATATTTCACAACACAGTGTTTTAAAGCAAGTTTCTTTCTTTCAAATGCCAAAAATTGTTTGACAATATATGATTAAATATGCCAATTTGAAATGTTTTCAAAGAGGTTATTTGCAGTGGCAGGATACTTTCATTAAAACACGAAAGCTTGTTTTGATTCTTGGGAAGGACATTTCATGTTGTAAGAATTCTCACATCTTTGTAATGCCCACAAGATGTTTTCTAGTACTTTGCTTCTTGAATGTTATACTGCTTGTTTTTGAACTTTCGGTACCAATCCTCCAGTGTCATTTGATGTAACATTAGTACCCAAAGTTGCATACACGATTTGGTGACATTCTGTAGCTGATGTTTTGCAACATAACTGGAAGTAAATGATGATTCTAATCTGGTGGTGGGATAGTTCCACTTCAATCGCCTTGTACTTAATTATTACGGTATTTTTTCATAAATTTCACAATAAAAGCAAGTCTCTTTCTTTCAAATGCCAAAAATTTTTTGACAAATATTATTAAATATGCCAATGTAAAGTGTTTGTGCATGTCTTTGTATAGCGTGACTAATAAAAATGGCACTAACGTCTTACCCTTATGCAAGGTGATGAATCATTGCATACTCATTTTCTTTCAGAAGTTCTTGCAGGTGGGCATCATCAATACCAGCAGGTTGGCCAGAGCACTCTGCTTCTTGAATGCCACAGTCCTTGTTTTTGAACTTTCAATACCAAACCTTCACAGTGTCATGTGATGCAACATAAGTACCTAAAGTTGTACACATGATTTGTTGACATTCTGTAGCTCACTTTTTGTAACAAATCTGGAAGCAAATGATGGTTCTAATCTGGTAGCATAACAGTTCCATTTCAGACATCTTGTACTTAATGTTAACAGTATTCTCTTATAAATTTCACAACACAGTGTTCTAAAGCAAGTTTCTTTCTTTCAAATGCCAAACATTCTTTGGCAAAATATGTTTCAACATGAACTGTTTGCGCAGGCGATATTTGCAGTGGTGGAAAAATTTTATTAAAACCGGACAGCTTGTTTTGATTGTTGGGATCAACATTTCATGTCATAAGAAGCCTCACATCTTTGTAATACGTGGGGCACGTTTTCTGATACACTATCCTCAAACTGGAAACTGTGTAGTACAGTATCATATGAATTTGACTATCATCTGGCAATGATTTTTTACACTCATTTTCATCTTCTTCATCATCATCAATTGCTGTTCTGGCTGCTGTTGAAGGGTATCTTCACAGGTGTAATATGAGGAGTTATAAAGATGATGCAACCCACTTCTGTGTCTTTTTCATATCAGCCTTATTTCTTTCCTTCTTTTTCATTTCTGCATTCAAATACCTCAAATGTATAAATGTTCATGTCTTAACATACACTCATGTCCATAAATTAAGGATAATGCAAAATCAGGCAAAGGAGGAGTTAGAAGCAAAACAAATTTGATTTATTTGTAAAGCTTATTTATTAAATAAAAGGTAAAGAGCAAAAAAAGACGCTGTTTGATATTCTTAAAAAAAATTGCGATTTTTTCTCCCTGGAGCAAATTACAAAAAAAACCTATTTACAAAAAACCAATATTACATGGTTGGTATGATTTTTAATACATTGTATGTCTTCCAGACAATGCAATACAGTCCGTACAATGCCTAGGCATGCTGAGCATCAAATTATCGATCTGATCTTGGGGGATATTACACCACTCAAAAAGCAATGCTCTCCGAAGTTCTGGTAGACATGTAGGAAGAGGTTGACGGGCTGCAACTCGTCGGCCAAGCATGTCCCACACGTGCTCTACTGGATTCGACTCCGGTGAGAATGCTGGCCAGTCCATACGGGTGATATCCTCCGATTGAAGCCATTCGCTTACGATGTTTGCACGGTGAGGACGAGCGTTGTCATCCATAAACACAAATTGTGCGCCCATGGCGCCCCGAAACAAACGTGCATGTTGTTCCAGAATGACGTCCCGATAATTTGGCTTGGCCTGGTTCCAATATGAACATGCAGGCCAGTTCTGGAACCCAGAATAATTCCACCCGAAACATGCACTCCTGCACCACCACAACGGTGTCGTTCAATGATGTTTTCTTGGTGGTAATGGGTACCTGGAGCTCTCCATATGAAAGTCAGGCGAGAATCAGACTGCAAGCTAAACCTCGACTCGTCGAAAAATATCACACAAGCCCGCTGTTGCGATGTCCACAATGCATGCTCTCTACTCCAGGCTAACCGCAGGCGACAGTGAGTTGCAGTAAGTGGAACGCATCTGACAGGTCTACGAGCATATAGACCAATCGGCCCTAAGCGTCTGTACACGGTCTGCCTTGAAATTGTCATAACAGTGGCTGAAGAGAGTGACGAGACAGATCTGAGGCTGTGCTCCGCCTGTTTCTTTTGGCAGTAACTGCCAAATACCGGTCCTCATTCGGCGTTGTAACTCTGGGGCGACCTGTGCTGTAACATCTACTCACATTACCATCATCTTGGAATTGTTGCCAAAGCCTGGAGATAACACTCTGGGCAATTCCAAGTTCGTCTGATACTTCCAGTTGGGTATACCCACATTCCAGATGGCCGATAATTCTACCAAATAAAAAATCATCCAAATGCGTCCTCTTTGTGTCAAAACTATTCGGTTATTGCACTGAAATGCTTATAAAGAACCTGCGAACAATTTTACTTCTTTGGCTGTATTCCTTATATATCATTCTCTTACACTCTCGTCATTGTGATGTACCATTGGTGTCATTTGGTTACTTCCTGAAATTCGCATATGATTCTTGAAGATGTGTGTAGTGATTTTACAGGTGATATATTTATTTTAGAGTTGGATTTCCGCGCGACTCCGAATTATCTTTAATTTATGGACATGAGTGTATATTTTAACGATTTCATTATGCACATCAGAAAACTTTTGTGCAATTTTTTACACATAGTTTGCATAATGTTACTACTTCTTGAAAGACCATCTTTCCCATTTTCACTTGCAAACACTACTTCAAATTGATTGATTTTTTTTAACCACTCCTCTGATGGAATAAGTAAACCACCACGAGAAAACATTTCTGTCCAACCAACATGTTCATCTGAAAGGAGATGGAGTAACTGTTCTGTAGGTGTTCCCAAAGAATGGTCATATTTTCTTCCACTGTAGGCTATGTAGCTTGCAAGGTACTAAAAACCCTGTATAGAGCAGTGAGCTGCAGGTTCATTTGCAAGGGTCAATGTAGAATCATTGAAAACAATATTCCTCATCTCAGTTTAACCATCTAACATCTTCAGAGCTTCAGTTATGTCAGGTAAAATATGAGTAAAAAGTGAGAAAGAATGTACGCATCTTCCTCCTCATCGGGAGCAATAGAAGATGTGTTGGAAAGTGAAATCTGGCAGGAATTCTTAATTAATAAAAGATGCATTCGACATTTCACATCTATGGGCAGTGGATGATCATAGAAATGGCCAAGATGTGGGATTTGTGAAAAAAAATTTCCCAGGCAATCTTGATTTAGTCTGGAAGATAAAAGGTATTTAACTCCTAATTGTTTTAAATCAGAAAATAAGCCAAGCAGTGATCTAATTGATATCATAATTCCTTTTGGAAATGGTAATAGGTGCTTTGCCTTGCAAACTCTCATGTCTTCCCACAATGCATAAAACTTATTTAAAGTTCTCTCCTGTATTTCTTCATGTCCCCTATATGCACAAGCTAATACTGTATCAGATACAGGTTTCCTGGGGTTTAGAATATCAAATGAATTATTCACTAATTTAAAAAAATTTGCAGTGTCCTCTTCTTCTGATATAAGATAGCGGATACCTTGTGCAGTATGGTTTGAAAATAACTGTGCAGCTAAATGCACACGACGGCGTTCATTTCCTGTAACAGCAATGTGACTTAAACAACTTTGGGCAAATTTTCACTTCTTTGCAATCCATTGATATCAATCTTTCGACATGTTTTTTTGCAATTAATTTATTTCCCAGAAGCGTTAATCCATCATCCAAAAAGTTATTACAAAGAAGTTTCAAAAGGCGTGGTACATCGGCAAACACCCACACACATTTACTACAGTACTGGGGATATGTAAAACAGCTGTTAAGATGAGTAATCTCAAGTTTTGTCCACAGAGCACGATTTTTACCAAAGTCAGCTACAGCTGTAACAACATTTTATCCAATTTCTGCCAATGTTATTATTATATCTTTCAATATTTCTGCCGTCATTTGTGCATCAAAGTCAAAATATATTGGCTTCTTCCAGCTCGCAAGAAGACTTTGCACCATTACCACTTGAACATTTTTATGTGGGCCAACAATCGTAGCCTCTACTTGGTCATAATCTGCTATCTACGTTCATTTCATCGAATGAAAGAACACACAAACGTTCTTAGTCTGTCATCTTTAATGCCCCAGCCTGCATAACATGAATCACATCATGTAGCAAACCAGGAGAACAATGAAATGAACAGGATACCCATCTCTTCAAAGTTGAAATGCCAGGAAATGGAAATCCCATTTTTTTGTCTGATATAGTTTTAGCATCTTCGAGATACTGCTCTAAGTGTTGCAGATTTGCAAATGTCATCTGCATTCCACTTAACAAATTTTTTATTTGACATGAGAAAACGAATTTGGTTGTCCGTAAAAACTGTCCCTAAAATTTTTAAAATTTCGCTATGTACTTGTTTGCTTGTTACTTTCCTGCTCATTTTCTGAAAGCTAAGCAATGTTTTACGAGAAGCAGCAAGTTCAGCAAAAATAATTTTCTTTTGCCTTTTTAATTGATAGCACAACATATTTAATCTCTTATTTTCCTTTTCTAAGATTTGCACACGCTCAAATGAGATGTGTCACTGTATGTAAACTGAGTTGCACAGTCTATCTTATCAGCTTTTTTTTTGGGGGGGGGGGGGGAAAGGGAAGCTAAATTTTCCAATGCTGGTTTCCTTGTTTCCCGAGCCTCACACCAGCTTGCTCCATCCCCTTTTTAGCATATATTTAGATGACTCATTCATGTTAGAAAAGTTTCTCTCCAGATTAGATTCAGTTTTTGAAGCACAATATATATAATTTATTGGTGAGTTACTTTCACATGATGATGATGGAAGATGTAAAGTGGGAATAGGATTGGCTTTCAGCACCGTTTTAGCAAGCAATTCTGCCTTTAGATCCCATACGTAGTCAACAGGTGTAAAATGAAGAGCACATATTCTGCCATTTTCGATATTGAAATTATCTGCTCTTTTGCAGCGAACAGTCCATAACTTACGAAGTTCTGGATCACTTGGAAAACGATGGTATGTGATGCCTTGAATTTTAGTGTACCTTCTATAATTCTGACACAACCCTATAGCACAATTTGCCATTTCCGACTAGATATAATAGCAAATTACAGCACAAATCAAATCAAACTGTTGATGCAATGAATGTAAACAAACGCCAAGAACTAACGACTGTCATCCACATGACGATATGTGCATGTGGCACAATTTTCCCCCTGCACTACGCATCGCTCTTGGGCCACCCTTGTACTGGGCCTATTGATGAAATTCAAATTGCGTTTTCCACGTTTCGAAAGCGCGACTTAGGATATATATTAGATTTATATGTAGCATTGTTCTAACATAGGTATTTTGACACCAAATGGGTGTTTTTCTGAAGTAACATACCACTTTTTTTTCCATATTTCAATTCTACAACTCAAATTATACCTAAATAATAAATTTTCTAAAATTTGATGCGAAATTTACGGAATTCAAAAATTTAACTTGACAATTTTTTTTCAGTTTGCGCCAAGAATATTCACTTGGCAAACTTCTTAATAGGTGTCAACCTATTTTTCTATCCCTTCCATTGTGCAGGAGAGGAAAAAAAGTCAAATCGTTCCTATCTTTTTATATTGTACATGAGTTGAAAAAAAGTCACATCGTTCTTACTTTCAGATGATGTTAACAAAATACGTAACCCACATTTCCACTATTATCGCTTTCAACAAATATGCCATATTTCAAAACGCGCCAATATATAAATTCATGTATATCTTTGGAAATTTTGGATAAAAAGCTCTAATTTTTTGCAGGTATGCTTAGAAATACACCTACTTTAAGATGATTGTAAAAATTTTACAAGTTATAATTAAAATCTTTTTTTTTGAAAACTTAATAAAAACTATTTAAAAATACAAATTTAAAAAATAAGTCATAAAAAATGGGTATTTTTTATTTGGAATGAACCTAAATTTCGAACTGTATAGGAAGGAAACAAATAAGTTTCATAAAAAAGAGAGATATTTATAAATACATACCACATTGAATTAACATTGAGGAGATAAAATTTTGAGGAGCCAATTTTTTAAAAACTACTCAGGCGATTTTCACAAAACATGGCAGTTTGGCATAATTTGAGTCGTAGAATTGAAATATGAAAAAAAAAAAGTGGCAAGTCATTTCAGAAAAAGTCGTATTTTGTGTCAAAATACCTATATTAGAACAATGCCATATATAAATCTAATACATATCCTAAGTCGTGCTTTCGGGACATGAAAAACGCAATTTGAATTTCATCAATCGGCTCAGTCGAACGGGAGATATAGAACTGACCTCCCTTTTTTTGTGCAGTGTACATCATTCTAAATTAAAATGTTGATTACACAGCTTTCTCATTTATTTAGTTTTTCTGAATGGGCCAATGAAAGAAGTACTGACTGTGCTTTACAGTATATTCTCTTTCAATGCAGTATGCAGTTTTAAAAGACACTGTGATGAATATTGGATTGCAAAGCATTTTTGCAAAAGAAATGGAATTCAAATAAATAAAATCAAATTAAAAAAACAAATAAATTTAAAAACGTAAATTCAAAAAGCATAAATGTGCTTACTATACATATAGCTGAAATTAATCACTAGAAATATTTTAAATATTTTTTGAAGTAATACAAGTTTCAAATATGCAACTGAAATAATTAAAATAAAATTGTAAAAAAGAGAAAAAATATCTAAAAGTAATTATAACAATAGCATAGGAAGTGTAATATAAAGTAAAATTATTGCAAGAAATAAGAAATGAGCCCTTTTCTTCTACCCGCAGAATGAAAGCGATGAAAAGGTTAATATAAACTCAGATAATCACCAACTGGTGGAAACAGAAAATGCGTGCTAAAAATTTTTCTTGACTTACTCGAAGTTTTTCACCAAGGCATAATTTGAGTTATAGAATCGAAATATGGAGAAAAAATCAGCATGTTATTTTAGAAAAAGTCAGATTCTCTGTCAAAAATGTATGTTTCAACAACGCTATACACGAACCACACACATATGCTAAGCTGCACTTTCAATTTGAAACACGCAAGTTGAATTTTGTCTATTGGTCGAGTAGAATGGGAGATACAGAACTGTCTCATTTTTTTTTGATTCGGTGTACATATGCTTCAAAAAATAATACAGACTAGTGTGGTCTCCAGCTGATGATGTAAATAAATCTTCCAATCACAGACAATGCTCAGTCCAACATGCCTTTAGCCCTAACAAGCCATATGTTACTGGTATACAACTGTTAAATTTATTTTGGTAGTTTTTAGACAAAACACATCAAAATTTTATCTCTCACACAGTGGTTTTACTTGGCTGGAGTATAAAAATTTCAATATTTGATACTTCAGCTTCATTTACTTTAGTTTATTAGTTTATAAGGGTAAGAAAATAAAGAGCAAAATTCATGAAATAAATCCAAACAGTGATCACTTCCAGGTGAAGGGCCACTACATTTGACATATACGGTAACGATTGGAATTCATCTGGTGACTGCTGGAATGACCTTTACAGTGAGCACCTCTAAGGCTGTTCATTAAACCAGTCAGTCAGATGATACTATTAAATTCATGACACTAAGCAACCAGGTGAAAATATACAGATCTGAGTATATTTAAGCAATAAGATGGAATTGTTTGACTTCTGCTCAATAATGATAATTATTTTACTCTGTTAACCACAAATAATACATAAACTTTATGATTACAAAAATTCAAGATATAAAACAAAAGAAACAGCATTTATTCTCCATTTTTAAATTATATAAATAAATTATGTGTAAGATAAATTTTACCTGAACACAAATCATACCCGCAGAAGTGATTCAAATTCAAATAATCCATTTTTTATATACAAAAGAAATATCTAATCACAAATATTAAAAATTCTCAGAAACAAAATCTCAGATAAAACAATTGCATTTTACATATCTAAAATGATTAAGAAAGATCGAACAGGAAAAGTCATAAGTGATAGAAAACAAACACCTTTCAATTAATACAGAAGTGAAACTCAATTAAAAATAATTAAGTATGTAGTATCATATGGACTAAACAAATTATGAGCATAATGAATGCACAAAATTTGGATGATTTGCATAAAAGACAGTGACAAATGAGTACTAACAGTTTGTACATGAAAAGAAAATGATAAACCTACATGGAAAAAATTTCAATTTAAAAAATAAATGTAACTTAGAAAAAAAGGTTAAATATGCCTGACATTTTACTGACATGAGTAAAATAAATTTTGAATGCACTAATTGCACACAGATTAATAATTTAAATATAACAAGCAAAATAAGTAGAAAAAAATTGACAAGTTCCTAACCAGCAACCTTCTGCCTCGCAAATTGTTTGCAAAACTGCTATGCCATTTCCATAGAATAATATATATAACATTAAAAACAGATGTTAAAGACATGATACAATAATTTTTTAATTAAATTTAATAACAAATATGGCAGCCTAGTATTTTAATGTCTGCATTATAATAAAATTGGTGAAGTATTAAAGTATGAACTATTCAAAGCACACATTGGTACACTGTACTTTGGTACTATTACATTGCCACTATATATAAATCAGTAAAAATGCAGTATTACACTCAACTTTATTACCTTATTAATTAGGATGATGACATTTGTTCGTATTATTTAAAAATAATAACATAAATATTCTATATTATTAAAGTTTTATTAAATGTTAGTTTATTATTATTATTTTTAGTTTTATCCATACTGAAGCCTTGCCCTTCTGAATTACAGGTCCTAGACATATGTCTTATTTGTCTGTTGGTTAGCCCCGCCTTAGGTATGAGACATGTTCTATGAGATTTAAGTCTGGTGAATATGCAAGCCATTCCATGCACTCAATGTATTCCCTTTAAAAGATTTCAAACACTTCCAACTGGCCTGTATGGGCATACATTGCCCCTCATGAACAGAAAATGTTGACCCACTGTACCACTAGAAGAGAGATATGACCCAGAAGAATCTTGATGTAATGGTACATGGAGTGCAATGGTCCTCTGTGATGTAATACTACCTATTCCATAGATGTGAAATGGTGTTCTGCTATTGTGTATGACGTTCCTCTTCACTTCCCCATACTCTTCCAGCATAACAACCACTTTCATTCACATACCAATAAGATAGATGATAAAGTGTAAATATGCTTACTGCAAGCATGTACACATATCTTTCCTTAAGTTACAATACATAATGCTCTGGATGTAAATCCGCAGTAAATCCAGCCACAGCCTAGTTGTGATACTAGTCAGTTTTAAAGTGAAATTATAGTTCAAGTCCGAGTCCAAGGTAAAGTGAACTCATGGCATATCTACATAAAATGGCACCCATGTCAAGAATTTAAATTGCAACCCCTTAAAATATTTAAAATAATGGGAGTGGTATCAAATGCCACTAGTTAAGTGCCCCGACTGCCATACCCTAGATATGCCACAAAGTGAGCTCCAGTATTTTTATTTATTATTTCACTATTTGACATTATTGTCATTTATTAATTTTTTATCCCTTTATACTTTATTTAATTTTAGCTGCTCATTATTTATTACTTTACTTAATTATTTTTATTTAATTTTTCACGAGTTCTAAAAAGGGCTGTAGCACATCAAAAATTAAATCCTGATGCAAAATTTTTTTTTCTGTCACTAAATTATACATAACTTAAAAAACACATTTCAAAACATTTTCAAGACAATTTCATAAAAACTTGAGCTAATGCTTAACATGCAAAAATCTTACTTCTTCCCTAGAAGACACATCACTGAATTAACAGGAGAATCAATATGCAGTGCTCGAATTAACTGCTTCAGTGTAAAGCCCTTTCTTGATTTTAGTTTTTTTCGATTATATTTAGCTAAAAAACAAGGAATATAATTATGTGCGGCAGGCAGAAGATTAAAGTTATCTGACATCATATAGAAGCTTTAATATGAATGCTTCAAAAAATGTTTACTAAATGCTCTTTCTTAACATAAGTTTTCAAAACACACACATACACACACACACACACACACACACAAAGAAAATGAATAAAATAGAAATGAATAAATGACGATACAGAATAAGTTTAACAGTTCAATCAAAATTCACTTCCTCATTTGTGCAACAGAAAAACACAGATATTTTAAGGAAATGAAATTTGTTTCTGTCAGATAAATAACAATATAATTCTTTCTTTCCCCTAGCTAAAATTTAAAAAAAAATTAAATAAATGACAAAAATACACAAAGTTCACAAATAAGTATTTGTTAAAACATCAATTTTAATTCCATCATTTCACACACTTTCCCATTTTTCTTGAACTGAATTTATATGACTTCACTGTTTTTACTTTTTGTTTGTTTATGGCAACAGTTATTACTACATATACTGCCATACACATAATGCCATGGACATGCTTGCTATTTGATAATAAATTTTATGAGCCATGTATTTGAACAACATTGTTCATCTTTAGTCACGCGAAGGAAAGCTTCCAAGCCTAGTGAATTAATTTCAACTAGCATTCATAGACCTTTTGATGAATCTTTCCAGAAGGAAACTTAGATGTGTTTAAAGACAACTGTACAAAGTTTCAGCAGGTTTGTTTTATGAAGGAAAAGTTTGAAGTTGCAAATGCTTGCACATGCTAGAACTTTGGAATATTCAATCACAGAATTTCTCAGTGATAATGGAGGCAAGTTTGATAATGGTAACATGCATGCAATTTTGCATTCTGAAGGAATTTCTCAGAAACTAACAGTACCATGTACACCCGATCGTAAAAAGGGCTCTAATGAATGAGATAAGTTTACATTAATAAGAATGGCTAGAATATTCAAGTACTCAAATTCCGAAGCTCATTTCCTGTAGCAATCTGGGTTAAGCTAGTTAATACTGTCATACATATATTAAATAAAATTGTCAAATATCATGAGCAGATGTCCATGACATATGGATTAAAAAGAAAACTTTGAACAACATATATTTACATAATAAGTTATGTGCAGAGAATGGAAATGGATAATGGCTCATTTAATTGGGTATGATGGAGGTAAGAGATACCTTCGGTGGGTCAAAGAAACCAATATTGTGAATTGTTCACGTGACTTTTTTATTTAACGAGGAACTTTCCTAAACTGCAAAGAACGAGTACAATTACCTTTTCAAGATCAAGCTAAAACTTACTTCTGACTGTGAATGTCAAGAAAATTAAGAAAATAATAATGCACTGAAGTTTTTTAACAAAGATAATTTAGAAAATGAATATAATAAAGAAATTTCTGGAGCAATATCAGAAAAAAAGACTCTGAAGACCCAAAAACATGAAAATATTAATCTACAAAATAATGCACAGCTAAGACACCTAAGTATAGCTTAACTGAGGAAGCCAAAGCATTTCAAAGATTATATAATGAGAGGCGAAGTTTTTATTGCAGATTCTGTAGTCTGATATTTAATAGGCAACTATGAACAGTAAGCAATGTATAACTGGAATGATGATATTGATTCAGAGATGACATCACTGATAGAAAATGAAACATGGACTTTAGATAAAATATAAAATGATAAAGCTATACCATGCAAGTAGATTCATAAAATAAAAATGATCCTGAAAGTTCTATTGATAAATTCAAGGCTAAACTTGCTGCTAAAGTCTTTACACCATGTTTTCGAGTAGATTATCATCAAATGTTTAGTCCAGTAACAAATGTAACAGGTTCTGTCCCTCAAACTCTCAGTAGTGTAGCCAACAAGAAAATGCACCTTAACTACATCTATTCAGCAATTTTATACAGAACACTGGAAGAATCCATATACATGCTGCAAATCAGAAGGATACAGTAATGGTTCTGACAGTCTGTATGCTGAAATGCAGTTTGTATGGTCTAAACCTGAATCACACTGCTGAAATAAATATTTTGCCGGCTTTGGGTCACAGCCTGGCATCAAAAAAGTGAAGCTGATCCATGGCTGTATACAATAAATAAAGATGGCAAGAAACTACTCATATGTTTTTATATAGATGATAGTTTGGTCACATCAATGCACCTACAACAATATGAAGAACTCATCAGAGAACTGAAACCGAGATTTAGAATGACAATCAAATTACCAATTTAATTTCCTGGATTTGAAATTAAGCATTCTGAGGATAGGATTAGCCAAATTAATAAGCAAATTTTTGGTTTGTGCGGAAAAAGTTCTTCAAAAATTTGAGATGGAAGACTGCAAGCCAGCATCAACTTGCACTTTAAAGAAAAATCCATATGAAAAGGAAAGAAAAATGAATAAATCAGTTAAATTTTATCTTATAGAGAAACTGTAGGGGCTTTAATTCATCTTTGTTAGCTAAAAGACCAAATTTAACATACAGCGTTAGCATTCTTTTATATCACTTTGAAAAATCTTTCAAAAGGTGAATGGATCAAGCTCAAACATGTATTCAAATATATAACAGGTTCTTTTCCTAAAAGTATCAAATACAACAAACTAAAGCCAGTAATTTTGGAGTGTTAGTCATGCCTGTGTCTGCACATAATACATGACAACAATAACTGTAATATAGAACAATAGCTAATAATAATATAATATATAAAGCAGTGTTTAGCTGATATTGTAGTCATCATTTAACTACAAGATATAAATATCATAAGTTTTCACTATTTGATCAAACGTTATATGGCACAGCCACATAAAAATTTTCTGAAGAACCATGCAGCATCACTTATCAATAACCTTAAAGATAGTCTCAAAGTTTGTACATGACCAGAAATTGTTTACAATGAAATCAAAATTTTCGTAGTTGGTAAATGTGTTGTTTATTTTTATTTGAACTGCCTAAAAGTACGTATAAACTATTTAAAGTCTTAAGCTAATATAGACAGATTGAAGCCATCAAACAATCTATGTTTCAAAGGCAGTCAAAATTGAAAGACATGGAAACAAAAATTCCAGATTTACATGTTAGCATCCGCTAAATTGCCTGAAATTAAAGTAGTTCTTTATTGTACATTATTGCTGAGAAAGCACTTGAAAAGTTTACTACTTTTATAAATTGCCTGAAATTAAAGTAGCTATTTTATTGTACATTATTGGTGAGGAAGCACTTGAAAAGTTTACTACTTTAAGTGAAGCAGATAAGAAAGATGTAGACAAAGTAATCGAAGCTTTTGAAAATTACTATTTACCGAAAGCAAACAAAAGAGTTGATAAACATATATTTTTTCCTCGAACATAACACTTAGGTGAATTGTTTGATGACTTTTTAATAGAGTTGAAGAAATTACATAGCAACTGTGGGTTCGCCAAATTACAAGATAAATTAATCAGAGATAAAATAATAAGTGGAATTTTAAATAAAAATCTTAAAGATAGGCTATTAAGCAAAGATAACCTAAGAATAAAGAAATGTATTAAAATATGTAAAGGTGCTGAATTAGCAGAACTTGAACTGAAAACTTTAACCGAGGAAAATAAAATAGAGGTGATAAAACGGAATAAAATTTCACCTTAAGAAAAAGAAAGTCAGTTGTGTAAGAGAAAATACCATATAATACAAAAACAACACAATATTAAATAATCTTCAAACTATCAAGGAAATAAGATCAATAATCCACAACTATGTGGAACTTTCCACATGTTATAAAACTATCCTGCTTGTAATACGATTTGCTTATACAGTAAAAAGAAAAATCACTTTTCTGAAATGTGCACTTATAAAATTGTTAATACTGTACAGAATAATTTGCAGCATGAATTGCATTATAGTGATAAAGAATATATTTTAGGCTCAGAAGATAAAAATCCATTTTCTGAAAACACAGCATGGCTTTACTCAAAGCATTATTCAAAACAAAATTAAGACACCTCTTTTAATTGAGATAACAGGCCAGATAAATTTTACAGCCAAAGTGGTACTCAGTTGTATTTAAATTTGTATTGGAAATTTTTAAAATGTTAAACTCTTTAACAGTTTTATTAAAGTATTTTTTATCAACTGTTTATTACAGGATGATTCAAAACGTTTGGACAGTATTTGAAAAAACACACCTAAATAAACACTCTTTATCATACAATGCATGGGCCTAACTCTAGCAGTGAAACTTATAAGGACTAGCAGATGTAAGAATGACAGAGGAGATACGGATGAGATGAACAAATTTCAAAATATATTTTATTGAGTAACTTACAGAAACTACTCAAAAGAGACCCTACCAGAAAAAATGTACATTTCACACCTTCTATATAAGGATTGATATATTCATACATTGGCAAAAACACAGGCATTTTTTGAACAGCAGCAATGGCAACAGAAATCTTAGCAACAAGGTCCTCATTGGAATTGATACGGCTATCATCGATAAGGCTTTCCAAATGTCCATAAAAGAAAATGCACGGGCATGAAAGATCAGATGATCATTCCAGCCAAGTGACTGCGATGCTCTGTCCAATGGATTATTTTGGGAATGTTATATCCAAAGTGTTTCGCTTGGATATAACATCATGACAGAGCACTACCTCATTTTACCATATCCACAATGTGTCTCCAGTAAAATAGTACATGGAATCATGCTTTTTAATACTTGCTGAAACTGGATTCAGTATTGGCAAGACTTCTTGTAAAACTAGCAGATACCTTCTACTTTCTATGATAGAAAGTGGTAAAAAAGCAGGGCTTAATATAGGCAAACAATTTAACAATCAAGAAAAGAGTCAGAGGTAAACTTCCTGAACTACAGGTCAAATAAAAAAAATGCTGTGTACATTTGGTCCACTGAAAGGTATGGCATATTTCTTATAATTTATTATAACATGGCTACTATTTTTTACTTCTAAAAAAGGAGAGAAAATTTGCTAACATTCATTATTACTGCTCATATTCCATGTTATTACAGCAAACTTCTTCGAAATGAAAGAACCAAAAAATGTATAAAGGAGTGTGAAAGATGATTTAGTGGAAGATATGAAAGCACTTTGAGCACGAAACTCACTGTTGACCATCTTTTCCGTCTAGTTAATACAGCACTTCCAGAAGATGTATAAAATATTGAAGTGTTGCTGAAGGTTTCTGGGAACAGATTTATTGCTATTCATCTTCATTAGGTAGCAAAGCAAGAAATTCATAAGAAACAAAGATATTTAAATGAGGAGTGGTGAGAAGGAACGTTTTACTTATTTTCACAGTAAAATTTGGATACAATAACAGAAATTATACATAAGTTTTTACAAATGATCCAAATTTTGAAAATTCAAAAGCAAGACAAAGTGATATGTTTGCAGTGTTATCCACGAATTACTGAATGAACATAAAAAACGAAACAGATCACATTATTAAAAATCAGTTGGTCACGGAAAAGCCAGTGCCTTCAACTCTAAAACTGAAATATATATTCTTACATACATATACTCTTCTGTTCGAAACATTCCAGGAAACATTTTATCACCTGCATGAAACTTGCAATATTTGAATTTGGTAGTCAGCTTAATCTCTATGGGTTAGTATGACATCATCTGGGAATTGTAACTTGTCTTGCAGTACAAAGAGAGGCAAATAACTTCCGAATATTCAGCACAATGATCAAGAAGGTGAATCTTTAGCAAAGCATGGTTTTACTTCATCAAAGATATATCTGTGCCAAGCCACTATTACTGCCAGATCCCTTGCCTTCTGAGACTTAGCTGTTCTCTCTCACACTGATGGTTTTAAGAGGCCTAACATTTTCAGACAATTTAAGTGGTCTAAGAGAAAACCCAGATTCAGTTTACATCAGATCCCAAGACAGGCATTCTATAATTGCTTCCAAGAATCTCAGGAGCACTAGAACATTTGCATGTATTCTAATGGATGTTACTTCAAATATAACTAGTAACACTTTATTTTTTAACATTTCAAATAAACCTGCTGTAGAAGCATTTTCTTCACACTTTTTGAACAAAGGAATATGATTATCCAAGTTACTGTCAAAAATGAGTTTAAATAAATCTTCTGTATTCCTGACTGCAGGCTCGCTTACCCCTATTTAATACAGGGTGGCCAAAAAGTCACTAAACCATTTTAAAACTAAATCACTTTTTTTATTTATTAATATACATTTAATACTTTTATAAACTGAAAACGGACTTCTTGAAAATAAATTTTATTTAGTTTTGAAAATCACACCCTTTAAATAACCGTCATTTGATGCTTTATACCGAAGCATTCTTTGTAAAAAGTAAACCATCACCTGTCTTAATGTTTCTTGGGTTATTTCTGTTTCAGAGATGTTAGTCTTCATTTCCTGAATTGCTTGAGGATTGCTATGGTATACTGTTTCTTTCAAATTACACCCATATAAAGAAGATACATATCAGGAAATTGACTGAAGAGCTTTTTTCCAATCCTAGTCAACTTTCTGAGGCGTACTCTCATGCAGAATAAAAAATTATGATAATACTCAGCCAAATAAATCTTGAAAAATTATGAGAATACATCTTAGTAAAATAATCATGCAATTCAGTCTTTATTTCTAGAAAAGATGCATAATCATAAAATTCTGAACACACATGCTGTTTTAATTTTTATGCTAACTGTTTACACTGTGTGCTCATATACATGAATAGTGAATTTCTACCTAATTGTTACCTTTATGCCACTTAGTTTTGTGGGGATTGTCTTAGCCTCCCAGTTGTCACTAGTAGTATACCAGACCGTTTAGCTTCCTCTTGTTTACTGATTTATTTGTGGTTGTACTCCTAGGAATTATCATGCCTAAATGCTGCTAGAAGGGCCTTAGATATGGCTGAGATTCAGGAGGTTGATACTGTGAAGAGGCAAGGTCTGTCAGTTTTTGGGTCAGATCCATTAGAATCTGTACCTATTTTCACAGGATGTGATAAAGGAACTTCCTTAAATGATTTTCTCGACAGAATTGATTTGATTGCTACACATGTGGGTTGGTCTGATGCTGACAAGTTAACTGTGATTAGGGTAAAAGTCGCGGGTGAGGCTGCTGACTTTATCAGAAACAATCCTCGATTAAAGAGAGAAACAAGTCTAGCTTATTTGATAAATGCTTTAAAGGAAAGATTTTCTTCGGTGCATAACTTACACTCAAACATTAGAGCTCTCATTCAAGCTTTTCAAAAGCCACATGAGTCGGTTAGGCAGTTTGCTGCCCGTATAGAGGCTTTATCGTACAAAACTGTACCTCTAGAGAGGAATGATGATCAAGCAGCTGAAGCTCAAAGACAGGATTTGCTCCTTTCAGTTTTTATTAAAGGTTTGCAGCTTCACCTGAGGCGTTTGCTCCTTCCACAAAATCACAAGACATTTGCTGCTGCTAAACAGCATGCTATTATAGAAGAGGATATGTGGGCTAAGAGCCATGAGAGTAGCGATTTTCAAACTGCAGAAGTTAGGGCAGTCCATACTTCCAAGTCTGTACCTGAAAAGTGTACATCAGACACTGCTGTATCAAACACTGAGCTCACGACAGCTATTAACCTACAACAGGAGAACATTGCTCAGCTTACCAAGATGATGGGATCACTACAAACCCAGGTGCAATCTTTGTTGACTCAGACTCCCAGAATGAGACCTTTACAGCCTCGATGCTTTAGATGTAATAGATTTGGTCACATTAGCAGGGACTGTTTCGCCACCATCTTGCCTAGCCAACAGATCAGATCAGGCCAACCGCAGAGACAGAGAAATACTCAGAGTAATAGGCGTAACCCTCGCCCAGCTGTTCCAGCTGTTGCAAATAATCACATGGACTTGAATACACAGACTAGCACTTTAGCCCTTTTGGAGGTGCCATCAGTTTTTATTGTGTCTGCTAGGGAGGCATCTTTGCCTATAGTTCAGGGTTCTATTTTGGGGAACAAACTAAAATTCTTGTTAGACTCAGGTGCAACAGTTAATATAATTGAATCTAAGTACATTAAATGTTTGGATAATAAAATTTCCTTAAGTAACTGTAATATCCACTTAAAAGGTATTTCATCAGAGAAGGTTCATGTAAACAAAAAAGTTAATTTAGTGGTAGAATTTCAAAACAATCACTTTGAAGCTGAATTTTTAATTACTGATACCCCTCTTTCTTCGCAATATGGAGCTCTTCTGGGTACTCAGTTTCTCATTGACAATAAATTACATTTAGATTTTGAAACTTTTCAACTTCTAGGTAAGAACATAATTTTGAAATGGGACTCTAGTAAACACATGGCTGATGCCAATTTCATAGCTCACCCTGTATCCAATTCTCCTTGTCGAGACTTTTGTTATTCTGTTAACAAACATAAACTTCCTCCATTCTCAGAGAATATTATTAAACTTGTTTCTCATTCCTCTAACTTTCATCATGACACTATTTTAATTGAATCTTTGCCTGAGCATGCACACAGTAAATTTGCTATTGCTAGATCTGTTAATAACAAGTCTAACTCTAACCAATTCTATGTAAAAATTGCTAATTTTTCTTCCGACTTCATTCATATTAACAAAGGTATGAAGTTGGCATTTGCTCAGCCTGTGATTACTGGCTCTCACTTAGATCACGTTGTGAACAACACTTCTATCGAAACTGGAGAGGATTTTGAATCTTGGGGGGGGTGTTTTTTTGTTGTCACTGAGTTAACAGGGTGTGATACTATTCTGCACAACATCAACTTACGAGATAATATACCAGTCAGGCAAAAGCCTTATAAAGTCCCTTACCATCTCAGGGATGAGCTGGACAGGCAGGTAGCTGAATTGCTGGATGCAAATATCATACAGGAAAGTGACAGTCCTTACAGTGCTCCTGTTTTGTTTGTTAAAAAGGCGGATAACACATACCGTTTAGTCACTGACTTCCGTAAATTAAATGAAAAAACAATTGAAGACAGTTTTCCTTTGCCTAATATGATTGAGCTCATTGAGCAGTTGGGAGATGCGAATTATTTTTCCACTTTGGATTTAACTTCTGGATTTTTTCAAATGAAAATTCACCCAGATGACACCTTTAAAAGTGGCTTCTCAACTCTTCAGGGCACTATGAGTGGTTAAGAACTCCTTTTTGGTTATGTAATGCTCCTAGTTCTTTTCAAAGGCTGATGTCTATTGTTTTGGCCAATCTTTCTCCTTTGAAAATTGGTATTTATATTGATGACATAGTAATTGCTTCCAAAACTTTTGACGAACATCTTGACAAGTTAAAGTTAGTATTTGATAGGCTAAAGTTGCACAACCTTAAGTTAAAACCATCTAAATGTCACTTTTTAAAGGAACAAATCACTTATTTAGGCTATAAAGTCACTAAGGGTATCATACAACCTGATGATAAGAATTTAAAAACAATACACAGTTTTGTGCCACCTAAAAATAGAAAAGAAGTTAGGCGATTTTTAGGCCTTATTGGCTTTTATAGAAGGTTCATTCCTAATTTTGCCCAAAAGGCACTGGCATTAACACAGCTAACTAAAGATAAAACTCCTTTTTCTTGGTCTCAAGAAGCTCAGCAAGCATTTGACACTTTAAAATCTGAACTTTTGAATGAACCCATTTTGGTATTACCTGATTTCAATAAACCTTTTTCTCTTTGTACTGATGCATCTAACTATGCTCTGGGAGCAGTTTTATGTCAAGAAGATTCGTCAGGATTTCAACATCCAGTTTGTTATGCTAGTCGCAAGTTAAAGGGAGCTGAAACACGTTATAGTACAGTCGAAAGAGAAGTTTTGGCAGTTGTTTGGGCCACTGCCCATTTTAGGCAATATTTACTTGGCAAACCTTTCACTGTTTATTCAGATCAGGCTTCTTTATCACATGTTTTAAAACTCAAGGACCCCACTTCACGTATTGCTCGTTGGATCATGGGTTTGTCACAGTTTGATTATAAAATTGTTCACAAGCCAGGCAGGTTAAATTTAACAGCAGATTATTTATCCAGAGCTGTAAATGTCACTCAACTTATCCAGACTTCTGTTACACCAGAATTGTTAAATTTATTTAAAAGAGAACAAGCTGCTGATCCTTTATGCCAGCAAATTATTTCTGATTTAAATGCTAACAAAATTCCTAGGCCTCCTTCACAAGTATTTTTTGTACAAGATGACATTTTATTTTGCAAATATAGAAAACCTTCTTCACGTTGGCAGAAACAGAATAGATTAGTGGTGCCTAAAACCCTAGTACTGAAAATTTTGCAGGAGCACCATGATTCTCCCACGGCAGCACACTCAGGCTATCATAGGACTCTTCACCGTATACAGAAGTCATTTTTCTGGAAGGGAATGCATAAACAAATGTACAATTTCATCAAGTCCTGTCACTCCTGTATCCAGAGGCGAGGTCACAGACCTTCTCGTAAGGCCCCCCTTATGAGAGTGCCTGTGGCCAGTCGTCCCATTGAGCGAATTGCGATGGATGTAGTGGGTCCCCTTCCAGTGACTTTGGCAGGCAACAAATACATTTTGGTCATAACTGACTATTTTTCTCGATGGCCTGAGGCTTATCCTTTGCAGGAGACCACAACACAGACAATAATCGAAAAATTAGAGCAATTTATTTCATCACATAGGGTGCCTCAACACATTGTTACTGATAGGGGTAGTAATTTCATTTCTCAAGCTATTATGGATTTATATAAGCGTTTAGGGATTACCAAACACACCACGACTAGTTATCATCCCCAGTCTGATGAAGTAGTGGAGAGATTAAATGCAACTTTAATTAATTCACTTAGTCATTTGGTTAGTCACACACAGGAAGATTGGGATAGACATCTGTCTTTTGCCTTGTTGGCTCACAGAACTGGGAGACATAGTGCTCTTCAGGAGTGTTCATATATATTATATGGAAGAGACTTATGTTTGCCAGTTGATTTACTATTGCAAACTAATTTTAGAACTTAAGATGACACAAACAATTATTCCAAGGATTTGACTTTGAGATTGCAGAAAACCTTCCAGTTAGTTAATAAACACTTAACGGAAGCTGCCGAAAGACAAGAGACTTTTCGTGAGAGGAGTTCTCAGGATAAGGGTATTCAAGTGGCAGATGTAGTGTATTTATACACTCCAGTTGTTAAGCCAGGCATGGCTAGGAAACTCTCTAAGCTGAATCAAGGTCCCTTCAGGGTTGTTGAGCAAGTGACCAAGGTCAACTACAAAATAGCTTCAATCACTAATCCTGATCAGGTTCAGACGGTTCATGTCGATAGACTCACAAAAGTACCAGAGAGAATTAATTTTCCCACCTTACAGAATTGTGACTTACATTCTGCGGAACAACCTGAAAATGACACTCATAATTATCCTTACCACCTAAGGCCTAGGTTTCCATGGTTTTGTCGTAAAGTAATTGTAAGAATTTGATTTTCATTGTGTAAACTGGTTAAGTGTATCATATTCGGTTTATTTTGGCTCGTTACTATTCGTTGTTTGGAATTTGTATTTTTGTAATTTTTACTTAGTTTTACTCTAGTATCCTTGGTCGTGTGTTGCTTAGAGAAATTTTGTTTACATGTCTGAGCATGTGAAGTATTATCTTGTGGTCTTGGTAATCAACTATCTTGTCTCAATAGCACTTTTTTTTGGGGGGGGGTATCAGGGCTGGCCCCGTTAGCTCACTTCATTTAAAATCTAAATTTTTTTTTGTCTTCTCACAGATCTTAAGCGCTTGGGAATCTTTTCGGTTAATTTTGACAAGATTGTTTTTTCTCAACACTCCTCGTTAGTTCTTCCATTTATTTATTTTTTTTTGATTGCAGCTCTACCAATTATGTTTTGACTGGGATTCTGTGAGTTACTTTGGCGCTGTACAGTTGCGGTTTTGTTTTATTCCACCTTCCTTGTATTTCATTTTGGGGAAAGCGGTGGTTGTGAACTTGGAATTGGTTCAGTGTTTTGTCTCTTTAGCAAATGGAGACTCAGGGCTTGTATGCAATGGTATACAACTTATAGTGTTTTAGTTTTAGGATTGTTTTTTTTTATTTGCATTGGGAAAAAAATATGTTTTTGTGTGTGTGAGCACCTGTATAGTTCCTGATTTTGTATTCCGACACCTTGCACCAGTATATAACGTTCTAGGTGTTTATTGTATTTTTATATGTACTCTTATTTTGCATTGTATACTCTTATTTTAGCATTGTATGGGGGATGTTATCTAACTTTATTACATATTACACTTTATTTTATGGGGTGTGTCACGGCTGTTTGTCAACACTTTTCAATTTTGGTTCTTTGACGATTGTCAGACAGACCTCCTGAGGCTCAGGCATATTGAACGCTGTTAGGGGTGTTTTGTTTTTTTTTTTCTCGTCTACTATTGACAATTGGGATTCATTGACATTCTGGTATTCTTGCAATATATAACTGGTTTGTAAACCCACTGCCCTTGTCTCTTTTATTAAAAATTTTTGGCTCGCCAAAAATTTTTTCCCGGTTGGGGGAGGGATTGTTATGCAGCGATTTTAGTTAGTTTAGAATTGTGGATTAATATGTAGTCAATTGCAGTTTATTTGTTAATTAATTATTGAGTGAGTAAAATTATATGCATTAATTTATTCTTATTCTAAATTTTTCTTCACTAGTTATGCCGTTTACGTTATTGAATCAATTATTTTTATGCGAGTTAAACAGAGTTCTCATTCTTACGTTACGCGTTCGATAGTATTAGCTTTCGGGAAAAGGAGACAATGGGAAATCGGTTGCTTTCTGTGTAATATTTGAAATTTAAAAATACTTCCTTTTTATTCACATGGATGAAATTTATACCTCTTAGAGAGATACAATTTAGCTTTCTTATGAATCTACTTTCATGACTGTACGTCGCCCCGCTGGAGAATTATGCCCATTTAATTGCTAAAATTGTTGAATTTCGGGTCTAAAAATTTATTCTGCTAGAAGGGTGTTTTTCGAGCACTTTCGTCCAAGGTCGTGTACAGCGTCCGGTCGGGAGGTAGGGTTGTTACATTCTTTCCCTCACCCCTCTTCCGTTGGCGAAGGGGGTGGCGAGGGTGGCATTTTTTTTGGTGTGTAGAAGGAAAAACTAAGTTTTCGCTGCACTGTTTTGTGTTTGGCGAGATTCGCATACTAATTCACCAAGTTTGGTGATTTTCGAAAATTCTGGATTCTGGACGATTAAAATCGGCGTGCAAGGCCATGCTTAGCTTTTTGCCTCGGATTTGCAGCTGTAAGAAGGACTCGCTGTTTTCTTCCTCTGGAAGAGCCGATGTTGATCCAGGGTGTCCTGTAGTGGACATGTTTACGTCCTGCCCTGAATAGAAAGGTTCCTGGCTTCCATTTGAGGGGGAGATGAGGAATAAGAAAAAGATGTACCTCTAAGAAGATCAGTTGAACGTCTACGCCTCCGCACCTTACCATCCCCGTGTAGGAGTCTAGAATGTTGTTTTTTCTCATCGAATCAATGCGTTAACACCATAGTGGATGAGTGGATGCAGCTTGAATCCAGCTTAATCCGGCTTCTTCCAGATCGGTCACTTAGATCCGAGTATTACCATCATTTGCATGCTGACGGAAGAGACGTGACGATCCGTGATCCCTTCCGAATTTACCACCTTCATAGTGTCTGACCCAAGTGTCCAGATTTCTCCTCGGAGTCCCTCGTTCAACATCTGCTAAGGATTGGTCGTCAGGAGAGCCTTGTTCAACACCTGCTATGGATTGGTCATCCGGAGAAGAATTTACCAGATAAGTCAATGCTTAATTAAGCTTCAAAAGTTTTTGGTTCATCCTTTCACTGAAAATTAGCACAGCATTCAACCTAAATTCCGTGAACATGTTTCCTAAGTAATAAGGCTAATTAAAATATTGAATTGATTTGATTAATTGAAGAAAAATTTTCCAGTTATGATTTATTAAAGTAAGGGGTAATAATATGCATATTTAATTTCTAATTAAATTCTATTTAACTTTTAATCCAAATTTTTTTCTGCTGGATCTTAAATCCAGGCTGTTTAATTAAGCAACTGTTGCACTGTTCCTCTATTTAGGACCTTTTAACTTTAACTTGGAATGTAATTTAAATTTATATATAATGAATTAAGACAGATATTAAATTTGTTAACTTATCTAAATTTTACTTTTTACTTATAAGTTGCTACTACTTTTGGTTGAGAATTAACTTTAACTTTTGCAAGATAAGGAACAAATAAAAATTTAAATTCTACTTTACCTTTAATTGAGTAATTGAATGTAGGAATAAATGTACTCATTTTTCTCCAACGGGTCTACATGAATATGTAATATTTTCTAACTGCCTAAGGGATTGCTTAATTGATGTATGTAATTTTTACCTGTATAAATTAAGACTTTTCTTTGAATGAAGTAATCTTTATCAATATTGGTAAACACTTAAGACACCATGCTCGGTGATTCATTAAATTCCTGTATATTTTGATGCTGGCCAGCAGAGTTTGATAACTGCATATAAAAATTTAATATTAATTTTTTTACGGTGAAATATTTGTTTGATGTCATCTTGGTGCATATCTGAAAATAGCAATATATATAATTAATTCTAAATGCATTACTTTAAATAGTTATCACCCTGGTACCATAGATCTAGAAATTAAGTTGAAAGATTGCGTGTCTTCCTTATAATGCTGAAATAAATATCCTTGGCTATATATATATATATATATATATATTTGATTCAGATTATTTTTTATGATGTCTTGTGTAAAGGTTCTTAACACCAGTACTCCTGCTTGGTCTTAGGGGTTGTTCGGGTTAGTTCTTTTGGGAAAATTTACACAACACAATGATCAGATTTGGGTTTTGATATTATTGTAGGCAAATTATTTAATTTCAGGTAGTAATTTAACGTTAGTATTTAACGTCTGGTATCATAAGGACCAGAACATTTACTGAGAGGTATCAGTAAGCATGTAGAATTAATATAGCACAAAAAGACAAAAATCAGAGAATCTGAACTGGTCCCATAGACTTCTCTGGAAAACACTCAAAACAAAAATGATACACGGAATGCAGTTTTCTAATAACTGGTGGATTTTTATTAATCTTAAGAATAATTTATACTGCTGGACTAATATATACAAATGCTTAACCAACAACTGCACTATAATGCCTGGTCTTCTAAAACTATAATCACAAAAATAGGCAACGTCCTCTAGGTCAAAAAAGGGTGAGTTGGAGA
>KK121728.1:216869-232846 GCA_000611955.2 Stegodyphus mimosarum | reverse complement strand
GAGAGGCCAAATGCTCAGTATGGTCAGTGTGGTAATTTTATAAATTTTTACAATTCTATGAACTGATGTATTTCCATTTGATTAAAGTGTATATAATCTATGTTGTGCATGTGAATAAATGAAAAAGTTAATCTGAATCCATTAATTGCATACAAGACCCTACACTAACCATGGTTGGATATCACATGCATAATATTCAAAATGGAGAAATAACAAACATCATGTGCATAACTCATTAATATTTCTGAACCACAGTTATTGAGATAGACATTTCAGTTCTTCACCAAATATCACAGGAAAAACCATGAAAACTCCCATTCAGCCATCCTATCCACCCTGATACGAACCCCAATTGAACTACTAATGTTTAGCAATAATAAAAATTAGAATCTGGTTAGCTATACGCCCTTATAGATTTCCACGTTTATCAAAGGTCACGAATAAATTTTAATGCTGCGATATTAAATTTAAAATGGTAAAAATTTCTGAGTGACTATGACAATACAGGCATTTTAATCAAAGTTAAGAATCTGCCCATGAAACCTTAGATAATTTGCATAAATATGACTTGAGTACAAGGCGTGCCTATAAACTAACCAGACAATTTCTTATAAATGAGAAAAAGATTTTAACCTTCAAATGAATTTACCTCTTTCAAAATAATCACCAGAGGCGTCCGCATAATTCTCCCACCATTTCTTCAGGTTATCAAAGCATTGTTCATAGGTGTTAGAACTAACCATTCGCAAAATATGTGTAACATTTGAAGCTGAAGGGCGCCTTATCTTTTCTTCATCTTCAACCCTTTTGTGCATACATTTAAAGCATTTGTACCACTAACAGACATGTGTTCTTGATAATGATGCATCACCATATACTGTTCAAATCATCTGTAATGTTTCAGTAGCAAATTTACCTAATTTGTAACAACATTTAATGTTATAACATTATTCCATCTCAAAGCAAATTTGTTTAAATGACACCTTCTCATGAAAAAATAACCAGTTTAAACTGACTTTAACAAGAGATGAGGTGTCACTCTTCCTAGACATACATTTATTCTTTCACTTTTTTATTTTATCACTTAGTCCTTTAATCTGGCTGGTTATTTTACGGTTGCACCCTATAAAACTGTGATATAAAGCTTTCAGTGACTTATATAAGAAGTCTTTTTAACCTTTGAATTAATAAATATCACTCCTATTTTGTGCATACAGTGAAAAGTTTCTATTTGCATTATTAACTTCCTATTAGTCATGCCCTTCTTTTCGGCACGGTTAGTCACACTGCACTTATGAGGTGTTTCTGGTTTTATGAGAGCAAAGTGAAATTTATTGTAGTTTAAATAGTTAATTATTACCTATTTAGATGCTTTGGAGATATAAAGTATTAAGCAACCTATTTAATTAGTAAAATTTATTTAAAAATAGTATCACAACTTATTCAACAAAAATAAACTAAAGCAAATGAAAGTAAATTTGGAAAATACTGTGAGAGTCTTGTATAGGAACTATTCATTCCAATATCACATACAGTAGAAAAATATTATTTTAAAGGCTATGATTCAGCAGCATCTTCCTCTGAACTAAAATTGTTACAAGCGCGAGAGTCACTACAAAGTGTGGCACAATGGCTCAAACATAAGTACTTTCCGCAAGTAGCACATCCATACATTATATTTTTCTGTTGTTTATTATTCTGATATGGGTTGCAAAATATTTGTTATTGGTCTCATTGCTAGACTCCATAGGTGTATTTTCTGTTGCTCGAGAAGGTTGTTTCATGATCTCCGCCAATCTAAGGCGATTTACTAAGGGTAAATGTTTCTTCTTGCTGCTGCGCCAGCACATTTCATCCATCATAAGATGTTTAGTCAACTGAAACAAGAAGATCCTATGGTTTTTCATATTGTAACCATTTTGTGAGTATCTAATCTGAGCATTCAGGTCTCACAATATCAATGTACTGGTTAGCCTATTCTACTATAGAGTTGAAAAATGATTCATCAGTGTAATGTAATAAAAATGAGTCAATGAATAGCATTTAAAATCATCTCAGCTTTCCTTGCATCAAGAACAACACCTGATAAACACACCAATAAATTGCGTTTCCTGGTTTTCTTCCTGTTTGATGATGGGCATTTGTTTCATTGGTACGAATCAACAATCTTTCCAATCTTCTTTTGACAGACTATGTAATATGTATCATTATCAGAATTTTTGTCCTCAGATGATGAATCATCATCCGTTTGCTCTATTTCCGAATCTTGGCCACGCACTTGAAGATCGTCTCCACTATCAGTATCAGACTGATCTCCGAAATCCTCCTCCTCTGTTGAATCATCATTAAACAATATTCTATGGATTTTCTTCCTGTCATTGAGTTTATTCAAATCAAAGTTTCTCTTTTTTGAATCCATTCTACCAGACAGAAAACAAAAGAGGAAAAACGATTGCAGGGAAAACAAATTTAGTCCTGTTGCACCCACTGGGTGATTATAATATTTGCCGCATTTACTACTGATTTGCAATATACCAAAAGGATCCTAGTAATTACAGAAAATAAGACAAAAAAGGAAAATATAGACTTCATAAAAATATCACATGAATAATACTTATGCCAATAGTCGCGTTACACCTGTAAGGTGAACAGAGCTGCCACAACTCTGCAGCAACATATTTGAAACTGAGTAGTACACTGACTTGTGAGTAACCATAAGTTAAGGAGATAAAATGAAACCCCTTCCCTGGAAGTATCTACTGTCAGTAGAGACGGGGAAGGTGCAATAGTGATGCACCTGTGAGGTACACTGACAGAAAGTTAACGTATAATATTTCAAACTGATTGACAGAAACATCTTAAAAGAATATTCAACAAGTGTGCATAAATGCATACAGCTTTAAATATAGGTAGGTCTCCCATACGTTACAGAAAAATTTGTCAGCAGTCTATGAGAAAACTGTAAATGTTGAAAGTTGAATCTATATTACAAATGAGCAGTCTTCTGAAATATGGAACTATCAAATAACATAACTTTTTTCTTCACAGTATGATGTTTGAAGTTGAAAGTAATAACAATAATAGTTATAGGGAACTGGTTTTTGAAGGAAGAAGCTGAATTAACAAATGATCAGGAAAACTTTCATATAACATCTGTTAAAAAGGATATGACAAAAATTGATACTTATGTAATTATCAACAACGTTGGTGGCACAGAGGGATGGTGATAACATGGCAATAAACATCCACCATTATTATGTCAATAAACATCCACCTCCCGTTGCAGCTATTACCTCAATTTTGCCATGGAAATGCAGCACTGAAAAATGACAGAGAGACAGAAAGAATGACAGCAAGTAATTGATTTAAAGAAGACTGGATCACATTTACAACAGCCATAAAATTACCTTATTAGTGAATCCAAGTAAGTTAGCAGAACTGATTTGACAGATAAAATTATCAAATAGAAGGATAATTATCTTCAAGCAGTTCCACACAGAAGCAAAAGGAAAAGGGAAACCTTTTAGTACCTAAATTTCTCATGAAGTTATCTTAGTGTCAACTGAAATACTCGGTAGAGTAAATTATGTAACATACAAAATATGTAAATTTTTATATCTTATGTATATGTATGTAAATTTGTATACTCATATTTATATAAATAAGTAAATACCCAAACAACATATAAGTATACACACTATGCCTAAAATGTACTATGGATGTATGTCTATCCAAATGTAATATATATGTGTACCCAAAAAGTAAATTTTTAAAGTAGGATTGTTTTGACAGTGCCCATAAACATAAAAATAATTATCTTGTGTCGGAAGTTTCAATTACTTAAGAGAAACAACACTTTCCAGACCGAAGTCTGACAATAATAATAATTTATATAGAACATACCTAACTGATATTCATCAAATTTAACAAAAGACTTCTTCATAACTTTTTTTAATGCAGCGGGGATTTTTTTCTTTGAATTTTCATCCATAAAGACCTGAATGAAATTAAAGTTTTAAATCATAAGAATGCTGGAAATTCAAAAATTAAATACAACTCCCTTATTGTGTTTTAGGTAAATATGGCACAAATATGACAAAAGAAAAATCTAACAATATATTAATACCTGAATACTTGACCGAAATTGATATACTGACAGGCTTATCTTTACATTTTATTAGAATAAATTACGAATAGCTTCAAATTTTGAAATAGTTCTATTACTTAAATTCATATGTACATGAGAAAAATCATAAATATAGGGAAAATGTTAGTTTAATTATGTTTCCTCTTTTAAAATTTAATAGGCTAATATAATGGGACTGTTACTAAAAACAAAAGATCCTGTGCATCGCTATTTTTGTTACTTACTCTTATCTAATTATGGTTCTCTCACTTGAAGCAGGTTAAAATAGGTAAGCATTTTTACACTTATATTTGACAATTATTTGTCCCATAACCATACAAACATGTCTAATCAGCAGCGAAATCTTGAAGATTGGTGATATACCTCAATATTAACACTCAAAATGAAATAATTACAATAATTTCTAATAAATTATCTCTGCAGTGAAAAATGGCATAATCAGAAAAAAAAATTTTTTTAGTACTTCTACATTAATTTAAAAACAGCTGAAAGTGGTTTTAAAAGAGGGAAATGTGCTTCTTAGCTCAGCATCAAAATTCTTTTTTCCCCCAGTGAAATTAAAGATACCAGTGGAGAAAACTTCACTGAATATTTTATCTAACTCTGGGATAGTTCTTGTAGATTTTCATAACATACTTCACTGTCAAACTGCTTTATTAATTTTACTGAACTGAATAAGAATATTGTAAACATTACAAGCCACAACTAAAGTTTAAATGCTGCAATTTCTCTCATTAACAGGCAAAGTGTGTCATCAGAATGAAATGGAAAACATGGGCTGAAAATATTTAGTCTGTCATGTAAGAGCTTAAGAACATAATTCATGTCAAAGAAGAGTAGAAAGTTTTAAAGGGAACCTCACTTGTTTTACTGAGGTGCCCAGTCTGCTGAAACAAATCACAAGTCATTTCTATTTTGTGATCTGTATACAATATTCCTATTCATGAAAATGGAAATAAAGCAGGTGAACAGGAAGGCATACAGCTAAACACTACAACAGAACTTTGAAACACAACCCAAGTGCTATTGACAAATTTCTAATAAGTGATTTTAAAATAGCTAATGAAGAAATAAGAGAATCAAATGTATCTTTGGAAAGTGCTGTTTAATCTAAAATGCTTGATGCATAAGATGGAAAAATAATGATCTCTTGATCTGAAACAAAAAACCAGGAATGAACTGGATTACGGCAAAGAACTGAAGGGCTATCAGTTAAAAAGAACAGATACTTTGTGAAGTATTTCTAAGAAAGCTGGCTCATATTCATGTTACAGACAGGGAAAACTATGAAAACTCACATGTAGCCAGCGTATTTTCTGGAATTTAAGCCTGAATCTAATTAAAAATATTGAGTGGTTTTACTGCAAGCTACTGGTAAGACAAAAGCTCAAGAAATATATATGAACATCAGATTTTCTGCTCAATCAAAACAACAAAATACTGATAGTTACCTAACTATACATAAAATGCATGAAAAGAAGTTGGAAAACACTTTCTAAAATATGTTAGCTGCAATCACAATTGTTTCTAAATGCCAGTGTCTGTAGCATCAACAAAATGCAGACCTTCGAAGGAAACCAAAGCCGTTGATAGCTTCCCCTACTTAATTCAGATTTAGGCGCCAACCACTTAGAATCCTAATAGCTTCGGCTGTACCTTTTAGTTAAGCATTAGTTAAGCTTTAATTCTTATTAATTTGAGTTCAAGCCCAAGAAGAGGCTTTGCTGTATTCTCTGAGATAGAAGCCGGCTGTGTTCATCCTTATTTTGAGAAATAATGTGTAATTAACCCTTCTTGAGTCTTACATCTCTGTTCACACACTCAAGTGATTATTTGCTTATCGGTGTATAAGGGTTTCTACATTTAACTGTTAAATGAAAGGATGCAACCCCACAGTCTATCCACATAGCAGTATAAAACATATTACACATTCACAGGACAGTGTATAGTTGGTTAAACTGTCAGCTGCTCAAAAAATTAGAAATAAAGAAAGTTTAAATGAAAAATTTAAGATGAAAAGAAAGAGAGAACGAAGAGAAAACAATTTATGAAAGTAAAATAAATGTTGAGATTTTAAGCTCTAAGTTATACGGTATTTCTCCCTCCTCCTTCACATGCCTTCGTGGTGTAGTGGTCAGCACGCTCGACCCATAACCGAGAGGTTCGTGGTTCGATTCTCGGCGAAGGCGTTGCTCATTTTTCACCACTCCTGCTCCGAAATAACCTAATGAGTCTTGAAGTGGTGTCTGAACTAAAAGGTGATGGATGATGATTCTCCACCACCACAATTTGGCAATTGGGGCCTCTAATACCAAGTCGCCCTTTAAAAGGGGCAGTATATACGGTATTTCTCCCATCTTCTTCGCATGCCTTGGTGGTGTAGTGGCCAGCATGCTCGACGCATAACCGGTCCGTGGTTCGATTCCCGGCGAAGGCGTTGCTCATTTTTCATCATTTCTGCTCCAAAATAACCTAATGACTCTACTGAGTAACAAAATTATGAAATGTTTATGAAAACTGACAGAAAGGCATACAGAAAGGTTTATGAAAACTGACCAAAATAATTTGAAAAAACAAATTATACTATGTTCTTTAAGTGAAGATTTACAATATAATATTACAAAATCAAAAAAGTGCTGGAAGCAAAACACTGCTGCAAAATACAGCAAACTTGTGAGTGCTCTGGTGGTTTAAAATCTTACATAAGTAATTACAACATGATTAGTTAATGAGTTTGTTATTTAGATTTACGTGATTATGAACTACACCTTTAAAATTTGTTTCAGTGAAATTATTATAAGGTTCATATATAAATGTTAATTACACTTTCCAAATATGCTTGTAATATGTCACAAAATATTATTATAAAAAGACTAATAATTTTTGAATTTGAAATGAAAAGATTGGTGATTATATATTATACAATATTTTTAGTATGCCATAGGAATAAAATAATTTTAAAATACGATTCCATGAGCAGGTAGGTCCACAAGATACCTTCCAGAAGTTCCTAAAATTCCTAAAGCCAGCTTTGTTAATCATAGACAAATCTAATATGACAGGCGAAGGGAGCACAAAGAAAAGGTAAAATAGGATATCATTGTATTTCAGCTAAAGAAGTAACTAGCCCATCTATGAAAGCTCCATAGATCTATGTTAATCAATCTAATTTAAAGTATATAATTTCATGTCTCACTATTCAGTTTGTTTTTATTGCTTTAATACGTTTTAATGCAATCAATGATTAGTTTTAATATAGCTATCAAATTATAACAAATAACAGATTCTTTCAAGCTGAAACTTAAATGAAGTTATTATATGCTAAAGCACATAAGCTATAATGTACATTCACCTAAATAAATGTCTAAAAGATCACAGAATGATAATATGAATTACTCTTATTTGGTAGTAAAATAATGCAATGATTTTCTGCAAAATGTCATAAATATGTTTTCTCTTTGGACTTGCACCAAAACATTTATTAAATAGAATAAAAAGCAGCAAAATTTGTCTTCACGAATTATATTTCAGAACAAGACATAATAAATTCAAAGAATAGGTAAAATTTAAAATACCTGATATATATCAGCTACTTCAATCCAATCTGATGGTAAACGTACTGTTGAATCAAAATACTTTTGTAAGTAAAATCGTGTACTCTCATGGAATGCAGCATATGAGAGCAAAAAATTAGAAGCTGATCTAATATGCAATTCGTGGCGAGAATACAAAGCTACCTGTGAAGAAACAATGTAAAAATTACCGACAGACAGACTTGATGACATTCAAATGACAGTATACACTTTAAATTGATGTTACAGCTGAACATTAGTTATGGCATGCACATTTTCAGAGATTTCATTTCTAAGTTCAAATAAACATGACACAATTTAAATTAATATCGCACAAAAATTTCCAAGTTACTGCTTGCATAACAGTTGCATGTTATTTCAAATAAATACTTTACATTTCATTAACATAAATTTTCTGATATCATACGAATATACAAATCACTTTTACATGAGCATAAAAATATTTGCAACCTTAAAACGATACAATTATATTATAATTTGCCAATGACTACGACGACCACAGGATAATATCAAATGTGATATTTCAGTATGATGATTTCTTGTGTTTGAGCATAACAGTTTTAATCATCCCATTTTCCGAGCTGAGATCTATTTCAAAAGGAAGGTCTGCCAATATTGATTTGGGAAAAATATAGCTGACTAAGAATATTCAGAAAAAATATTATTCAAAATTATCTGCTAAACACTTACAGAAAATCTAGAAAAAAATTATTAAATGCGACGCCCAAAACGAAATTTTGTTTAATTTTAAAATTCTGGAAAGCCCCCAAAGCGCATTGAATCATAGCTTAACTGTAAAAGAAACACACCAATGTAAAATTAGGCAAAAAAGCGTCTTTAAATTGGCTTAGATTTTAAATAAAACTCAATTGATTTTAAGGGGGACCAGACACATTACGGATCTTTAGATGGGAAAAAAATTGCAAAACTGAGAGAAATAATACCTATTTTATATAGAAATTAATAAGTAGAGTGGAATAAAAACGGACGTAGCGCAATCTACAGAAGGAATTAATAATGAAACATGAAAGAGCTAAGCTACTAGAATTTCGAAAGTGCTAGGAAGAAATGGGCTGTAATTAATGTCATTAACAAAAGAAGATAACTTTTGGTTAGTGAAGAAGGCTTCAAAAAATCCAGTTTACCAATTAAAGAAGTTTTGTGGAAAAATTTGGCAAAGTGAAAATGGGCTTAAGACCCATATAGCTGCTAATTATTTGAGTTTTATTCAAAATCTACACCAGTCTAAGGTTGGTTTTTGCCAAATTTTAAACATATTCAATGTCCATTAACATTGATTTTGCAGCAAATATTTTTAACATTATGAATAAGCGGAACTGCTTGAAATTTTTTTGTGAAGTGCTTATGAATTAGCCAACATAATACAATCTAATAGATGCAAATAACTTTCTTGCTTTATCAAAATCGCATCCAATATACTTCTCAAATTTCTAATCTTTGAAAAAAAAGTCAGATTTTCAGGCATTGCTTCATTTCCTGATTGCTCCTTTTTAAATGATAAGATTGCATAAAAGTAAACTGCTGTTGCAGTTGATTTGAAACTGTAGCACAAGCTGAATTTTTTTACAAATTTCATTCTGATAATTTTATTCAATTTGGTGAGTGTAACGTTCACAAAATATATCACTAAAAATGATTCTGTAAAATATTTGATAAATTTTTCAATTGTACTTCATTTGTACTGCAAATTTTAACTACAACTGGCATACTAAATATCAGTACATATTGTTCACACAAGACAAACTTAAATTATGAAGCATTTTTGATTAAAAAAATAATAATAATAATTTTCAAAACGTTCATGAATTCTGTCCAAGCTTGTCAAATTCAAAGTTTTTCCATGCTTTTTGGCTCGGTGAATATTGTATTGTGAAAAGGAACATATATCTTTTTTTAAGAAATTTTGTAAAAGTGTACATGATTCATAATATGAATGCTATACAACAATATGGAGTTCTGGGCATATCTTTTTTTTGCAGAAATTTCAAAATCAGCACTGAACCTACTATATGCTTGAATGTTCTGTTCAAAGATCCCTGCAACAACATGGTTCCTCCTCATAATGATTCATCTATCAGTATGCAGAGTAAATTGGAAACATAATTCCCATTAAATTTTAATTTTGGCATTGATGTTACTTAGATTTATATTGGATACAATTTAGGAAAGTAAAAGAAATTGACTCTCACTTATTGTTTACAATGTACTGGCTGTTTATAAAAATTAATTTTCCATTATATTACTGGTAATAACTGCAAATGGTGACTTTGTTGCATAATTTCAAGGTAGTTAATACAAAATGTAATCTACTTAATGTTTTCTTATGTTTCAAATTTTTTACCCTTGTATTCATTTAAAATAATAATTTAGTTAGATGCAGATGCATTTTATCTGCAGGCGTATTATTAGCTGGAAGTAAGTAAATTTTTTAAGGTCTATTACAGAATGATGTACTTCAGGATTTCCATAAATTCATTTATGTACTTTCATTGATTAGGTTCTTAGGTACAAGCTGATAAACATCATTTGTCTTGAGTAAATATTGTTATCTTCTTATTAGCTAAGGATTTACTACATTTTTTGACATATATTAATTTTTAATTAAATGTTATGTATTAAATTCAAAGGCAAATCACATTTTTTATTTCATTACTGTATATCATAGTATTACAGTATTTATATTAAATATTTTATTGATACCACTTGACTATGCAAACATTCATTATAAGATTCTGAAAGAATAATGTAACTAAAATATTAGATACTTGAGTTAAAGAAAACTCTGTATAATAATAGGGAAAACATAAATTTCTTTACATTTGCCCCCAACAGTTAGCATGCTTATACAGAAACTTATACAGCAATAACATAAAATACAAACAGTGTTTAAACTGATATATCATGATGCATGTTTATGATAAAAAAAATATTGTCTGTATTCCATGAACTATGAATATACTTATATTCAATTAAAAGTGTGAGAAGATTAAAGAAGTTTTTTTTTAATTATAGTTTAAAAATCAAGGAAAGTATAATGTTCATGATGAACAATTAGCAAAAATTTCTGCTCATATCACTTTTTAAATTTCAGGTACGTATTGAGGAAGAACTATCTTTTTCTGAAATAGCTGTTTATTATATGTTACATATAGCTTAGTTTTTTGAAAACCAATCTGATAATAAACTTAGCGAAAAATGTATAAAAACCTTGCACAAACATGGCCATCTATTTACCAGTTCTTATATTAAATTTGTGACCTACACTTGAAAAAGATTGCTTTAAAGTTAACTGTCAGTGTAAGTTTAAAGCATTCAGAATACATCTCCATGGAATCTAAATATAAATGCTGACTATAGTACTGCAGTCATTCTAGCACAATACAGGAATCGCACAAAGTGAAAAGATCTGGACATGGAATGAGATTCTAGAAATCCAGTATATGATGAATTGATGTTCAAGATTTATAACTCGTATGAAAAAAGAAAATAATCTGAAAAATGTTTGAGAAACATCCATACAATGTAAGCTATATAATAATGACATGAAAATTAGTGTGATACACTATTAAGTGGTGACTGTTCCAGTTTTATAGTATTGATGGGATGTTTTAGTTACAATTGCCAATTTATATTATTGATTACGGATTGATCATTCTGGAGAATCTACCTTTTTTGCATTTGTGTACTTCTACAAGTACGTTGAGTATTTATTTTATTCACTTGTATGTACTCTTAATTCACTGATTTTTCTCTAATCATCAATGCTGCTTTGAACTTTTATTGATTTTACTTTAGTTAATACAGCTATTAAATGATTATTCGGTAATCCTAAGGGCAGTAGTTTTTGATTGTCTATATCAGAAGTGGCCATTTCTATGATTGACTTTTGTTCTAAAAAATGTGCCACGACCTACCTATTTAAATCTTGACATTTAATACATTCAAACTTATGTACTAATAAGTGACAATGAGGGAAGAGGTACTAAATCAACATAATTTATTAACCATATTTATTAATTGAAAAGTAGCCATAGAAAAATACACATTAAATACTGGACTTAACAATACTGGAAAGTCTGCATGTCTCCAACCAAGCATTCATAATTTAGTTTGTATCCAGACAGAAAAAAAATAATGAATCTTCACTATGGGACTCAGTAAATAGAGAATGACATTTAGTCTTCATGAACTTTAAATATGAAAATGCTAATTCACAAAAAGATGTAAATCCAAAATAAGAGTAGATGCATTACTTTAGGTGAGGCTGGGACACTTTCTCGACAGACGTATTTTCAAAATCTTCCTCGAGTTGTAGGATGAAACCAGCATAGTTATACTTTCATTCTCTAACACCTTTTTCTTAATACTAAATGTGTCCAAATTTTTCTGGCAATAAGTTTTAGATTTTTATCCTCTTCAAAAGGAAAAGAGAGATACTGCACTATAACTTTTCCAAAATCAAGAAGTTTGACTTCAAAGTCTTCAATCAATTTTTAATTTCTGCAATGTATTTTTCAATGTTATAATTACGATTCTGATGTTTTTGTAGATTGATCAGACATATTTAGAAAGTGAGTCAAATTGTTTTGTTGAAGATTTTTTGTCCGCATAGAAAATTTTGTTTCGTATGCTAAAGATATTGATCATTTCAATTAATGTTTTGTTTTTCCTTGCAACTCTAACTTTAAATCATTTAACTCTGATGCAGAATCTGTAAGAAATGCTAAATCCCAAAGCCAAATTTAATGCTTCAAATTTCCTGTTCATGAACTTAATGTTAAAGAAAAACATTTATCCTCTCAATAAATCATAAAATCACGGTAGATATTTACTTCTTAAGCACCTTACACCTGTAGGTAATAATAATTCTGGATATCCTTTGTTAAATAGCAATTGGAAGTGAGTTTTGAGGAGCTTTCTTGAATGATTAACAATTTTGAATGTCAAGTCCACTACTTCTATATTTAATTTTCTTGGCAAGATGAATTATGCAATGGTAGGTAAAAAAAACTTAGAAATTCGTCATCACTTTGACATATGGGTATAAATCCATTTACGGAGGCTATTGTTGATCTCCACTCATTTTGCTCAAAGAAATCATACCCAGCAATTCTTTAAATGTATAATCTTTACAAATGATACAAATAAAAATTAGCAGTTGCGTTGTGTCACTTAGCAGAGCAGTTATTTTTATTCATATTATCAATTCACCACATCACAATATTTCAAGACAACAGTAGACCTTTAACTGCAGCAACGATTCGAAACTTGGTCTTATAATCATTAGAGTAAATCTGATATTTTCAAGAAAATTTCCTTTTTAAAATCTCTATCAGAAAACGGTTTATACTTTGTTGGCTACCACATGGCTTACTCTGAATGATGCAAGTGATTTCGACGTGGGCTTTTTAATACATTTGATTGAACTATTAAATGAGACTTAAAATACCAAATATTTTTTTTCTAGTCACTATTTTGCAAATAATCCAGCTGATATTTGTTATCTCAAGTTAAAAAATGCTTTTCCAGATCGCCCTTTCTAGTAACAGCTACAGAGATATTGAATATTAAGCAACAAGTTTTTTTTTCCTTTTGTGTTTACTACTCGTTTTAATGGGTGCTAAAATAAATGTATAAATAATAAATAATATAATATATAAGTATAAATAAATAATGTATAAAAATAGACAATTTTAATTTAAAAGAGAAACTGCAAATGATTTTTGCTCATGATCTGATGATGATGCATGTCTGCCATGTGAACAGCTCTTCAAACAACTGTTGGATACAACTTTTTGCCTAAGCAGTACCTGGAAGATCTGAAGGCACATTTAGAAGGCATTCATTGGTTTGAAGACACACACAAAGACACTCAGAGAATGAAGACAAGATATGGAGACATAGAGAAATTTCAAGGAAGGAGATCAGTTCTGTCTCACCTAAAGCAAAATCTTTTCCAAGCTACAGACCTGCTGACAAGGGCCCTACCATGTAATCAAGAAACTGAATGATGTAGTGGTGCATATGCAAAAACCCTCTAAACCTAATTGAATGTACTACAATAGAGTGGCACTTTATTACATTAATGAGAATTAGTCGTGCCTGATCTTGGTGACTGTAGCGCCTGTGATGTGCAGTCCTTAAGGAAAGAAAGATGATGTAAATATTTTTAGTCTTTTTTATTTATATTTTTGTTTTTCTGTATTGCTACAGTATTTTAATTTATACATGTTATAGTATTCATTTTTGCCTACTACACCTAAACCACTACTGTTGTTTTACATTCATGCAACAATTCTTGAAATAAATATGGCGAGGAAAATAATTATCTATAAAAAGCTTGTCTTTTGCCTTTTACACATTTTGCCAACACAGTCATCATATTATAACACGCACAGCTTCACATCACAAATGTAATCATAGCAGTTTGCAAGCTAGCATATTTTAATTCCAAAATACACTTTAGAAAATAATGCTTTGTAGGAATGTATTGTTTAAAACTTACTCTATCCTTAAACAGAACAATTACTTCATGAACAGCCAGTTCTTTGGTGGGCTCATCGACTTTTTTAAAACTGTTTTTTAAGTATTCAAATATCTCCATTATTTTACGAAATCGGTGATAATTAGGTTTCACTTCTATCTAGTGGTGACATGTTATCTTCAAAGTAAAGAAACAGAAAAATTTAAAAGAACCAATCTCTGTACATAGTTTTCTTCAAGAAAAGTCTTTGTCTTCTTCAATATGCCTCAACACTGTCAGTGCCAAAAACCTAAGCAGTTCATTTTTATTAACATCCTCCCATGTAACAGTGTACTTTCTGCTTTTAATAGGGCTAAACCTTGCCTTAATATTTGTTCCATATAACGATTTGTTTCCTTAGCAAATATCCCCCCTGAAAAGCATTTCTGTAAAATCCAGTTCACTCTGCAGCTTGATCAGCAAATCCTTTTGTTTCTGAAAAGAAAATTAAAAACAGTTTGTTCATCACTGTAATCAGTCACTAAACGTTCAGTTCTTTCCATTTTTTCACGTTCAGTTTCAAATCCATTTCCTATATCCAGCTTGCAATTGGATTTGCAGTCTCAATACCTTTCATTCAAGCTTTTAAAAAGCCTTCGTATTTCTTCTTCAGTCAGTCCTTTTTTCTTTTGGGCATACTGCATAAAACAAAGCAAAATAATTCCACAAAATCTTACAAAAGTATGGAATATTCCAAAGCAACACAAGGATCTGTTTACGATTCATGAATAAAGTTGTTGCGAATTCAAAAGCATCAAGAAAGAAAAGGGAAATACAGGAAAATCTGATAGGAAGACCTTTCAAAGAAATAAGTAGTTAAGCCTTTGCAGACATCAAACCTGCCAATTCATTCCCCGCTTTCAGCTTGGAAAATGGGGAAAAAAGACATGACCACTTCCATTATAGTGACCATCCCATCCAGAAAGTGTCAATTGTACTTTTGTTTATTTCTCTTTATCTTAAATTTAGAACTTACTTACTACACTTTTTATACTTACTAACAAACGAAATTAAGTGTATAAATTAAATTCATCTACGAACGCACTATGCATAACTCGGTTTACTAGTTACAGCTTCCGGAAAATACTTTTTTTGTATATTGTTACGAAATGCCCAGCTGCCCTAAGATAATTTCCATGCAAAGGGGATTAGGGTTGCCAGGAAGTGGCAAGGAAAGGCAGAGTAGCCAAATTTGGCATGAAATCGCCCATTTGGCAACGAAATTCGTGATATGCCATAGACAGAGTGAGAACATTCTAGAATGAATTCTTATCAGTTTTCCTGAGAATGTTCTCGAAGGCAGGTCAAAAGCTATAAATATCCTGCCTTTATGCCAAGCAGCAGTCTACAGCGGAAGCATCTTGAATAGTACAGAGTATGTTGATTTCAGTAGCAGTATCTTGAGTAGAGAGATTAGCTTGAGAGCAATCGACCGAATCTTAAAACTGTGCTTTGTGCTTTGCCGTGAAGCTGTCACCATTATAGCCTGAAGGCTGTATTGCTGTTTGTTTCACCATGTTTATTGTAGTTTTTCGATGGCTGTAAACATGTTTTTGGAACTCTCCTGTGTAATACTGAAGAATAAATCGTGTTTTGATTCTTCATCAAGTGTTGTTATCAATCGCTCCAAATCCACCATAGAACCCAACAATATTTATATGGTAGATTTTTAAATGAATTTTATTTGGGAAAA
>KK121728.1:111193-216809 GCA_000611955.2 Stegodyphus mimosarum | reverse complement strand
CACACTATTACAGCCAAGCACCCTACCCACATATCACTGGAGAACAAACGTAAGGGGCAGGCGATGCATATATGCATTTTAAGCTGAACCTTTTACAAAGACGATTAGATTGCGTCCTGTGTCAATTACTTTTGAACTGAATATAGTTTCAGGAATCTGGCCTTCAGTTTGACTACATTCTGCATAATGCTGTGAGCTGTTGCAGGGGAGAAGAGAAAATGTAATGTAAACAAATGGAGCTTGGCTCTTTAAAATAATAATAAAAAAACTGCATTATTCAAAACATAATTAAAACTACAAAAAGAATGAATGTATACATTTCCACATCAAACAAAGAGAAAAATATGCACTTGCTGTAAAATAATATATCATCTTCAGTTTAACAAAAAATTTTACACTGATAGTAATAAAAAACTTAAATAAAAAGCGGTAAATTGCATTATTTAAATTATATTATCCTACCAATACATGAACTTAGTGAAAGAGTCAATATTCAGTCAAAATGCTACATTCAGTGCAAATAATTTTTCTAAGCCAACACTAGAAAACTTCTGAAAAAATAATTGCATTGCTATGTGACTATCAGTTATCACAACTTGATGTTACAAAACTCTACCAAAGTCTCTAGTAGAGATGGTACTGCCAAAGAGCACTTTCTTTGTTTTCATGATAAAAAAACAGGGCTTGAAGAGTTATTGGATGATTCTGAAATTAAAAACTCCAGGCTAGTAGGTCTAGGCAGTAATCAGATCTTGAGTATGTACATATGGATTCCTGGAATGTTTCCAAAATGGTGAATTGAAGCCCAGAAAACATACTAATTGCATGAACGTATTAAGTTCCATAAGACATTTCTTCTCTACTCGAAACGTTTTCAGGGCAGTTCAATATGGCTGCCACAAAACTCCAATAGTAATCACTGAGAGCTCATTTATAAAGATATCAACATTTATCACAAACTTGACGGGTTCGTCTCAAAGAGCTTATACACTTAGAAGAGAGAGTTACTGAACACATCTTGCATACTAGCCAGCCATGCATATTCCCATTAGTATTTTAATTTCTTCTCCATACCGTTTTTTACAGTTATATCTTAAAAATCATTTTCAACGTGACATTTTGTATGCCATCCTGTAATACATATGAGAGTTTAAACTTTTAGGGTTATCTAAATAGTGTATGGACTCTTGGATTTTTTTAGCAGCAACTCCTAAGGCTCGATAAGCGACCTAGGTTACCATAATGCAGTACAAGCTAAACTCTGTCAATTCCATTTGATGTTTGTGAAAGTGATGAGTAAGTGCATTAAAAGAAAGAATTATTGCTATGCCTTCAGAAGGCGAAGAGGTATCAAGTTCTTGGATTTTAATCAAGCTTCAGTTAGTATGAAGAACATCTATAGCAGGCAGGGCAATTTGTCACACTGCCATTTTAATTCAGCTTTCCTACGTTTGCAAGGCTCCATTCAACCATGCTATGAATGAACTTATAGTAATAATAAATATATAAATGAAATATTAATGACATAAAATACATAGAGCACTCTACAAGACTGAAAAATAATGAAATCACCTGAGTTTGAAAAAGAAAAAGCTATAAGTTTCTAAAACTTACTTTTGAATACAGCAATTCTTTTTTAAATATAACATAAAATGTAGGCATCTAATAAATTAGATCATAATAAAAAATTAATACCTTCAAGATAAATTCTGGATCAAGTAGTCTCACTTCATCTGCACATTTTGTGAGAAATAGCCTATATGAATCACCTGGCTTAGTGAGTTTTGATGAATGCATTAAAGCAACACTTGCAGCATTTACAAATTTCATCTGAAATATGGTAGTTAATATTAAATTATTATAGCTTAAACTATATGATGCAAATATTAAAAAACATAACACTTAATTTAATTTAAAGATAATAAAGAGAAAAAAATCTTTTCTATAATGAATTCCTATAAGGTTGCAATGTAAGTCACTTTTTTGTAGCTACCCTACTAACAAATTTTAATGCTTTCTCATAATTACAATTGCAAAATTTGTTCCTTGACAGTTACTATGTCACCACACACTACATTTTTTTTTCAGTTGCCACCAAATGCATGACTATGACTGATTACTATGACCACAACTGAGTTAGAGGTCCAACTGTACAATTGTTAAGAAATCAGATTAAATTACTTAATATACAAATTATAATTCCCTCTGGGAATACAAAAATTTATAGAAAATAGAAAAAATTCATATCAGGATAATAAAGAACTTCTCTAGGTTTCATGCATACCTCCTTACAGGTATTTGATATGGTTATCCTTGATAATGTTGAACTTCATTCTCAGCAACCAGACTCACACAGCTTGTAATTTTTTCATCACACACACAGGCATTCTTCTTGAATTTATTGCACCACACTTGAATTACCTTGCCTGCAGGTGCTTCTGTTTAACATCTTGTATAAAATATCCATTGCATTATCTCAACTGATTCACATTTAATGAATTATATGATGCAGTAAGTTCTGTGTTTATCAGTGAATCTCATATTTGAATTAACTTACCACCTAGCAGATCAACCATGCCATAGAGTTATATGACAGGGTCTATTACGAGTGCAAATTTGGAGATATTCCTTATTTATTGCCATGCACACTTTTGATGTACTTGTTAATAACAATTTTGAAATCAACTTTCGAAATACTAAAAGAAATTATGAATTACCGCATATTTTGTCATTTACATAGGTCAATAAAAATTCTTATTCTAATTTTCATGCTTACAAATAAAAATTAATATTTCAAGATTCTAACTGCTAGTTTAGTTCTGCACTCTGTTATGATGCCATAGTTTGTTACTTTGAACAATTTGAGGCATTTTCACCTTCAACATTTTCGATCATGACGTGTCATCACCCACACAGCACTTATTTCCTACACCTCATTTCAAACTGTAGTTCAAGGTTATCCTTTATTCATGCACTTTTCACGAGGTGAAATACTTGAAATGGAAATGAAGTGGGAAAACAAAACAAGTAACAGACTCAACCACCTGCTGCAGATATCGTTACTACACTTACGAGGCAAGACAGACAGAAAATTATCCCGAAATGCCTATTCTATATTAGTTGATTACAGCATGTTTTACATGCATTTATGCAAGTTATTCAAAGAATTATAAATAATATAAAATTATTGTAATTGTTCATGATTCAGTTGAAGCACCTGTTTCTAGATTTTCTAAGTCACCTAATTTTTCCTAGCTCTAAAACTTCGGATTCAAAATTATAAATTTTTCCATTGCAAATTTTAAAGATAGTAATTTCTCACTAAATGTGGCAAAAATACTGAGTCCCTGCATTTCATTTGGTTCAAAATTATTGCTTATTTGCAGAATCTCTTCTTAACATTTGTTGACACAGGTATATAAATTTCATGTCCAAGACGTGTAAATGAAACATCATTGATTACTGACCATTTGAAATTTATCATTCTTCCCAAGAAGCTCGTGTGTTCAAATTTGAAACTGTCTCTTTTTATAAAATTTCTACTGAAATTATAATTTATTTGAATTATAAAAGACTACAAAATATATTCCATTTAATAATCTATTTTTATTCACTTATTTATTTTGGTCAATTTTAAAACTTCTCCCTCGGCTATAACATTTTTATGTTAACTACGAACATAAAGGAAATTATGTTCCAAGTATTGCAAAAAATAGAAATTCTTTTACACTCAGTTCAACAAAGCACCCACCTTAATACATGTTTTTTAAATCCTGCTTGTATATAAAATCAACATAAAAGCAATTAACTAGAGACGAAATATGATCTTAGTTCAATAATCATCACACTCCAGTGAAAGGTAAAATTCAGTGAAAGCTCCTTAGAAATGCTTATGATATTGCTTTGCTGATAATGATGAAAATGAGAATCAAACGCATAATGTATTTTAAAACACAGCTAAAAAATGAGCTGTGTGTTGTAGACAGCATTATTAAACACAGCAAATATACTGATATACTCGAAATACGAAATTTCAAATTTAAATGATATTCTTCAGCTAAGACAGGAAAATAAATGCCTGTTTCATTCAAAAGCCCAAACTGTTTCCAAATCTATTTACCGGGAACAACTGAAAAATGGATACTTTAACAGGAACACATTCTTGATAAATAATTATAACACTTATAATTGTCTCTCAGATATGTTACTAACAACAGAGAAAGAAAAGCAGCATATAAAGAAAATCTCAAAATCAGGGAATGCTAAAACAAAGTGAAGGTTTTGAAGGAACACTATAGAATTAAATCAGGAAAATATATACATCAAAAGCAAAAATAAACATATATATAGTACAATGGAGGAGACATTCATGTAATTTGTGAAATATAATAATATTATGACTAAATATTTGTGTCACTGGCAATTCATGTAAATATTTGTTGGCAATTTTTTATTACTGTGGATTTTTGTTCATCTGTTTTATGCTACAAAACGTTGAAGATGTTTGAACAATTTTACTTTTTATTTATGTCTGTGACTTTATTATTATGCTTTTGTTTGTGAAATTCTGTGCAAAAAATTATTTGCATTTTTAAATAGCTTCAGAAGAACTGAAACTACTTCCACTCGAAACCTGATGATGATAAACCTAATATACAGAAATGGTGCCAGTCTACAGAAAGCTTCTAGTTAAAATGTTCAGCAATATTGATGCTAATCTATACTCTTTTCATGAATTCTACTATATGCAATCATTTTAGGAGTTTCAGTACAAGTCTTCCTTACCTATGAATTGATTATTCAAATTAAATATGAACAACTAAGCAGAGAAAAACTAATATCAGAAGACCTTAAATGCCACTTACCAAAAGCATAAGCAATTACGAATATGATGTCCACAAGTTAACAATTCCTCCCTCTAACTGAATACAAATGTACAGAGAGTATAAGTGGGGGACATCGGAATTATACCGTAAGCTGTACACTCAGTATCTTACATCTTAATTTAACAGTAAAGATATACCGGCATTGTGAACTAACTATACCAGTAAGATCCAGCATTCTACAATTGATAAGAGCACAACCATGAAAAGAATTTTGATAGTCCAAATGTCAGAAATGTCCTAAGAGACAATCAATGTCGCTAATGGTGGCAATTTCTATGCACCATAGACATATAGAGATGAAACTGATTAATGATTCTCCTGAGGGATTAGATTGAAATGGATTATTTGAATTCCATCAAAGCATGCAACAACTATCTGCCAAGGGGGGAAATGCTTTCATAAAGGAATTTAAGGAAAACTGGATCATATGACACATAGGGAAAACCATAAAAACTCCTATGCAGCCAGCCTATTTGCTGGATTTAAACTTGGGTTGAACTACTAGTGTTCAAAGATTTTAAGACTCACTAACTAATGGACTTATACTGATGATAAGCATAACATGTGAAGAACTGCTACAAGCCATGTGATATGTGTAAAGTATAAAATGCAAAGCATACTGATGAATGAAGGAAGCTACAAAATTACAGTCTTTCAGAATTCTTCAAGAAGTTCACTTTGGACACTTTTAATCAGAACAGGGACCTAAAAGCAAATGACTTCGACTTTCATCAAATTCTCATGCAACTCTTACTATATCAATTTAAAATGCTTATTTGAACTTGTTTGGGTCCCAGAATAAATTTCATATGTAGCAGTATCTACAGACAACACACAATCTTCAGCACCAGAAAGTGAAAACAAACTCTTTGGCACATTAGATGGCATTGTATAGAGATTTAATTGAACAATCTTAGTAGTTAAACTTTATTTGTGTCCTGGAGTCAATGAGAACATAATAAAAAAATCTCTTTGCTCCAGCTTCAGTGCATGAGAGTACCAGGTTCCATCTTGCAGATCATCACAAATTATCAGTTTATGACCTACTACTGTTTTTTGCATAACTTCCACCTATGCTTTTCCTGAATAATAACCACAAAATTCTGCAGACACACTTAGGCACATACATTGATCTAAAGGATGAATGATTAATTCAGTTAGTGACAAGACAGTCTACACATAACATATAAGAGATACAGAATTAACTCAAAAAGGACATCATGTATGGTTATGGAACAAGAAGCATCAGCTATGATAATCGACAAAGTTATGCACCTGTTGAGATGGATTGAATAACATCATGGGTTCTATCATAGAACTACTTCTATACCTGATACTAGATTAGTCCCTTATCACTGTAACAGGGACTAATCTGTCCTTGACCTTGCGGGTTGTACCATCTGAAATGTGCAATTCTTACAGAAGAGAAGTGTATATTTACATGTATACTTTCATGCTGTTTTAAACTAGAGTAACTATTTATTTAGAAATGAACTACTGGGGTTTCGGTTGCATTCATAAGTTATGCTGAACATTTGACTTTTTCTGGAAATGATGAAATACGTAACTCAAATTATGTTCATAGCTTAAACATAAACTCAAGAAAACTGATGTCTTCTCAAATTTGCTGGAGCTAATGACAAAAATCTGGATGTTTCTTGAAGTTACTCACACCTTCCATTTTGAACCATGAAGGCATGGGCAATTTTTTAACACCACTAAATGCAAGAATCTTATGGTAAACTAGTTGCATCCATAGTTGGGCAACCATGCAATGAACTTTTAAATTAAATGTTAACTGTTTGTCTTTTTCATGTATAGCAGTGCTACAACTAAACCCTCGATGTTTTTTCCCAAAGTGAAACAAACTGATTCTTGTGCGAGTCTTCCTTGTGCCTGGTGATTATCGCTAGTGTGCAGAAAGCGGCATGAAATGTTTTGGTAACATGCTCTTTCGCTATGTAATTGTTAATAAATGTGATTAATCGAATAAGTTTAGCTTATTTATGAACATGCAGAACCAATCTGCCGTAACCTAAAGAAAGTGAAAGTGTTTGAAGCTCAATAGCTCATTGAAAAACTCATGATTTTATGGTTGAATATTGCATATTTTCAACAAATATTTCTGGAATGCTTGTTGTCTTAGTATTCCTGTAATATGCTACTGAATTTGTCACATATATGTGGCAACACACTAGTTGCTTGTTGAACTGAAGTGAAGTAATCATCAGCTGATGTTGGTTGGTAATAAGCAATGTGTCATGTGAGCTTGTTGTAATGTCAATTATTGATTATGTAATATTAAGATGAATATAACAGAATTACCTGTATTCATGCTCATCTGACAAATGGCTTTTGAAATTATCTTTTGAGACAATGGTGAACAATTCCTTACCCTTGGAATTTTTATTGATCATAATGAAAGTAATAATCAATTGTTTCATCAAGAATTTTTTTTTTCTTTTCAGATATTATTCAGATTAACTTAAATCCTAAGCAGGTCACAAAATAACATAATTAGCTTAACATAAAAATTTTTAATTTTATTAATTTTGTCATACATTCCAACAATGTTCACACAGATAAGTAATCGGAACACAATTATATAAAAAATTCTTATATTTTCAGCAGTTTCATATTTTAAAATTTGTTTTCGTAAAAATTTTAGCAATTACCCAGGCAGCACGCCTCCAAAAATATACGTATAATTTTGGTGAAATAAGGGTATGGTATGTTTTGCACGTTACTTTTACGAAATTTATACAAATAAAAAAGGCTGAAGATATTGTTGACTTTTTATCGTTATTTTCCATATGTTATTTTTTAATCTGAATGTACCGAAAAAAACTACCGCTTTTATGGTATATTTCATTTGTCACTTTTTACGTATATTATACGAATTCTAAAAAGCATGAAAATGAAGTTTATGAATTCAAAATATTTAGTGTATTTCTGGCATTTTACTTTGTTTTCCTTTTTCCATGAACATGAAAAAAAAGAGTATGCAGTTTTTTTTTCCCAACAGCATTTTAATGTGCTATCAAAATTATTTTTGCGTTTTAATCGTCTTTACGTTTAAAATTAATTTTCCTCTGGTTAAAAACGTCGACGAATTTGAAAATAATCTTGATATTTTATATAAATTTAGATTACTTTAATCAGTATTCTAAAATTCATATATGAGGCTAAAATTTTTCCAATGAATTTTAACATGTGAGCTAAAGTTTTATATACATTTGCCAAATATATTTGATTTATTTTCAAAATAACTTATTTTCTTACATCAAATTTGTTATTTTTATTCATATCAACACTTACATTAACTTACACAATTTAATTTCTTTTAAGAAAATCCCATTACCCATTTAAACGGAATAAGCTGTATATTAAGTTTGTGTACGTACTGCATTATTTTATTAAGCAAGTGTTGTCAATTAAATTGGAACAAGACTTCCGCAAATCTTTCATGTCGAGGAATAAAATAATATAAAGAGCAGAAGATCCTCGAAAAGTTCTTGAACAATAGTTTAATGTAAACTAAAGAGATATGCATTGGATGGCTAATTATAATCAAAGTTTATGCGCATTAGGTATGCGTGAAAGTAATCTTTTCATTTATTTTCCTAAACGTCTTTTTGAAGAGCTCTGAGAGCAATTTTTTTTTCTGTCCCCAAAATTTTACTTTCAGAAAGCATATCGCTCATTTTCGGGAATTCTACGTTTACAATATAGCTTGCATGCGAATCCTAATGCCGGAAGTTCTCACGTACTTGTGACCTTGCTCAAAATAGCTTTCAGCAAAGATCATGGTTCTTTGGCTTTTAGAGACATTGTAGGGGCAAATGCTCGCATGCAGTCACTTTGTTTAGGACATAACAAATTTTTCCCAGCTGTCCCTACGATCATTTCTCTTTCACTGGGTTCTCGGAATCAGACGCGTTTACATCCACTGCTAAAAGAAAGCAACAATCAGATCGTCCATAGAACATCAGTTTTTCATTTTAACCACGGATTTCATCGGTCTAAGATTTCTGCTCCATTTCAGTTGATCTGAAGTAAGTGCACTTTCATACTTTTCTATAATTATACTTATTTAAGCTCTTTATTATTATAATTTTTATTATTACACTAGAACTCCAATTATCTGGACTCTATGAAAATTTACTGTTTTCAACTAAACCAGCATGTTTGATATTCGATTTTAAAGAATGAAAAATTTTAGACTTCATGATCTTTTATGAAATAAAATAAGGATGATATTTTATATAAATTTATATATATATTTATATAAATTTATATATATATATTATACATATAAGCATAAACATATTTAGCACACACAAAAGTGATTGAACGAATTACTTGGATTTTGTTATAGTAAGGTTGTGGCATTAGTCCGAATGCTTGGGTCCAGTTTGTCAGCATATATGGAATTCTAATAAAGTTTCATGCAAAATATTACGGACTTCTCAAATACTTATTGCTGAAGTACATATCGCTATGATGAAAAACGGTTTTTCTACACTAATTACAGTTAATGGTATTTCCAAATGAATCACATTTTAAGCAATATTAAAAATTTCAGTACTTAATATGAGGTTCATTGGCTTTCAATAATGCCTGGATTCTTCTTAGCATTCCTTTTATCAAAGACTGCAGTGCTCCAATAGATCTTTGCCATAATCTCATATCCGAAACTTCTACATCTTTTTTGAATCTGAAGTTTTTAGATGCAAAGTAAATTGTCAGGATCCTAGATCTATTACTTATCAGATTTGTCTTTAAGTAGTTGGACAGAAGTCTCATTGTGGATGGAGAATAAGAGATAAAAAATTTAATTTAGTTAAATCAATTTAGTTTTTTTAATGAGCTTTGATTTAAAAGTTTTAAAATTATTAATGAACTAAAAGATAAACACTAATTTAGCACATTGTTTAGTAAGAGCTAGAGATTAACTAATTCTCTTCACAAATTATTAAATTTTTAATTACTGAAAAGGAAATTTTAAAATATGAAATACTCAGTACATTTTATATGCAGCTTATAATGCTTCAATTACATTTAAAAACTGAAAACATCTGAAGTGTGAAATTATTACAATTTTTCCTTTTTACTGTTTAGGAGCTGTTCTCAAACCTTCGAAAGAGAAAGAATTCTCTTTAACAAAAATCTCACAGAATATAAAAAACTGGTTGAAATCAGCTAAGTATAGAAAAGAAAAGTTTGGGGAAGAATACAGATGAATGAAATCTATGTTGGCATTTGTTTATTGAAGAAAATTATGCTTCAGATATAATTTTAGTTTTTTAATATTTAACAGTAATTGCAGTTTTTGAATACCTATAAAATAAACCTAATTCTTAAATTAATTTCATGTGTATTTCTTTTGCAAGTATTACAGTTCATAATAATTAACAATTTGAAATTTGATACTTGTAAATTAATGTGGGATATGTTCATATTAATTTTATAATTTAAATACGTCATCACATGAGCGTGATACAAAGTGCACAGCATTTGACAACAAATTAATAAAAAATAAGCAAACTTCTAACAAATTCCTTTAATCCAATGGCGTCCTTTCAAATCATTTAAAAGCATAAAGCTATGAGATGTAAAAAAAAAATTGGTATGTTCACATCAACATGTACATTTATAATTATGTTAGAGGAAAAGTCACATGACATAAGTATTTAAAAACTTCAGATTATTCCAAAGCAAATTAACTTTTGAAAATTTCATGTTGTATATGAAATAAAATAAAGAAAACATGGTTAGATAATTTTGAATTTGCATAATTTTATGAAACGATTAATTTTTTATGAACTGATTAGTTACATTGTAAAAAGCAACTTCTTAAAAAAATTATGCCTCGATAAAACATTTCTTCTGTGGAGGGTAACTTTCAGGACTGATTTAATATACTGTTGCATGCGTACGGTTCGTAATGGACTGAATGCACAAGTCATTAAAAAGTTAATAGAATTTACTCTTTTCGCAAGAAAAAAATAAAAGGCTGAAAAATTACCTCAGAGATATTCGTGCAATATCACAATATCTCAAACGTTAAACAGAACTCAATGTAAAACGGAGAAACTAATTCTATCTCACAGCGAATTCGTTACATTCAATAACAGCATTAAGTAAACAATTCAGTTAGCTTAAAACAACAACAGAGCTGACGTGTTTTAATTTGGCTTTTATAAGCTTTTTAAGTATTCATGAGAACATGTCAGTAAAATCTATAAATATCTTGATTTTTCTGGATGGCAACAGCAATTACGAGATATTTATTTATTCAATATTAAACGCACTTGCTCTTGTATTTTTACTTTTCCGACGTAGCTTTCTCTTCACAAATCATCTGCGTTGCAAGGGAAAATAAAACAATTTTAATTACAATTCTAAATAAATACAAAATCTTTAACAATATTCATAAAATTTAAAACTGAGAAAGATAACAATAATAGATTGTAATGCATTGCAAGATTGACTGATAAATGTACAATTTTTACATATAATACTTCTGTCTGTAACTATATGCCGAAAATTTTTAAAACAGAAGTTACTCGATTAACTTGCAGATGCTAATTAATAATAGTTTCTTTCACATGTTCTTGATAGATATAATTTTAACAAATGAAAATATATGTATATATTTGCGTATTATCCGATGATATGAATGCAATATTTCAGATATTAAACATTCATCTTCAAGGAAAGTAAGCAAAAAAAAAAGTAACTATTGGAAAAGGTAAGTTTTTTACAATATCGCTTCTGGTCTACATTAAAAAATTTTAAGATTTAAGATACTGATTAAAATAATCTAAATATATGATGTTTTGTTCTGCGGTATAGTCGTTTAATGAATTAGGTAATTATCTGTATTGTAGTTTAGTAAATAACTGTATGCTGCAGTTATTTACTAAAGTCTGTTTTGCTAAATAACCCTTTAAATAAATTATCTGTTTTTCCAAAGGACATTTTCTTATGCCAGGTAAATGAACGGTAGCATTAATCAACTTACAACATAGAATTCAAGTTTACAAAATTTATTCTATATTTTGCAGTGAATTTGAAATGAAATATTAAAGGTGATTTTCAGCCTTTAAGTGTAACATAATTTTTAAATAGAAATTTATTTATTTTTCATTTATTAGCCCATTTAAATTTTCCAGTTACATATATATTCCATTTTGTCGTGTACACCTAATATTTAAAAATTTGATACAAAAATGGCATTTTCACTTTTAATCATAATGTGCAGAAAATGTTTGCATAGATTTATAAAAAAATTATGAGATTAAATATGTACATTTTACAAAAAATGCAGGCATAAATGCAATAAAAACGTAATTGAAGATTTATGCAAATTTTTTACCAATAATGCGCATTTACACACAGTAAAGACGAGATTTGATTGACCTAAATTTTACCAAAATCATTCGCATATGCAAAGAAAAAATAGGGAAGATTTAGGTAAATTTCTTTCAAATATATACGACTTTGTACCGTAAAATATGGGGAAGATCTACGTAAATTTCTATCAAATGTATACGTTTATGTACAGTAAAAAATCGGGAAGATTTACGTAAATTTTTAAATATATACGCATATGTGAAGCACAAAATACTGGAGAAATTAACGTATATGCGATAAATATACGTAAATTTTTAGTAAAAATATACATAAATCCCTGAAATTTACGAATATTATACGTAAACGTTATGAATTAACCGCAATCTTTCGCATAAACATACCTAAATTTTACGTAAAACTTACGTATATTATAACGTAAAAATATATGTAAATATCTATTTTTTCCGGGACACTTTTCATGATATTTTTACATTCAACTTAACGTTTTTTATACGAAAGGCTATTCGTAAACTGCACGTACTTTTCTCGTGCAATATACGAATGCATGATGCCTGGGTAATCAATACATAATTTTAAAATATATACATATAAATTAGAAAAATACCTTTTTAATTTTCAAGTTTTGTAGTTTATTCACTCGCAATAAATAATCCTCATCTAAATCCAATGAAGTTATTTTTTTTGCTGTTCTGATATCATCACCTTCTTCTAAATTAAAGCTATATACAGGCATTTCAGACAAATTGAAGACAAGTACCTTAGAACCTAAAAATATATATTTTACATCAAAATAACTATATTTTTAATCAAATAGATGACACTCTCTGTATTATGCAGAGCATTTAAAAAGTAGCTTTGATAAATAGTATGATTTTTAAAATACAGTAAAAATGCTAGTTTTAAAAATTCTAAACTACTGATAAATTGCACACCTAAAAATATTTTCATGAGAATTTTAGCACAAGATATGAAATGATTAAACACTTAGTTGATGAAAGAAACATGTTCCATAACTTTACCATGTTACTGAAAAATAATACATCAATATACAGGTGCTAGATATTATATGATTGTATGTGTATATATATATACATATACTATATATAGTATGAGTATGTTGGTAAAAGGAATCCTCACTATCCTATCTGAGGTAAAAGTGCAGGGGAAAATAGATCTGTAAAATTGTAAAGTAGATAGTTCTATTAATTCCTCATTTTAATTTGGCTATATGCCTTTCTCGGAATCTGAAGTGCGTCATATCTGGAAAGTAACTTGCATTACGTTATCTTATTAATCCTCAATAAGGTTAACTCTTGTCCAATCACTGTTCAGAATTTAAACAAAGATTTCAACTATATAAATAACCCCTTGCTGAAATGTGCAATACCTTCACCCTGCTTGCACATGCCACTCAACTCTCTGCTTCATCTATTCCCTCAAAATGTGATCAGTTATGTAAATCTGTGGGGTGCTTGTCACACCCATAGTAATGTGTTACACAAAATAAGTGTTCTCATGATTGTTCATCAAGAAATAAAAGTATATGGTGAATCTACAGCTATTTCTGGTTTCCAAATTCCATCCATCTGTCATGTATCATATCTGTAATCAACTATATCTGTAATGACGAAAGAGTAACTGATGTCTTCTTTCCTATGCATCCTAAAGTATTACAAAAAATACAGCCGTCAGGATACCATGACCCTACATATGGCCTTTCAATGTGCTTATGTGTGTGCCAACGAAGGTTACCTATAGGAAAAGCCCTCAGTGCAATTTATTTACAAAATTATCACAATTGATACAGTCCACTACGATGTGAATCGTTTTACAACTGCAGCTGAAGTTAAATTACTAGAGAACAAGAAAAAGGGTGAAAAGGATGTTTTCAAATCAAGTTCAGCCACCAATGAATCGAAAGTGTGTGGTGCAAGAAATTTTTTGCTTCGAATTTCCGATATGTTTATGCCATTGCATTTGTCAACCTAAAGTTAAACATCATTGGGTGCATGATCAAACTTGTTTTTCTTGGCATCAAAAATGAAAATTGTGCTATGAATTCATTATATTAATGTTCTAAAAGAAGTAAAAAGCATTATTATTACAAATTGAACTTTTAATCATTTAATATTTTCTTTTAAATAATTTTCAATTGATAAGCAAGTAATTTTAATGTTGTTTCATGATTTATTTGTAATGCTTTTAATGTTGCTTTTATATGCTTAAATCAAGAAATTTATTGATTTCTTGACAAAATTGTAAATGCAGACAAGGTTGGAAACCTTAAAAATACCCCAAGAAAAATTAGAAGTTATCATTATTGATAAGGATAAAATTAGCTGTCCGGTATTTGATGCAGCAAAAGATTTTTCCTGTAGACAAATATTTGATGTTCTTCAAAAAATGATGCAGTACAAAAGGTATTTCCAACAAGATAAATTAACTATACTTCCAGACTTTTTTAAAAGGTGAGCTCTTCTTTTATATCGGCAAATGCGTTGAAATTCAGAATTCGGACGTATTAAAAGAAAAAAAATTAACTTACTTTCCTAGTTTGGAAAATGTTACATTTGATGAGTTTTGGTTACATGTAATAAATTTAGAGATATTAATAAGTATTTCATCAGAATTTAAAATGAGGTTCTGCTTTACATATAAGAGATACAACTCTTATTCAGCCTTTAATAAAATGTTTGCCACAGCAATATCATATTTTACTTAAGTTCACTTCAAAATTGAATTTCATTATCAAGAAAGTTATTTCCAAATTCAAGTTCACCTCAAGAACCAAAAAGAACCAGTAATGTAGCCAGATTTGCAGTTCATAGGCAGAACCTTTCTCCACACTTCTGTTATCCAAGATACAATACTCCAAGACTAATTTATCCTAGATTTTATGTACCTCAAAATTCAGTTAGAAGACATATTCAGCCACCACCATTGAGATACCCAAATTCACAATATCCAGCTTTAAACTATAATCGACATCAGGAACCATCAAAATCAAACTTTACCTAAATATGACAATATTTAAAGTTAAATATTATGGTAGAAATAATAACTTTCCTGCTATTATAGATATAGGTAGTCAGGTTAATGTCATTTTTGAGAACACTCAGTTGTTTTGATAATTTTTGGCTTTTGAAAGTTAATTTTCAATAAAACTATTGTCTTTATTCGAAGGTCTTCCTGTTCCTAAATTAATGAAATTTCCATTCAAAATTGGAAGATTAAGTAGTGATGTGGTATTTTACGCTGCAAATTCTCATTTAAATTATTTAGTGTTGTCTTCACCTTGTGTTTGCTTAAATCATGAAATATTGAATATATATTCACATGAAATACTGAAACTAAAAAAAACTGTTTTAATAATGTTGAAAACAACGAGGATGAATGTTCCTATGAAAATGACCAGTTGAAAGAATTATTAAATAAATATAATCATATATTTGTGAAAAGTAAATATGATGTGGGTTGTATTAAAATACTGAATGAACTTCCAAGAGTAATATTGACTTCGAAACTTCCTATAGCTTATAGACCATATACAGCATACCATTCAGGTAATAATGAAATTAAAAAACAAATAGAAGAATTATTAAATGCAGGTATCATAAAACCATCATCTAGTCATCATGCTGCCCCTGTAATTTTAACCTATAAAAAAGATGAAAATGGAAAAACTAGATTATGTATTGCTTATAGGAAACTTAACCAAATTACTAAGACAGATTCTGAACTCATACCTAAAAGATGCAGTACTAGACCATTAACAAATGCAAAAAAAATTTTTTTAACATTAAGATCTAGCATCTGGTTACTGGCATATAAAATTAAATGACAAAGATACTGAAAAATTAGCATTTACAACCAAAATTGGTCTGTAGGAATTCAAGAGATTATCTTTTGGTTGGAAAAATTCCCCAGCCGAATTTCAAAGAGCTCTTAGAAAAATTTTAAATAAATATAAAATTCAGTTTTTTAAAATTATTTTGATAACATTACAATATTTTTCCAAAATTTTTAAAAACATTTAGAACACCTTAAAATAATTATTTTATACATGTGAAAAAGAAAATATAAGGTTAACACATCCAAAGCCACATTTTGCTAAAGAAAAATTTCCTAGACTATAAAGTTCAAGCTGGAAAATATCAATCCAGCAATGCAATACTAAAATTATTAAAAAATTTAAGCTCCCCTAAAATGCTAAAAAAATTAGATTTCTAGCAAGTACTAATGTGCATCATAAATTTATTCTAAATTGCGCAAAAATTAGAGCCTCTCTAACGAATTTACTTAAAAAAGGTACTCCACATAAATGGAGAACTAGATGTCAGACCACTTTCCAAAAATTAGAAGATGCTATAATTGCCAGACCGACTTTTAGACTGTTTAAATCTAAAATATACATCATGTATTTGTACATGCATCTAAAGAACTTGCTAGTTCAGCTTTAACACAGCAGCACCCAGATCCTAATTTACACCCCTGTAGTTCTCCATTCTCGAAAATTAAGATCGTGTGAGAAAATTTATGCAATTACTAAACTGGAATGCTTAGCCATTGTAGGTGCTAGATAAATTTTATTACTATTTGCGTGGAAATCATTTTACCATATATACTGATCATGCTACATTAGTTTGGTTCCCAGGGATCTTTAAACTTATCTATGTATGATTTTGATATAAAATATCATAAAGATTCTACTAATGTTGAAGCTGATATATTAACTAGAAATCCACAAATGTTGGTGCAAATAAATTTATAATCATTAGAAAAAAATAAAGATCATTAAAAGTTAGATAATGCTTGGAATCCTGAGTATACGAAAGTTAATTACGTTTTAACAATAAAGAAACAAGGATTGCATAAAACTGAAATACCAATAGCTCTTCACATTAAATTGCTTATAAAAGCTCATATTGCATTTGTTCATACTGATGTATCTTCAAAGCGAAATTTGTTATCTCCTCAATGTTGTTGGGCAGGAACAATACAAGATGTTAAACTATCGTAAACATTGTGAAGTATGTAAGTTTAATAAGAAAAGTAAACAACACAAATTTCGCTTAATGCATAAAGTACCATCTGGAAGTGAACCTTTCAAACTGTTATCTATTGATATTGTTGGTGGTTTAAATTATTATAATTCTACAAAAACGTATATTCACATTATTTTAGATCATGTTGCTTGTTATATATGGACATTAGCTTCTAAAAGTGTTAACTACCGATACTTATATAAATTGTCCAAAGCATATTTTCCAGATTCAGATCCCAAAGAAAATTTTAATTCATAGAAATGCTGCATTTACTTTGTCAAAATTTAAGCATTTTTTGAAAAACCATAATGTTGCACAATTACTAACTGCTGCTAATACACCACAAACTAATGGTAAAGTATAAAGAGTTAATAAACTATTATAACTAGATTGAAATGTAAATTAAATTCTTATCAAGGCAATAGTGCAAGGATAAAACCAAAGAATACAATAATACACCAAGTTCTGTAAGAAAACTCCCACCATCTTACTTGGTGTATGAAAAGTTACCTCATGATCCATTAATTGAAAATCAAGAACTGTATCCACCAATGAAAGAAGCTAAGAAAATTGCTCAAAAAAGATCTGATAATTACTATAATGTAAATGAACAAAAGATATGATACCCATATTAAAGAAAATAGTTTTAAACCTGGTAATTCAGTAACGGATGAGGAATTTCAATATCCTAACACTAGAAAAGATATGACACCCATATTAAAGTAAATAGCTTTAAACCTGGTAATTCAGTAACGGATGAGGAATTTCAATATCCTAACACTAGAAAACTTGTCCCTCCTTTTCCAGGACCTTACAAAATTTTAAAATAATATCTTGAAGTTACTTTTGAAATAGTAACCAAATTCTCCTCCTGAAAAGAATTCAGAAATTGTCCACCCTAGGCTACTGTCGCTCTACTAGGCTAGAGCCACACAAATTTAAATTAATTGTTAGAAATAAAAAAAAAATACCTCTTGCTAGTAAAAATTAATGAATTTTTATTTTCCAAATTATTGGGTAAAATTGCTTTAAACTGCACTATACACTCCATTTATTAAAAATAAATAAATAAATAAATAACTGCACTGCATTTATATAAAAAAGTAATTATATGAAAAAATTATAAGATGGGAGCCTTCAAAGTTTATAATTTCTGATAAGAGGAGGGGGTAAAAGAAACAAATAACAGAGGTAAAAACGAGGCCTCTGTTTTGAACCAGCACTTCCCCAACATACTCTTTCTTTACATGCAGTTATTTTTTTTTTTAATTTTTAGTATTTTTACATTCATCATAACTATACTCAATATTCTAAACATTATATATTTTCTATATTATATTCAAAACGCAATTCTATGTCCAGTTTTCTATACCAGTTTTTCAAAATTAACTCATTCATAATATAATTCAAAATTGTTAAAATTCAAATTTTTAAACAATAATCTAATTTCTAATTATTACTAAACTAATTTTAACAACCCCCCCAAATAAAATGATTACAAATCTTTAAATTCGTTTCTATATAAAACATAATTAGGAAAAAGTAAATTTTTTGGTATCATAAAATTTTAATCATTTTCATAAAAATAGTACTAAATTTTTAAAATCTAGTATAACTAACATTAGATACCTACATTTCAAAGCAGTATTTAATTAAAAATCACTAACTTCATGTAATTAAAAATGTTTAGCATACATCACTTTCAAAATAGCATTAAATAAACTCACAAAATTTGTAAATTAAAAATCATATCAGAACTATTGAGCAATTTTTTAAACAATATTTTTTGATTTTGCAAATCAACAGAAATAAATTTCGGAAATGTTGCAATAAATTTACATACAAAATTTTAAATCTGTTGCATAAGTCTCTTTTTTTGAACCACTGAAAAGAACGTCACTTAATTTAGCAGATCAAAATAGCTGAAGAATGAATGTCAACACGAAGAACGATGCCGCACATGCAAAACGGCAGTAGATGAAACATCAGCCTAAGAACCTTGAACCACTTGTTTAATATTTTAAGATGGATGATTTTTCGTTTTACTTCCAAATTAAATTATCACTCATATAAAGCAGAAACAGACTGCAAGTCCAAATATTAAAACAGAGAAAAACAATATTTTCTTTTTTTCTTTCTTGATATTTCTAGACAAATTTAACACTTTTAAACAAGGAATTTAATTCCATAATCCAATGGTCAATCAAACAGAGATTATTTTTCACAAGTTCGAGTCCTGCTGCGCTATGATTGCAATAAGATGGCTATTATTATAATAAGATGACTTCAGGAAAGTAAGTTGCAATGGATTGACGATGGTTCTCTGAATTATAACTTGAAGAGACTTCACTGCATAGTTAGAAAAATTACACTTGAAGAGAAACATAATTGTAAATTCCACACATAATTTATTTTCCTAATAATGCACATCATCACTATGGGTGTTCTATGCACCCCACAATTTTATACAGCTTACATTTTTTAAACAATGTACAAAAGTTAGAAAAGTAAACCCTGCATGTAAGGCGACACAGCAAAAAGCAGAAGAGCGAAAAAAGAGAAGAGAGAGTTATGAAATAATTACCCCTTTTACACTGAATTCCATTTCAGATCACATGATAGATTAATGTCCAGTTGAGGGGTTCAGATTTCATCGAAAAATGCACATGAGAACTGAGGAGAGTTAGAAAAATTATTGTTCTGTTTCTTTTGGAATGAAAAGCAGAAGTTTTTAAAAGGCTGTTATTATTATTTAAAAGATAGATTAGATATTTTATATTTTACATACACACACACACACATATATATATATATAATATATGTATATGCACACACACATACATAAACCTATAACATTTCCATCAGTATTTTTATTAATTCTTTGTAGCTTGGTATGACCAGTATTAACATAAATAATTTATCTATCTTTTTAATGTTTTTTTAAGCAAATGGTGGGCATCTGCCTTTTTTTCGATATTGGCCACTCCTATGGCCAGAAGAAGTGGCCAATCTATTGTGGAGGCACCTAATAGGCGGCCACCATTACCTCCTATGAAGGGATGGTCAGTTACAATCTGCCTTCTCTAGGATTTGAAGCCAGGCCCTTTGGTATTGCAGTCGGCTCCCCTAACCACTACACCATCTGGGTGGATTTTGATGAAATATGGCATATACATCTCCTCATGTAATATCTCCATAGCAAAAAATAAATGTTTTTGATAGCTATCTATTGCTTCTATCAAAGGACATCGAAGTAAAATTTTTTTAACTTGTCTGCAGAAGACAGCAAGCTGTGTGTGGAATGAGATAATGCACAATTGTTTTATTTCAATGGGAGCTTTAAAGATTTCATTAATGTGGATGATAAAATCATGTCAATATGAATGCAATTTATTACACAAGACTGTGAGAAGGACCAACATAGGTCAAAGAGAATAGGAGGAGTGTGGTAATGTAGCACTTTTTTACAATGAGTGTGTAATAAATTGGAGATAAGGCATTTAGAGAGTTCTCAATGTCATCTATGCACATGTCGATTATTTAATGAAAACATTCTTGGAAATGCTTTCAAAAGCAAGAAAGTCATCACATCGTGTTCCGTGAAACTAATGCCGAATCATGTTCTATGAAACTAAGAAACAAATTCACTAATTTTTATTAAGTTCTATTTATACACATTTTATTAAAATATTTTAGGATAAATGAGATGAATTTTCTTTCAAATGTTAAATATACCAGCTACTATACAATTTCTTTTAACATGTTTCCTTCTTAATAAGTCTTCTTATTTAAGAAATTCCTAATCCTTTGATCCTTGACAAATTTCTTAATACGGATGTACTACTGTAACAGCTACTTCAAAAAAAAAACATGAAAAGACTAATCACTAAAAATGTAACTCACCAAAAAGATGAGAAAACCCCTCTGAAGAAGTTTGTTTAGCTGTGAAAACACTTTTTCTAAGAAGAGGTTTCGCATTTGCACCAAAAGTAGAAGTCACAGCAGCTAAAAGATAATTAAAAATTATATAAAAGATAATTAAAAAATATAATAGCAATGTAAAGTTTTTTTTTTGTATATATATATATATAAATTTTAAGTTAAGTGAAAATGATACACAGGATGTAACAACAATAATGGTCTCAACTTTAAGGAGTGCTAGATCATAGCAAAAGTAACAATTTTTGTAAAATAATCTCTAGCAAAACATGAAAGCAGAAACACAGCAAGTACACAGAATACAGAAAAAACGTAAAGTCATTTTAAGTTAAGATATTTACAAGAAATAAGGTTTGATGTTTACAAGAACTGTTCAAACAAATGTCCAACTGCTGCAATATATGCATCACGACAATGATGAGGATGTCATTTACGAAACATATATTCCTCAAGACCTTATTGCTAGAATCAGCAGCGACGTTGCAGACGTACATGAATAGCCATACATCTTCCAAAGTATATGCCAATCACCTCATCATTGTTACAAAGCATGTATTGCAGTCCGTTTTCATTCATTTGAACAATTCTTCTAAATATAAAATGTAATTTTTTTTTAAATACCAGCAAATAAAACGACTTTTCACTCTCCATATTCTTCGTATTACTGTGTTTCTGTGCTTAAATTTCACATTCAATCGTATATTTTATTATGAAAATTGTTATTTTTGCCATGTTAGTTGTTCTAGTAACACTTAAAGTTCAGACCCTCAATTCTGTTACACTCTTTATATAACTGAAAACAAATTTCGTAATTCAAAACAGTGTTAAAGTCTAATTATTGAAAATGGAGCTTAGGAAAAAAAATGTATTACTCACAAGAACCAAAGGAAAACATAGTATTGGAGAAATCAGGAGCCACTGGTGAAAAATGAGGTACATTTCTTAAATTTGATGCTAAATCTAAACTAAAAGAAGAAGTTATGGCTCCTTCAGCAAAGGCTGGCTGAATAGCAACTTCTGAAGCAGTTGTTCCAAGTTCTGAAGGCATTGATTCATCTGCATAGTGACAAGCCGCAACAGCTGCTCTAAAACCATCTCGTGGAGATTCTCTGAGAAACCTCACATCCAAATCAACACCTATATATGAAAAGAATGTGATACTGCACTTACTTAAAACTTCCTTATCAGATGTTCTACAACAATACATATGAACATGCATTCAAAATTTAAAGAAGCTGCAGTTATGAGCTAGCACTTGTAATTCTGCTTCCATCAGCCATGCCTTACCATACCATCACAACATTACCTTGCTTGTATACTTTCCTGCCTGTACACCTTGAAACATTTTGCAGCAGATGAGCTGACGTCTGAAATCTAGTTACAGATTGAATTTACTTTTATTGCAGAACAAGATATTAACTCGTTGCTTTTCCGTCCAATTACGGTGGATCTTTATCAACATCTTTTACGATGCTCTCTGGTTAATGCTACGCATATGATTGGTCATCAAACATATAGTCCAATGTAATTGACACAATGAGTCTCAGTTTGTCGGGTTATCCTTCTGTACTGCTAACAGGTGAACTTGAAAATTGACTGGTTGTGTGCCATCAACTGCATTTAGCTATTACCACTAAATATAAATCTTTTTCTAGAGTCATAGAGGGGGTTGAAGCCATTTGGTCTGTCAGCCTCTGTTAAGCATTAGCCTAAGCTGGGAAATTTTGACATTATGGTGTCAGTGTGCAGATGGAGCACATTCAAGTTATTTGCAGTATGGCCTCAAAGCCTGTCCTGACTTTTTTTAATTAAATAAAATTACACAGAATTACAAGGATATTGAAAGAACATGACTTTGAGGCCTTCTCTGAACATTTCTGTAATCCTTAGTTGTTTAAAATCATTGATATGATGTCATTAAAGCATGAGAAAAATTTCTCATAATTTTGTAAATTTGTTCTTTGATGTTCAGTATTTCTAAACGTAATGCTAATTTCTTTTTCACATGCTTTTGAGTGAAAATTAATGAAAAGAAGTATAGCAAAATCAACAAACAAAATGTTAAAAAAAGATGTTCAATTATGTGGATAAAATCTGAAACATGTGGCATGGACAGTTGAAAAACATTTTTCAAGAACATATTACCATATAATCAAGGACATCACTATCACCTATTTTTAATCCAAGTAAGAATTTATAAACCATCCAAAAAAGAAAAAGTTTGTTATGATAACTCCCCCAACTCCAAAAAATTATTCTATAACACAAATGGCAGAGTAATATTACAAAAGAGACATTGAAAATTAACCTCCTTTACAATATTAGTTAAAGATCAACAAGCAGAAATTTTCCCATTTGTTTAAAAAGAAAATATATATAAACTTTCACCAATAATCATCAGTTACTGTAGCATAACAAAATCTTCAAATTTTCTGTTCAGAGTTTTATGCATAGGTGAAGTTTTGTTTCATTTCTGGTAATGGTGATTTGCTGGATCAAATTCATCATTACATGAAAAATATATGGTTTCAAATCATTTGCCACTCATTCAAAAAATGGCATATATAACAACGGATTTTTCATATAACAAAAAGGATATTCCAGTTATCTTATTATACTCTTGTAAAGTCATTAGGTTATTTTGAAGAAGGATACATGAAAAATAAGCAATGCCCTCGCTGGGACTTGAACTTCCAACCTCTCAAATATGCACCAAATGTGCTGGGCAAGGCATGCTAAGAAGACGGGAGAAATACCTTATACACTCCCGATCTTAATAAAAGGCAATTGAGAATTAGGGGACCCAATCGCCAAATCCTGGTGGTAGAGAATCATCATACACCACCTTTTTTGGTTTGGGTGCCACTGTAGAGTCATTAGGTTATTTCAATGCTGAAGACATGAAAAATTAGCAATGCCCTCACCGGGAATTGAACCTCGGACCTCTCGAATACGTGCAGAGTTTGCTGGCCATTACACGAAGGCATGCTAAGGAGATGGGAGAAATACCTTATACTCCAAAAAAGTACGATAGCCTAAAATACTCTTACTTTATTTAGATTGTGGTCATATTTAGAAGTATAAAGAATTATTGTGAATCTATGTGTTTCATTTGTAACACAAAATCAACTGATTATTTAAAAAACTCAAATTTATAATTATGAGCTATGATTTATGAATAGCAGATACTTGGAGCTCTAGTGAATGAAAATCGCGGATGTACATTCATTCTTATAAAAATGCATAACATTATCACACTGTAGCAAGATAGTCACTATCAATATTTTCACACTCAGAAATAGCATCATTTTCCAAACCATTACCACTTTCCCCCATATTCTTAACTTTCATCATCCAAGCTCAATAATCAGTGCTCATCACTACATCTGATAGGTTCATAAATATACAATAACCTAAGATAAGGTTGTAAGGTATATTTTAATTTTATAACAGTTATTTTAATTATGCTTTCCTATCTTTCCTCATTTCAACTTAAAACTCCCAACCAGAATGAGTTTTTAGAATCACGCTGAATGCATATGAGGAAGCAAAGGCATTAAAGGAAAGTTCAACTTACTTTGACAGAGAGCTAGGAATCCTGAGTAGCGTGCATTTGCCTTTGGGCTAAGTTTCTCTAACTACTATTATGCTCGGCCGCATATTACATGCCTTTTGATAGTTTGCCTGCTAGTTTAAAACTAAGGGCCAACTCCTTTAGATATGTGTTAGCTTCGGCTAAATCTCTTAGTTCTTATTTCTAGTTCAAGCTCGAGTGGAGGCTTTGTTGTAAGCCTGAAGAAAGGGCTGACTGGTCATCTTAATTTTGAGTGAATAAAGAGTAATTAACCCTTCTTGAGTTTACGATTCCTGTTATTTCAAATTAAGCAATAATTCGTTTAACAGTTCACTAGGTTCCTCGACATTTAAATTAGCAGAATTAAAGTCAGGAACCCCACAAGTCATTATTTATGACTATTATACATAAAATGATCTAGGTTATGGACATCCTTAAGGGATGAATAAAAATATGCTACAGTAAACCTGTCTACACAAGATACTGAAAACACAAACAAAACATGCATGGTTGGTAATGGGTGGCTAAATTCAGACTAGTATAATAGCAGTAATACAAAAGAGGTGAAGTAACATACAGCTTGAGCTATATAGCAAACATATTCAGTTGATACTTGTATGTGAAATCAAAAGTGTCAGATTTAATTTAAGTGAACAGAAAATCTTTGATCTCTTGAGTAAATAAGAAATTTTGTATGCATTAAGGGATTCTTGGTTTCAATGCCTAAAAGATGTGCTAAAGGGTTATTAAAATCATAATCAACAGAAATGAAATATTAGATTCATTACAAACTTACCTCTTATATACAGTTTTAAACATTTTTCTATGAAAATATAAAATATATTCACTTTTATTTTGTGCATTTTATAACTAACATGTTCAGAAACAAAGACAATTTTTTTAAAACATAAGTGATAAATTATCTACTACCAAAATATAGAATTCAGTACACATCCTTTATCATATAAAATACATATTCTTTATTCCTTAAACTTCCGTCCTATATATCTGGCACGTTAGGAAGATGTAAATTGTTGCAGCATCATATTCTATTCTCATCCTGAATTTTCATCCACATTAAAAAAAATACTACTACTTCCATAAACTTCGCTAATGTATTACTACACACATGAAATGTAGTTGCATTTCATCTTGCAAGCATCACACACACTACTATATATGTGGTTAGTTTTCTCCTAACTGGGTACCATTAAGTGCCAAACTTAAACATTGGTACAAAATCTAACTAGATAGCAGCAAACCTAACAATACAGAATGCTTCATGAAAAGAATAACTATTTTATACATAATGTTTAATATAAGCAGTGCCACAGCTGTGTACTATGCCAAATTTGCACAATTCTCTGGAGACCTTTTAAAAACAAACAAATCGGTGTGAACATGGGGAGAACAAAACAGTTCAGAAACTATTCTCCCCACTTACACAGCAATCTGTTTTCATTTAAAATCATCAGACAATTGCATGAATTCAGCATATCATTCAGCATCTCGTATATTAAACATTATACATATTACGTTATTTCCCAATAGGCAAAATTTCATTGAATAATGTTTAGGAAGTAAATGTGTTCTGTGATTGCAAAGTTAATTTTTGGACACCAGTGTATAGTAGGAGTCACTTAAATTAATTTGATTCCCATTTAAACATTTAGAGATGGGACATTTTTAGTGTTAGGATTAACAGCTAAGCTAACTGAGGCTGATAATAACTAACAATCTGAGGGTGCAGCTGAGACCTACATGTGCCATAAGAACAAACAATCAAGTCCTCATTGCACCAGTAAATGGACATAGCCCTTTTGTTGAAATCACCATGAAATACAGATAAAATTTAGCTAACTAAAAACAAATATTACAGAAAATAATTTGGTGCGTACAGTCAATACGTTTTTCATCAGAGCAGGAGATGTGGAAACTGTGCAATGCCCTCTTTGGGATTTAAACTCCAGAACTTATGACCAGCTAAACATGCTCTCTGCTTAGAGAGAAAACGCCCAACAAGTGTATTAGAAAATATCTATTTTTGAACATATATTAACCTCTTATGTCTTACTCCTAACAGTATAACACAGTGAGGTATTTATCCCTATTTCTTGTTACTGTGACAATTACTTTGATTCCCAGCTAAGCATCTATATCTGGGTCAGATCTTGTGTTGAGTCACATAACTAAAGTAACTGAGACTAACAGAACAGACATAACGTCCTCATTGCATTACTAAAGGTGCAGGGCATATTCATCAAAATTAACATGAATACAGGTGAAATTTAGCTAGGTAAATGTCCCAGGAAGCAATTTCAATGTAAAAGAAAATATTCTTTTCACTAAAAGTACATTAACTCCTTATTTTTCACTTCTATCGGTATCTCCTTTTTCCTGCTATCATGACAATGTCTACCTGGAACCTTTTGGTTAGATATGAGTAGTCTTAGGTCATCACTTTTTAAAATGGTGTTCGACGATGCGGCCTTTACCATTCTCTATCTACCCCATTCGGGGAATCCTAAAAATTAAAATCCAATATTCTGGAACTTACATGTGCACTTGTTGTGCTGTATGCTCCCATTAAGGCAATTTTTTGGCAATCAAGAGGCAATGGCATAGCATATCATTCCAAGAATAGGCATATTGTTTGGAGAACTACGGGTGTAGCATCCTATTCCTGCGGCGTCTCGTGGCTGAGTTTTTTCGTGTGGAGTTGATACTAGAAACTGCGGTGGGCAGAGCTTAGAGGCTCTGACCAATCGGTGATTCACGTAGTCTTAAGATGTGAATATATGAAAATCAGTTTTTGTACCTGCAAAGTCCATAATCTTTATCAGGGGTAATTGAATAAGTAATTAATAAAATGAATAAATGAAAGGACAGGTATTTACATTACATACATGATCACCACAATTCATTGTGATGTATCATTCTTGGTCTTTTGAATCTCTGAATCACCTTGTAATCATAGTATCCAATACTTCTGATAATTTCATTATCATGATTACCTCATTTAGTATAAAAATTATGCAAATTCTTGAGGATTTCGTTCCCTAAAGGCGATTTTTAATCCATGATGGATAACTTTATTTCTTACAAACCAAGGTGAGTTCATTATGATGTGTAAAAATTTATTTTGAAAAGTTTGTAGCATTTTGCTATTTGATCTGGCCTTGGCAGCCCAGGTCAGTGCTGCGTAAAGTAGTATGGGTCTAATAGCCTGTAAATATAAGATTCTTTTAGTGCTGAGCTGTAGCTGAGAGTTCCTTCCAAGTAGGGCATAAATCAACATAAATGCTTTGTGTGCCTTTTCTCTAACATAAAGTGTGTGCGTTCGGAAAGTTAATCTTTTGTCTAACATTGCACAAGGTATTTCAGGCACTTTACTTTGGGAACAGTGGCTCCATCTAGTGTGATGCTGTTAACTTTTAAATTGGTACAGGTAAAAGATAACTTGGGACTTGGCTGAATTAACCTTAATTTTCCATGCAGTAAACCATTTGGATAGGATAGCTGTCTGTAATTTTTCTCTTGCACAGTTGGGGTTGAGCAAGCTACACATAATCGCGGTATTGTCCGCATAGCAAGTGAACATAGTGCTTGGAATATTAGGCATATCGTTGATAAATATATTAAATAAAATTGGCGAGATTAAACCTGCTTGGGGTAGTCCTACTTGGATAAATTTCTTCGTTGACAATGTATTTTTAATCTTGACTTCGAAGGACCTGTTACCCAGATAGTTTGCAATCAGAATAGTCCTTTGGGGGGATTGATAATTAATGACTTTGACAAGGAGGCCACCACGTCAAACTTTGTCAAACGCTTTCTCGATATCCAAAAATAGTGCCGCTACCGTTTCTTTTTTATTAAGGTGTAATCCGATTTTTTCTGTGATTCTTGCAATTTGTTGTTCCATGGAAAACCCCCAACAGAATCTAATCTGGTAGTTTCTTAGCCAGGTTTTGCTTTCAATAAAATCTTTAATTCTGCAGATAATAATGCATTCAAAGACTTTGGTGAGGGCAAGGAGTAGACTGATTGGTCGATAGCTGCATATTGAGAGTACCGTCGTTCCCCGGTTTCTTGATCACTGTGATTATGGTGTCTTTCCAGATGTTAGGAAAATAATTAATTCTAATTTGGCCTTGTTTCACCTTAAATACGATTAATACGATTTTCACCTTAAATACGATCACCTTAATCACGATTCAAATCTCCCACGATAGCGCTCTCTACGTCTTCCCTGGAGCCAAGATAGCAGTAGTCATGATATTCTTGTTTATTTCATTAATGAATATATTCCAATTTGCTTGGGTTTTATTTGGTGGTAAACCGTGCCACAATGTGCATAGTGTAAAAACGCATGGGCAGGTAGTCTGAGGATAAATCACTATCAAGGTAGACATAAGGTTGCTCAGCTACATTAAAGGTGAGCATAATATTCAAGATATCTGAGTTCCTGTGGTAAGTGGGAATATAAGTGTGCTCCGTGGGGGCGAAAACGCGTATGTTGTTATTCAGAATATAATTGTATAAGGTTAATTCATCCTGATTATTAATTCTGCAATTCCAGTTGGTGCTCTTGCAATTCAAATCTCCCACAATTAGAATGGGATACCGAAGTCTAGAAATATAATCCAAATCTTGAGTAACCAATGGATTTCCGGGTGGTTTGTAAATAGAAACAATCAAGTATTTCACTTCTTTACTTTTTAGGATGCAAGCACAAGCTTCCATGCTTTGAAGAATAGGTAGGGCAAATTTGCAGTAATTTAAATACTTTTTCGTGGCTATGGCGGTACCTCCGCCGCGATTATGCAGTCGATTGCTTCGAAATACATTGAAGCTTGCAATTTTGAAGGAGTCCGTAGGTCTAAGGTGAGTCTCATTCAGCAAGATGATATCCAAGCTATGCCGATTTATATAATCTCGTAGTTCTGTGACTTGATGTTTAATGCCATTGCAATTAAAAAACATAAACTTAGCATAATTAATATGCTTAATATTTGATAGTGCAATATTAGGGGTGTAATTATATATAATTATTTGAGTCAAACATCTTAATGGCTTCCAGAGCAGCACTTAATCTACCCATTTGATTGTCAGAGTCTTTATATTGCTGATATAACATGTAAGGATTTTTAATAAACTTATTGAAACCCTCAATATAATTTTCTTCTGAGTCTTGGGAGATTTTAGCTTTTAATTTCGGTTTTTTGCTCGTTTTGTAAGACTTCAGAGTGGCGGCAGAAGCATAACTCTTCAAGTCCTCGTTCTTCCCTGATTGGTTCGTAGTAGCATGGGTACTGGTTCCTTCCTTTTCGGTCATAGCGTTGGGAGTAATTTTCTTGTTTTCCAAGTGCTTGGCAGTGTGAGCTAAGTTTTTGGGTCTTTTGGGGCAATCTAAACTGCAAGCAGCATGATCTCTATTACAGGGCACACATTTCATTAACGTGTTGCTTTTTATTTTTATAAGGACATTCAAATGATTTGTGGGTACAGAAGAAACATCTTGGTTCGATGTGGCACGCTTTCTGCACGTGCCCATAACGCTGACAATTGAAGCATTGTGTGGGGATGGGCCTTCCTTTACAACCTTTTACTCTGATTTTCATATCACATATATACTTCACATGCCAAATATTCTTGCAGTCTTCGTGCTGAGGGGGGGATTCTACGTAGAAATTTGGGAGCCATGTGGCTATTCCATCTTGCATTCTTTGAATTTGTTGCACTTTTATAACAGGCATATTATGAGCTTCTAGCTCTTCTTTGATTTCATATGCACTGTAATCCAGGGTTAGACCTTTGATAACAACTCTGCCGCATTTGTCGGAGTTCAACATAAATGAGTGGAATGGGATTTTCCTCTGTTCAAGTTTCTCCTGCACCTTGCGGTAGTCATCGGCTGAATTTAACTTGATCACTAGGTTTTCACCTTCTTTTTTGTCTTCTAACTGTTCTATTTTTAAACCATCTTTAAATTCTTTCCCGAGTCACTTCTAACTTATGAGCTGAGAAATTACTAGTGGTGGGACTTTCCCTGCGTATTGCCTGGGTCGAACATAAGTTGTGGGGTTTGGATCTGTATCTGCCTCCATAAGATTATCATCTAAGTTTTTTTCTTGCAGTGAAATAAATAGGTTATTAGATTTAAGAGAGGCGAAAGTTTCCTCATTTGAGTAAGTTTTTTTGTGTCCACGTTTAGCTGGAGCTGCCTGCCATTCTTTTCCTGAATTTTGAGGGGTTTGCATTCATACAGTATCTTATGCTTAGATTCCAATTCAGTTCACACAGAGCTGAGACATTTCTCCTGCTCCTTATTTATGACTTCTGCTACCTTAAGTTGTTGAAGTTTTTCAACATCCTGCTTTAGCGAGAAATATTGTGCAAATACTGCGACTAGAGAACCAGGTTCCACGTCCTCCATGCCTACGCCCTGTAAGTCACCAAACCCTTTCATATTGTTGCAAAGCATTCGAGAGAGAAAGAACAGAAAATCAAAATTTTCTTACCCAAAGTCAAGCTGCTCATCAAATATGACCTGTCTCTAGGAGCTCAAACGTCATAATCGTAAGATATGAGTGCCGCAAAAACTGACTTAGATATATGTCTGAGGGAAGTCCATATGTTAGTTTTATTGAAATTTCTTACAAAAAAGTTGCCTGTTCAACAGTTTTGCATTTGTTATGAAATCAAATAGCATTAGCCCTTCGAATGTTAATTACAATATTAGTAATACCAGCACTAACTCTGAATAAACGATTTTTTTAGTTGTATTTTCATTTGGGGGTATGTATGACATAAAATTCTGCTTCTTGTAATATTTCTTGTTACATTACCCATAAAATTTCTAAATGCATAAAATTGAAGCATGACAGCTATTTCATAAAACTCAATAGTTTTCTGGATTATTATTGGTTTTTGTAAATTAAAAAACTACCACAGATTTTATATGGAAATGTTACCTTCAATTTTACTAATAAAAGTGGATACTTTTACAAGATTTCATGAAAATTAAACTACCTTTTCAATGGATTTATTTCATGTTCAGATCTCATTTTTTATTACCATCAAAATTGAAATGCTTTTCAACATCATAGAATGATTAAATATATTACACAACTGAATATTGTTATGCAACATCTTAAACAATACTAACCATCAAACTGATCATCACATTCTCGGCTTATGCTTCTTTCATGAAAATAACCTGCAAAAAGTTGCAGCACTAGATATATATCAGTAAGATATAGACAATAATTACAAACATATTATAAGTCAAAGCTTTTTAAGCATTTATCCTATTCCGTAACATAAAGAATGATCACACAAATTCAGATGAACAGGAAAGTAATTTTACTGTAAACAGAAATAATACTAACTCTTACGTGCTGCACGTGTTTTTTCCTTCTTTTTCCTCTTCTTAATGGGGGTTGCCTCTTCAAATACAACATGCAAATGATCTGTCTTTATTTTTCTTTTTCTTTCTTTCCTGTGTTCAAAATAGAGAGAATTAATAGAAAATTCTAAAAAAGGAATCATAAAAAATACAGTGTTTCATGAGGTAGTCAGCATAAAGAATCAGTCACTGGTCACACACTATACTTAGAAACACGACAAGTGATTTGCAGGATATGATAGTGAATGCAAGAGTTGTAATATACAAAATCTTAGAAATGACTACTGTTGATTTTTAGACATACCTAAGGCATGTTCTCAATGCTATCAAAGGTTCTCGGCAGCATGTCTCACCAGTAATCTGAATTCCATCATTTATGTTACTTTCAAACTAACAAGCAAGGCTTGTTTTCGGCAGCAAGAAGTTTCAAGTATTCCCACACAAATCACCTGAATGAGGAGTCTTGGGGTCAACTAATATACCGGTCCTAAACACTGCTTATAGAATCTTGTACTGTATAATGTTTCTCTTGTGTTGTTCCCAATAGCAATGTAACACTAGTTTTGACAATAGCATACAGAGCCATCCTGAACGGCAATTAAGTGCAGACCCACTCGCAATGGACAGAAACAGATATTGCCTTATAATGAGTATGACTTAGCATGCATTTCACAAAGCTTAGAGTCAATTGAAAAGAAAACATCATGTTTCAATAGAGAGTACGGAGAAAAATACAATTAGTTCTTTAAGGAAACTACCCAGTAAAACAGCCTTATAAACACCCTTTCCCTATTTTCATAGTCTTCAGATCTCTTTAAGATTATGTTAATTTGAAGATGCTAATATTTATTTCCCACATTAATTTATCTAACCTTGGAACTCAACAAATTTATGAAGCTGCCTGCATATTCTATACCGCTGGGGAGGGGAGAATAAAAAATACACAAAGTTTTAATTTAATAAGAACCAAAAATTATTTAATTAAAGAAATGCTATAAATAGCAAGCCAAGTATTTATAGTATTTCTTCTTGCGGTGGGATAGGCAGATGGAAATCAAAAGGTTATGTGAAAAAAGTATAATGTTTAAGTCATCTTTTAGACATAATAAAAGGGAAGTTTTCTATAGGTGAAGATGAATGACATACATAAGGCCATGGAAACCAATTCAGGCAAAGAGTTCTTGTACTGCAGAAAAAGAGGTATTAAAATAAACCATGCTGATTCTTCATGAGAAACACATCCACGAAGATTACCTTGGTTGCAGACTGGTAGCTTTTAACAGCAGGCACTTGGGATTAAAAAAAGCTGGGATTACACTTGTTGGAACATAGTTACAGAAGGCTACCACATCTCTGCACTCCAGTCATCTTATGCCGAATAGAAAGACACTTATACATGAAGTGTGTTTCTATTCAGCATAAGATGAATGAGTTGCTCTGTCCTTTTTGGTGAAAGGACAGTTTGATATAATCTGTGCTGAGTCACTTATCGAGTTTTGCATAAATAAGCTTCATATTTTCCTTCCATATTGGCTCTAGTCTAAGGCAAAGGATAGGTGGTTAAGTCTTTCATTTTAGAGTCATTAGCAATCGACTTGCATTCCTGTATCTACAATATTTTGTTCCTTCTACTGATCAATGAATTATCAAAAGGTCTAACAAGACATCAGGTCTTTACTGTTCGTAGATTTCAAAGAAAATGATCAAACTCCTGGAGGGGGGTAAAAGTCAGGCCATCACATAGTGATGGTCAAGTCAAATTTTTTATCTTTGATTCTCCAATGGCAGCAAGCATTGTATTTGTAGTAATCTTGTCACAAAAGACAGAATTCCAGAAATTCCCTTATTTTTGCTTACAGCATTTAAGAGTTGCAAATCGAAAATTTGAGAAAATTCTACAGTTCGATAAGTTTATCACTAATCTTGTCTGACTTCAGCAGATTTCAAGAGATGACATGATATTTACAAGCTGTAAATGATTAAATCTGTAAAACTCTGTGCCTTACAACATGACCAAGCAATCAAACAGCTGAATCCAGAATATAACCAAATTTCATAATAAAAAGTACACATTGTGTATCTTCATTGTAATAGACAACAAATATCCATGTCAAATTACAGTAATAAAAATAGTTACATATATTTCAAAACAATATAACTGTACTTGTATATAACACACCCAGTCAATCACATTGATTGAGCACCACAGTAAAATGTAACTTTCTGTAGTTTCCTGTTACTTCTCATTGTTTTAGTACAAAGTTACAAACCTCAAATAATATAATAAGTATTACATAAATGCATCTGAATATGTTGGATTTCTTCCAAAAAGTAAAGCAATAAAGAAAATATTAAATTGTTTGATATGTATTCTAGAAATTTTCAATGTAAAATAGTTTTTAAAAATATCTTATGAATATGATGTAATGCTCCATTACACATTTTATTACATTGAGATGACGGATTAGTATATCTATTACAAACAGTGGCTTACCTAGAATTCAATTTGGGGCTTGCAGTCACCATCATAACCATAATATCAACTATCATTGTGCAATTTTCCTTATTTATGATTTTGCCATTTAAAAATTGAATTTAATCTAAATTTCATATCTTTGCATATACATCAGGTTATCTATGTACATAACACAACATTAATTTAACTGCAGTTTTATTATTACGTTAACAATGAAAGCTTAATAAAATGCAATCAACAACACAAAAATACTTACATTAGTTTATTAAGTCAAAGATATTCCTAAAAATAGTCTCTTAATTACACTAAATCACATATTAATGCTCATTCTACGTTTTTTAGGGAGTTTGTATGTTAGTTTTCTGAAGAATAAACTTTTTCTTCCTTTCTAGGAATATTTTCATTTACAGCATATCCCATCAAGACCATCCAAACTCTGCACAGCCAAATTCCTCTCAATACAAACTGCCCTAAGAACTACACCAGTATGATCCATAATTTTCGAAATAAATGCAAAAGAAAAGCACTATGTCATATCCAGTGTCATATCCAGTGCAGGAAAAAAAATGTTTACTAGAAACATGAAGCTCGTTATTTGCATATGTTCACATAGGAAGATGTTCAAAAAGTCGCCGTGCATATCTAGATATGCAAGGATGTGCCATGGAATGGCTGACTGCACACATTCCAGCAGTGTGATGCACCAAAGCACATTATCATGAAAATAAGCAATTAAGTCACTTTCAGTAATAATGATGTCTTGACAGACCAATTCCTTCAGATAGCCCCGCAAAAAATATGAAGGTGTCAGATCTGGCAACTCTGGCAGCTATAAAACCAGACCCTCACGTCCAGTCATGCAGCCTGTGTATTCTATATCTAGCCAATAACATACAGAAGTGTTGAAATGTTACATCATGTTGGAACTCTAGGCCATGAAATACCGCTAATGTTATATCACCCAGTAATCGGATAATACCTCATGGAGAAATACCAAGTATGAATGTCTTGTGAGCCATTCATGGAGCAGATATGATCCAATCATATAAATGCCTAGTATGACAGCCTACGCATTTACAGACCAGCGGGCTTGATATTTGTGCAGGTGATTGCATGAGAATTTGATCATGTAATGGCTGTTGTGACTGTTGAAGACTCCATTACATGCGAAACATGCTTCATTTGTTCACAAGATATGTACAATGAAAACCTTTATTGGCTTCATGTTGTTGCAATAGCCATTCACAAAAGTCAGTGTATCACTAAAAGTCATCTGAACGTAGACCTTGCATGGTTAGTTTCTTCCACTCTGAAAGTACTGCATCTTCCTGTGCAGACATAAGCCTGCCATGCATTCTTCAACCAACATTGTGGATACTGTGCATCAGGTGGATGCTTCCAGTATTTCTCAGTCTGTCATGCAATCTGCAGATGACTTTGGCATTGGGAGGATAGCTTGAAGGATAGCAACAAGCATACTCCTTAGCAGTTCATAAGGCATTGCCATTACATAGGCCACAGATGTAGTTCATGTTGCAATATTCATGAACGGAATAATTTAACACTATTACTAAAAGCCATTAGTAGCAGACTTTTAAGTATGATTCAAACGATGGCTTGATGTCATTCCACGGCACGCACATGCATGCCTTGATATGTGTGGTGGACATCTTAAACATGTTCCTACGTAAATATACGCAAATGTTGATGCTCATGTTTCCAATAAAGTTATTTTCCCTTGCACCGAATACGATGTCATATTTTTCTTTCACATTTATCTTGAAAGCTATGGGTCACACAGCTAAGTTCTTTGGACACATTTTATGCATTCCAAATAAGGAATCTGGCTGTGCAGAGTTTAGGCGGTCTTGATAGAACACCTTCTATATATATACAACAAACATAACCCATTTAAATGTGTTTCACATATACTACTTTGGTAAATAATATTTCAGATATTATTGTGCAGAAAACAATCTTTATGTAGTACATTTGGTAATGGTACAGCTACACATTAACATGTCATTAAGTTCTCCAAAAGTTCATAAATAATAGGAAAACTCATTTTATTGCAGGCCTCTGGAGCTTGTTGCAGATAAATTACTATGCTCTTTATGCAATTTTTTTTACCAAAGTTGATATTCAATACTCAAAACATCAATATTACAATCCAACAAACCAGAAGAATAGATATTTAAAAGTATTTTGAGTTTTTCTTTATATTAAGATTAGAGAGGGAATTTACTCTTTTTGAAGAATAAAAATATTAAAAAATTTAGTATTTCTTTATGCTTAATAAAACGTTCTTTTAGGCGTAAGATCGCACCCTCCAAGAACTAATTAAAAACTGATATTTGAAAATAGTATTTGGTGCATTCATTTATAATAATAAAATGACATGGTTGCTTGATTGCAAGCTGTAGCACAGAAATTTCGATTTCTTCTTCATTTATCTGTTTCAGAACTGAGGCTGACTCTGAATAAAATGCACTGGAAACTTTTCCTGAATTGTAACAATCCGCTTGCAATTCTGTTGATATATCACCACATATATGAATTCCTGCATTGATATCTATCAAAATCAACTGTAAAATCCTACTTCCACTCCAATCCAACATATTTGAAAATATTTTCACAACTGAAAATAATCAACTGAAAACTGGCCAAATCAGAAGATTTCCATGAACTCAAGTATATATAACCCCCAAAAGATCATTCCTTATAAAGCTAGTCTATTATTTCTAGTGTATGATCCAAAGATTTCAGTACTTTCCCAATAAACATGATTCATGCCTCTCTATCCATCTTCTATATCTGGGACAAGTTTTTTTTTTTATTATTTTCTTGAAGATGGACACACACTTTCTTACAAAACCGAATTTCTTTATGGAGTGTTTATGAAAGAATAAAATTTTTTAATCATTCCCGTGCACTTACGAATATCAGAAATTGCAAACTGAGGGAATAAAAAACATAATGCACATGCAGTGCTTAAGGAAATCTTTTTCTCACATTAGCTTGCAAGACGCCAAATAACCCAGAGATGGCTGTCGCATCATAATAGCCATGACTCTCATGCAGGGTGATTCAAAATGAATATAGTGATAACAAACATCTATAACTATTTAATCAAAAAGAATTTAGTGATAAGAGTTATAGAGAATGTAGAAGGAAGTTCAAAAATTTGTTTACATTCTTTATAAATATTCTGTGTGACTCAATTTGCTAACATGGACAGTATGTAAGTGGTAGTTCTTTTCACACCACACATTTTTAAGCATATCTGGAGTCACCAATGCAAGCACATTAGAATTGCACATTTTAAATTCTGGAATTGTTTTTGGCAAAGGAAGCATATACACCCCGTGATTTCTTTCGATGGGGTTATGTCGTGTAACCCAAGGTCAAGTATTTTTCCTGATCATGAAAAGTTTACATTTATGCCCTCTTGCACATGCCAAAATCATTAATCTTGTTTTCGAATCTTTGCTGCCAGTTGGGGTCTTTTCTACAGAGGTCATCAAGTTATTTTGGGTCACATATTGCCAGAAAAGAACAGTTTTACCAGCATTATAAATTTGTTCTAGACACAACTTTTTCTCATTAATGAGTTTCATGAATTCATCTGTAAACTTGTCAGTTGCTTCAGTATGAAATGAAGCTTTTTTGCTGCAATTTTTAAATGCCTTCTACCATAGCGATTTTTTAATTTGGTTAACTAATCTGTTGAATACGTGCATTCGATTTTCTGAAGTCCATTTCCTCATAAAATATTTTAGCTTCAACCAGTAATATTGGACCTACCAGGCACATCTCTTCCATACTGTCTCACCCATTTAATAATTACTTTGTCAAGACGCACTTTTAGTATGACGCATGTTTTTTTTTTCTTTTATTCATTGCAAGTAGGATGTCATAATCCACAAAAAAATTACTTTTTTTGCTTCTCTCCCCTTTTTTTTGGGGGTGGGTGGGGGGTCCATATACTGTTAACTTTCCAATATTCTATTGCTGATTTTTTATCACATAATTTTGAGATGGATATACCAATTTTTGTAGCAATTCCATTTTTTGTTCGACTGATATCGAAACATACTTTTGCTTTACAGATTCTCCTGCTATTCCAGAACTAGAAACTCCTTTCAACATAATCAAAAACTCATACTTTAACATTGATAAGGTAGCTGTAATAATAATAGGGTGAAAAAAAACAGTAAACTAGATCAAACCGAAAAGTCAAGAAACAGTGCAATTCGCTATATTAACCCAATTCAAGTTCCTCAGAATCTAATTCTTTCTCTCTTCTTCAATGCTGAATTAATAAAAGAAAACTAGGATGAGCGTTATCATACTCCAAACAAATATGCCTTGGGTGTTTTACTTATCATTTATGTCAAACAGAAAAATGCTAACCCCTACATACAACTACTCAAGGTAACGGAAAGTGTGGTCATGGCCAATGGCAATCAATGTATTATCATTGGCCAGAGTGCAATTCCCTAGCTAGCAAGTATTTGAAAGTGACATGCATGAATTTTGAGTTAGTTAGGAGAGAAATTGCTTTTATCACACACTGTTTATTTCTTGTGTCACTGCTTTGTTCTCAATGCATATATCTTTGCATCTATAAATAAAAGTTTAGCTTACTTTGTTGTACGAATGAAATTATGTGATAGTCAACCACTTATATAATCGATAAGGCTTCTGGTTGATGGCAGAATATTAATGGCTAAAATTTTAGAGTGTCTGAAATTATATATGAGCTTACAGCATTCTGAAGCCTATCGATATCTGTGCAGGTAAGTAAATCAAGGGTAAATTCTAATAGTTCTCAATCAACAGTTTTTAAACACAATTATTGATTAAAAAATAAACTTTTTCTATAACTCACTATTCTTCCTTTACGTGAAATCTTTCTGAAATATATTTCATGATTCTATGTCATGCATTAACTTATTGATCAACATTTTAAAGTGTGTATTTATTTGTATGTCGTCCATCCAAGAGATTAACAACTGTAAATTAAAACCTTCAAGATCAACTTTAAAATTATTATAGGAAAAGGGAGTAATGGCTAGGAAAGAAGGTAGTCTATAACACACACTGCATTAGCAACTGCCAACAGTATAATGGGTAGGAGAGCCTACTGCAGTATCAAAGGGCTCAGGTTCGAATCCCTGAGAAAGCATGGTTGTAACTGGCTGTCTGTTCATAGGTGGCAACAGTGACGGCCTATCAAGTGCTTTCAATAAAATGGCCACGACTACTGGCTTTAGAAGTGGTCAATGTTGAATAGGAAAGTGCCCACCATGGGGGGGGGACCACTGCAACACTGAAAGTTTAGTACTAAGTTCTGTGTTTCTATAAAATTGGCAGTTGAAGAAAACAACATTCTTAGTTCTTAGCCTTTAAAATACAATCTTTGTAAGTCAGTACAATGCTTGGCATGTTCACACAGCTACATGCTTCCTTCATATAACTCATCTTTTGAAATACCAGTTCTCTGGTTACGATTTTCTGAATCTCCTCAATATTTTTAATATAAGAATCTTGGAGATCAGACTTTAGAGAAAGAAAAAAATCTGCATATGACAAATTTGGCAAATAAGGGACATAGCTGATAATTGTGACACTTTTCTTTGCTAGAAACTGGATGATGAGAATGAAACTGTGTGATGCCACATTGCTGCACAGCAGAAACCAGTTATTTGATGAAGCTTTTTCAGGCCTAACATGAATTCTCATCAGAAGCCTGTCCATTATGTTTTTATATAATATGGGGTTCTTCATCTGTCTCTCAAGAACAAATTCTTTGTGTATTACCCTTTTCAATCAAAAAAGGTAACAATACTGGCCTCTACTACAGATTTATGAAACCGAATCCATTCCTGTGGCTATCATGAATCTTCTTCAACCCAAGCAGATGACTGCAGTTTTTCTCATGACCATTTACAAAGTACCAAATTTCATCTCTAGTGACAAGGCATTTGGGGGAAAAAATCAGGATTAATGTCTTCTGTTGGATTCAAATCACAAAATACAGAAATTCAATCTTCTTTCTCTTCATGCATGAGAGACAAATAAAGAACAAATTTTCTTTCTTCGAGTTTTTCTTGACAGTTTTGTGAAGAGTGTCTTCACTCATGTTAAACTCATCAGCTATTACTCAAACAGACAGGTGGAGATTTTTCAGCAATAACTGTAGAACTTTTTCAACCTTATCTTCTGTCCAAGGCTGCAAAGGGTGACTACTCCAATGTTCATCATCAACATCTTTGTGCCTATCATGAAAAACACTGGATTGTGTTAATGCTTCATATCCATATGCATAAAACATTTCAAACGCCTCCATTTCTATTTTCTCACTTTATAACAAGGTTTTGCTCTGCTAAGCTTTCGAGTCCCTGACAGATGTTCCCTAGATCAAAGCAAATGATTAACCCGCAGGAAAGCACGTGGGGTGTATCATATCCCAACTTTACAAAAAAGTGGAATATTGCTAACTTATGAAACTGAAATTCTGTGCTACATTCGGTAGCTGAGTTTCTCGTTGCGGTTGACTTTCAAAACCGCTTTTCCGTTGCCTGTGTGTTTCAGAAAATGATTTATCGATATTTTGTTGCAAATGGGATAAGACGCACCCCATGTGCCTGTCCGCGTAAGTGTTTTTCTGACTGAATATTTATTTGAGAAATTTATTTCTACAGTGTAACAGCGAACATTTCTACTCGAAAACGATTTTAAAGTGTTTGAAATTAAATTTTAAAAGATTTCTATGCTTATTACGGCAAAAAGAATGACTCCCTATGAATTGGAAATGCAACGACTGTGAGATTTACAAGAAATATTTGAAAGTGATGAAGACTGCATTTCGGAAACTGAGGATGAAAATAAGAATATTTTTCACACTGTTTGGTTTCAAAAAAGATCAAACATTAATTTCTTATGTTCCTAAAAAAGGAAAAACTGTTTCTATGCTTTCAACATTCCATAATGATGATACTACTGGAGAAAAAGAAACGAGAGAAATTATGTTTTTATACTATCACCATGTGAGCAGTGAATACTGTCGATGAAATGGCAGCAAGTTATTCAATTGTCAGAATAACAAGGATGTGGCCAATGGTAATTTTCTTTTCTGCACTGAATGTTGCTCCAATAAATGCTTGAATTAAATTACTGCCAATTGCTAATCCACCAACCAGATACAGAAGCAGATGTCTGTTTTTGAGGGATTTAGCATTACAATTAATAAACAAAATGTACTGAACAATGATCAGAGATTAACATTTTACCGAGAAACTTATGCACTGCATGCAAAAGAAAAGCAGAAATTTTTAGGAATAATTCAAACGAATATACGAAATTCGAAGCAACTAAGTATAAAAGATGCGACGAATGCCCTCGAGCCAAAGACAGAAAAACACGAATGCGATATTTAAAATGTGGAGACTTTCTGTGCTAAGAACACATGAATGTATTCTGTTCAAAGTGTAAACAAATAAAATAATGTGTATTAGAGATGCAATAAAACTTAGAGGTATGATGTTTATTTTATTATTTTCATGTATTTAATTTTAACTCTCTATAAGCTTATTTTGGAAATTAATTTTGTGTAACCCAAGTATAATTTTCACATATTATAAAAGGAAAACAGTTTTAGAACTAAATAAAACTGTTTTTACTCATATTTTAAATATTGGGCCCCATGTGCTCACTCTAGTAACTTTTCTTGATCTGCTGCCTTCAGGTGGGTTAATAGCACATAAAATTCTGTGAGTAAGCAGATGTTATTTTAGGAAAAGCAACTTCAGATATCCATGTAATAAGTGCTGTCAATTATTCTTTCGCAGGTCTGCTTAAGTTTAGTTAAAAAATTAATCCTAAAACTTTGAAGACACACTGTGTATACTGCTAAAGGGCTCTCCACTTCTGAAAAGGCTATTTGTAAACAAACAAATTTTGTAATCTAGTACCTGTGCATTTTAAGCCATCAGACATAATTACAAGATTCTGGTATGACAAAATAAATAAAATAAAATAACAACATAACTAGAAATATGTTTTGTTTGAAAAATGCCTTACAGAAGGCTAACTTACTCGTCTAGCAAGAAATTTTCACAGTTTATTAAGTCTTCTCTGAGTCTTTCAGTTGAATGAAAGAGAAACTTGTTTTTGGTAGACGTAAGATCTGTCTCTTTCAGAAAGATATTTTTTAAAGACATTTTGCTTCCTTTAGATCCAGCCTGAAAATTAATACAAAAAAAAACAAAATGATTATGACACAAAACTATATTTTCAATTCACACATTAAAATCCAATTAATCAAAGGAATCTGCATTGTCTAAGACAAACCTGTAAATACTATATTTCATACAAAATTTTGCTATGCAACAAGGGACATTAAAAAATGTACATTAATACATTTAATTCCCTTGATCAAACATTGTATCAAGGGAATTAAAAAAATAAAAAAGGAAAAAAGAAAGAAAAAAAAGAAATTATGTGAAGTTTCCAATATAGATAGCCTTGTGTGGCAAGGGGGCACACAAAATACATGGTGAGCCAAAATCCTCTCAAGAGGTTGATGACTGGAGTAAAGGGGTGGTAGATGGCTCCCTGGGGTTCTCAGAATTTCATCTCAGGTGGAAATTTAGCAGTTAGCAAAGTCTGTCTATACTTAATATGCCTAGATGGATGAATAGGTGCCGGTTTAAAGATTACTAATTTATTAATGGTAGTTAAATTCTCCTACGATTAAGTCTTCATAAATGCCTAAAACCTTTATTTTTTATGCAAGAGTTAATATTCTAACTATACTGTAGCAAAAATGAATTATTATTCATGAAAAACCTCATAGACTAAAACTCAGGTAGATGGAACAGAAACAATTACAGCACTTTTCCTTTTTAATCTTTTACATTAACATGCAAGAACTCAAACTATTTATAAATACAGAGAGCACTTATAACTATATAATTTACATATAAATATTAAACAATATTCATACTAAAGCAACAGTATCTTACACTAAAGATAAAATCCGAGAATTATACTCAGTGTGAATACTAAGTAAATGCTTAGATTAATGTTTACTACTGTGTAAGGTGTTAATCAAACCAATTATCTTATTATTTTGCCTTTAATTACTGCTACCAGAATGTGAACCAGATAAAGTACAACTAAGCTTCTAGATTTTAAGTTTTCCAGAGAAACAGCGCTTGGCAGCATAAGCTGACCATCACCCTGTGTTAGCTCCCTGCTGTTGTACTTTAATTTGCCTGCTAAATTTCTGTTAACCGCAGCTGCAAAGTTAAGGACTCAACAGTTACTTTGTGTGATCTGGTATTTTAAAGCAATAGCATAACTATATATCACTGAATGTCAGGCACAAACAGAACCTCTTGAAAGCTGCCAAGACAAGGCAATGATGAAGTACTTCGAGAGAAGATGAAGGTCACTGGAGAACATTTGAGAACGCTATGCACCTGCAAGTAGAAGATCCAGGTCTCAAAATACACTGCTAGCTCAGGCCTTTTTTTCAGAAATATAAGACACACAATCAGCCATGAAACATATTGGATACCATTTTCAACCTCTCTCCGACGCACTGATAAGCAAAAGGCAGACATCTATCCATATGTCCTGAAAGCAGTTGCACTAGAAATGATAGCTACAAAATACTCTCGGCTTGAATGGATTCATATGTACATGGACAGGTCAGCTATCAGCAACAACAGTGGAGCCGCCTTTTTCTCCCTCCCTCACCAAAGGAGCTTTCCAGGTTGGCAAATCAATGACAAACTTCAACAGGGACGTACTGGCAGCAAATACCCTTTACCACCTACACATCAAACAAAAATTAGTCTTCCTCTCAGACTCAACAGCTGCAGTTCAAGCAATCACATCAAGGCAGAACGCCCCCCCCCAAGAACAACTTGCTGCCCAGTCTCAGAAAAGACTCCACAAACTACAGGAGATACTCCACAAACAACAGATATTCATGTGCATTGGGTCCCACACACTGAGACATCACAGGAAATGAACAGGCTTGCAAAGGAAGGATGCTGAATGCCTCGGCCGATGCACAACCTAACATACAGAACCATATGCAGCAAAATTACATCGACAGTCAAGAAGACCATAGACGCCATGTGGAGGGCGGCTGCTGTTGGTAAAAGATAAGACGTCGCTGTGGAACCATCTCCATAAAACTGGCATGGTCAGCTCCCCCGTGTAACTCAGGAGAAGGGAGGGCTGATTATCTCGGAACCTGCAATGCTCTGGAGGTAGAAACCCAAGAAGCCACAATGTAAGGATGGGCATGGCTATAATGGATGGCACGTCAAATGGCCAACCTGCCAAAGGGCGGCCTGGTTGAAGAAGAAGGAAGTAAAGTGATTTTATGGCTGATGTATGACTGTTTATCACGACGAACATATAAGGATATATATATATATATATGTCACTGTTTATCACGGCGAATATATAAGGATATATATATGTCATGTTATATTAAAAATCAACAAAGTCATACAAAGATATCCAATTTTTCATCAGCAGTTGTAATTATTATTACAATTAGTAAATTTTATAACCAGTAGTAGCTACATAAAGGGACCTTCATGGAGAACTTTCTAAGAGAGCCTGTCTTGTATTTAAGCAATGTAAGACGAAAATATCCCTACAGCCAACCCATTATCCAAGATTGAAACTGGAGTGAACTACGTGAAATTATGGCTGATGTGCGATTGTTTATCATGGAGAACACATAAGGAGTAGCTACATAAAGGGACCTTCATGGAGAACTTTCTAAGAGAGTCTGTCTTGTATTTAAGCTATGTAAGAGGAAAATATCCCTACAGCCAACACATTATCCAAGATTGAAACTGGAGTGAACTACCATGTTCAATGGTCTTAAACTCTAGGCCATTGATGAACCAATGTTTAGTAAAAGCTGATGCTTAATTTTGGGCTGATTTTCTGCATTATAAAAAATCATTCAATTTTGTAAATTTCACTCAACATTTGGTTGTTTTTGAAGCTGAATCATTATTTAAAATTAAATGAGTAGTTAACTTGCTATTTTGGCTTCAGAATTACTTAAAACATATTGTCCTATTTAAAATCAAAATACAGTGAATCCTTGCGCTCTCCTCCTGTAGACGTGTGATTTGTACACCAAAGAACATCAACTGATGCTATTTGTTCGCCCTCCCATAATTTGCCTTTGGACTATTTAGGTCACTTTGAATGGTCTATCACATTTCCGCATTGTTTATATTGATATTTTCATTTCCTGTTCTGAGCAGTTAGTACTGATAAAATAGGGTTAAAGTGGCACCAAAGCAGATAATTTTTATCTTTGATGGTATTGCAGTCATTCGCATAAATTTTGAAAGTGACAGTTCAATGTATCCATCTGTACATGTCTTTTTTTCTATAACTTCGTAAATCTTAAATAAAATAAAACATGTGGCCAAAAATTGCTAAAAATAATACAAGAGTCAATTTCAAAGGGTTGGCACACTTCAGTGGGTCAATAATTTAGTAACTGGTGAGTGTTTTGGGAATAACTAAACAAAACGTACACAAAGTTTTATATAACTTTACTTGTATTTTATATTTTCTTTCTCTTAGAATATGATTTATTTAACAGAATTTAAAGAAAGGGATATAAGGTAAATTTTTATTTATTTTTGCTTAAGTTTTTACTTCTCATCTTTATAACTAATTCACAATTTTATTAATATAGGAGTATTACTAAACTCATGCACCACACTTCTACTTCAGAAGTTTTTTAGCAAACTCCAAAAAAAACTTGACAGGATAAATCTATTATGCAAGCTAAAATTCATCATCATGCCGGCCTTTCTAAGATGACCACCTCAGCACAAAAAGTTTTTGGTAATCACAAGTTGTCATTCTTGCAACAAACACAAACAAAGCAACAAACACAGTTCTCTATTATTATTAATTACTAGATGAAGTCATTAAAAGCGTCACATATTTTCTCTTATAATAACAGTCTTACATACATTCTGTCCTAACAGTTTACAGACTCAACTATATTATGTGTTTTAGAAAAATGAAAAGGAACAGAAACACCAAATAAAAATATGTTTATTTACATCGCATGCAACTTGCATTCCAGTAAATTTTCAATTCAAATAGCAATTTGCATTTAAGAAAATATAAAAACTCAGAAGAATACGCATCCAAGTTTATAAAATATTAACATTTTAACAACTTCTGATCAATTTCAAATTACTTATTACTTCAAAATTGCATCATTATTCTGTATGACATCAAACACACGTTTCTCATTCGAGAGAACTACGTTTTGCAATAACTCTGTTTCCACATTGTACCATACACTCTTGATGGCTGCTTTTATAGCATTCACAGAAGAAAACTGCCTTCCATTCTCACGAACTCTCCAAGACATAATACCCCATGCTTTCCTGAATGGGTTGAAAACGGAACTCATTGGTGGCCACTCAAGAAAAATTTTCCATGTCAAAGTAATTTTTTTAGCATTAGAGGTATGAATGGGAGCACCGTCATGCTGGTACACCGAATTCTATTCTCCAATGTTTTCTGCAAATGGGGTAAGATGGTCTCTTAGCGTTTCTATGCATTTACACAAATCTTGCTGACCATCTACAAGGACATTAAAGTGGAGCGCACTTGTCCATAGAAACTGAAAGCTGCCCTCACCATAGCAGATCCACCTCCAATGTTCCTACTAAACTAGCTCCAAGGCTCTTTTCGTACCCGTCAGGATCATCTAGATTCCACTTCTTTTTCCCATCACTGAAAATTACACAGACCCATTTATCACCATGCCATGTCGTTACAGGCCCATTGCCATCTCATTCCTTTATGATGCTCTGAGAGCTGTAACAATCAAGCAATTTCTACGTGAATCATATAACCAGATTCCTTGATTCGCCTATGAACAGTGTTTTTGAATACTTGCAATCCACTAGCCCTTGTAATTTGGCAAACTGACTTTTTCTCTGTTGAAGCCATCTTTGTATTCACCTGTCGCTGCTAGTATCCACCACTTGTTGTCTTCTTGAACATGGTTTTGTCTGATGTGGCATCTGATAAGGCATTACACAATAAATCATGCTTACAGACAGATTCAGAAGTTTGAAAATTTCTTTAACAGACCAATCATGCAATTTAAAGTTCAGAATTCTATTAACTTCAGCATCAGAAAGTTATGTAGCTTTAAGCATACTTAAACGCAGTTCAAATTTTCTTTTTTAAATGAGGCTTTAAAGAGAGCATTATCATGTAAAAGGTTCAAGTTCCCCATCATGATTATTGTTAACCAATTTGCATAAAATTAGATTTCTCTATAAACTTTTAGGACACAGATTTTCTCCATTTTTATTCTTTCTAAAAGACAAATTGATATTTTTGCTGAATATTTACTCAGATGCAAGGCAAGTTTGTTTTAAATAAACATATCTTAATTGGGTAATTCTAGACATTTCTATGTTTCTTAAACATGTAACTTACTTGAGTCTGCAAACTTTTTGAGTATAAACTTTGGGACAAAGTGTAGTTGGCCACATCAGTGGCTAATTTTATAAAAGAACTGACTTTTGTTTTCATTGTATTTATAGAAATTAAGATGAAAATTTTAACTAAAATAATTAGAACTATTGGAGAAAAGAGAACTTTTGCAGTTACTGAATTAGAATATATTTTTCTTCTTTAACTTAAAAACTGTAACATGAGATGTATGCTGATATGAATTTTAGTAAGTGGTAAAATTCAGTTGTTGGATGGATTAATTCTAAGATAAAAATGAGATATTTCCAAATGCATTCAGCCAGCTTTTTAATTGCTCTGTTTATGTTACCTCAAAGCTACTTGTAAATGACAAAAAATGCATTGCCTATCTTTAAGGTTTTTTTATTGGAATTTAATGCCAATAAAAGTTTATTTAGTTCTAACAGAGATTATAACTATGCGTAACTTACGTAGCATTTAATATTCATATTTCAGTAAGTATACTTTCTAAAAGTTAAATAATAAAATTTAATATTTTATGTATTTTTGAGATGATGTGGAATGAATGCTTGCAGTTCAAATGAGCAACCAGATTCTGCAATTTTCACACAAACATACATCATGTCAACACATCTTTAATAAAACAAAATACGGCATGCAGTACTGCCAGTGCTCAAATGCTGTCACCCTTAATGTCGGTGACAGTACTCAAATGAGCGACATGAGGTAGGAAAGGAAAAAGCATTGAAGCAATAAATTAGATGCAGTTTTAGATAGTGGAAAAAAGTAATCTCTAATACACATTTTGTAAAACTATAGCATATATGCAATGCACAACTTTTCAGATGGCTATAGTATATTTAAGGGTGCCCCTTGGATTATCGCTAAGTTGCTGTTTCATTTATTGCCAAGTTGTTTCATTTATGGTAACATGAGCAGTTAAATGTTATGGAAACCCTATTATGACACAACTGGTTGTGTGATTGCAGTGAATTTGAATGATGGGAAGAGATTTGTAAGGACTTGTATGTTGGATGTTGGTTATTTTGTGGTTTACATGGTAAAATGGCTGAATGTGATAACATTAATTTGAATTCCTGTACGATTTCAAACAAAAGGGAAAAAACATTAATTGACTGGTGCTTAAATAAAGGTTTACTTAGTAGCCATTATAAGTGTCGTGTTTGTAGGAAGGAAATGTGTATGGCCAAATGTCAGAGGATACTGGCACTACAGGGAATATTTTTGTGAATTTATGTAGCAACACCAGTATACAGATTCTAGTTCAGATAATTTTAGGAAGTTTTTGGATGCTGTTAAAGAATTTTGTTTGACGGATGACACAGAAATTTCTGAATAAGGAACGTGGATATTTCCTTTGTGTAGTGCTAAGATGAATTTCTTTTTTTATGTTATTTCATTGTTTGATTTAAATTGTAGTTTATTGAGCTTATATATATTTTGTTTGGCTCTAGTGTAGAACTGCCAGCTCCTTTGACTTTTTAAGTGAAAATAGATCAATGTATACATGCTCAAAGTCAAGGGAATGAATGTGCAATAACAAGTTTATGCAATTCTCTGATTTTTCCTTTAAGTGAAAATAGGTCGATGTGTACGTGGATACCAAGTTTGTGCAATTCTTTGACTTGTTATTTTGGCTTTGTATAGCAGTGATTGTGCAAAGTCAAAATAACAAGTCAAAGAACCACACAAACTCTGTGTCCATGTACCACCAAAAATCGGTAAGGGACACCCATAAATATATTTTGACCCCTCAGATTTCGTAATTTTATACATACTAAATAACTATAGGTCGAAATATGAAGTTATACATTGGCATCAGACTGATGTTTGCCACAAAGTTAATTGCTCTGCTAAAATGTTGCTCCAGTATAGAAAACTCATTCTTCAGGAAGCACTTCTGCAAAGAACCTGATAAATGTAAACACCTCCAAAACAGTTCAACCTGGTAACCCAACAGATTCGTATGTTTGGAGGTAGTAACTAATCATCTTACATTGTAGCATCACATTCATTGTTTACCTTGCACGTGTAATTTATTCTTTACTTATTCACTATAATTTCATCTGATTTCCATGCTATCTTTTCCATGCCATCTGAATTTTTTTAACAGTGAATACACGGAATAATTTTCACTCAATTAAGGAAGTTGTAAGAAACAGATGCTTGTCTGCAGTGATGCATCTCAGAAAGATTCCTGCTCTCATCAAAAGCAAGTTCATGGCAAACAAATCAGCAGAGATTCTGATGTCCCTGATTAAGAAGCACTTGGCAAAAGGGAACAGCTATTAAGACTGATGAATGGCGGATAAGATCATTCTTAGACAGGCATGGGTATTATAAACATCAGACTGTTAATCACTTCAAAAATGTCATTCACCTGGCACTGATGCACATACCCCAGTCCAAAGAATCAACTAGGGGGTCTCTGTATATAAAAAAAAAAAAAAAAAAAAAAAAAAAAAAAAAAGTGGTCTGCACAAGGAAAATCTAGCTGATCACATACTTGAATACCTACTTTGACATAAAGTTAAGCATAACCGCGAGGAAATTCACGGAAATTTTAAACGCAATTAAAGATTATATCCTTTTAAGGTAATACATCAAGAGCAATTAACTTAATGGCACATTATTAAAAAAAAAAAAGAGGGTTTTTTTTTTTTCAAGACCATTAAAATCTGAAAAAAAAAGAAATGAAGTAATGTTAGATATAAGTATAGAAGTTTTTCATTGTGCAGTAATCAAGGGCTCTTTTATAATACAATTAATTTTAATTGTATTTTAATAATAATTGTACATGCTTAACATCATGCTTTCCTACCAACCTGAACTTAATTAAATATGTTTAACCAGCTAATTTTGAACTGCATATGCTTAATATCATGCTTTTCTACTATAAATGCACTAACTTTCATGTTTAACAAACTAAATTTGACTTGCATGTGCTTAATATGTTCAATCAGCTAATTTTTAGATAAATTTAACCTACATATGCTTATTTCAAGTTATGCAGTATAAAGCACATTTAAAATACTAAATTTGACTTATATACACTTTATATCATGTTTTACATCAAAACTTAACTTTATGTGGTTAAAATCATTACCATTGACAAGCTTGGTGACAAAAAAAAAAGGCACTGTCGCCAATGGGTTCTTTACAGAAGAAAACCTATATTTTATTAAATTTACGCATAATCTATCAAAAGACTTGTTCAGTAACATTCAACAACCATACGTGCACACACACACAAAAAAAAAAAAAACTTAAATTACTCATGTTTTAAAATTTCATTAAAAAATCTCTTTCCAATCAAACTTTTCATTGTGCAGTAATCAAGGGCTTATATTTTAATAACGATCTTGGATATGCATAAATATAGAGATTACGAAGACAGAAGTGTACTTCTTTTTCAGTGTCAGAAAATTAAGTATATGATAACAGAAACATTAGAAACTGATTCAAAAGTACAAGATGAATTCATTATTTTTGACTCAGTGACATTTACTTGAAGGGTAATATGTCAAATGCAATGAAATGACAATAATGTATATTTTGATGAAAAGCTCATAAATTGACAGAACACAACTAGCAAAAATGAGATTTTGATTTCATATATATTAATAAATATTCTATGCTGCATAAAATGAATGCAACTACAATAATTCTCTGCAGAGAGAGATCTATTTTCAGAAAAAGGATATTTAAGAAAAAGGGAAAAAAATTATACATATATATATATATATATACTGAAGCCATGAAAGGAGGGGACAATATCTTAATTTACGATACGTAAATCCAAGTTACATCGAATGCAAGGTACGAACGAAATGCTTTGCACTTACGAAAATAAATATTGTGGACATTATGTCCAGTATCGCCTCCAAGGTCAAAAAATTTCTTCCAGTTTCAATCATACAACTACAAATAACAATTTAAAAGGATAATATGTTTATTAATACCGAAGGAGCAATCACACCTAAAATATTCACTAGCAAAAGTAAAACAGGAGTACCAAAAATGCTTACAGGCCAAAGTGAAACTAACAAAAATCTCTGAAATAGAAAAAAATTAATGATGCATTAAATGAGCTAGAATTCTGATTCACTGTTAAAATGCCATTTTACTTACACGCACAGAAACATTTATCACTTCTTCTAACCAGGTAGAGCCAAAGTTTACACTACGATAACAAAATTTAAAGCACCGCCTCAAACAATCCGGTCGGCGCTAAATCCCCAAGCACGTAGCGAAGTCATGTGACATTATGTACATGTGATGTAGCATCAAAGATACGCCCTTCAAGCAAAGAATTTGTAAGGGGAGTCCCTACAAATTATTTGCTTCAAGCTCAATAAATTTCTAGACGTTACAGAAGGACGTTAACGCTATTTCGGTTTCTGAATAGAGAAATTCATCACGGAAATAGTAGTTTAAAATGTGCATCTTTCAATCAAGACCAACATGGCCTTCAAGTACACTCAAATACACTCTTGTGCTTATTTTAAATCATAGAGATATATATATGAGATTTTAGTCGTAAATTAATTGTGTTAATTTAAAAAGGTGTTTCTGGAATTAAAAAAAGAAAACTTATAGCAGAGCAAAAAATAGTACGTTTTAATTGGAATTACTAAGTAAAGTTGAACTACATATTTGCCACAACTCCGTGGCTATACTCCGTGGCCACAATATTACCGCAGAGCCCAATCTCCTAATGACAACAAGACTCGCTGTTGCCAGAAGTTATTAACTAAATTATGCATTATTATTATTATTATTAATCAAAATGGTGGGCATTTGCCTTATCAGCATTGGCCACTTATTATTATTCGCTTTCCCTTTTTTCAAACATGCTTTGACGCTTCCTCTTGTCAATAAAAAAAAGAACAATAATAATAGTAAACTAGGAGAGAAAGTCACCAGAGCCCCAACTTGTCACAAAAAGAGGTTTAGTCAATATGTCTGCAACGTGCTCCTCTCAAGGCCAGCTAGATACCTAGTTCGTCTTGCTCCTCTGTAGGTGTCTGCTGCACAATGATTTGTCTTTCTAAAACTTTCTTTCGTACAAAAAATTGTTGATTGCGATGTGCTTTGTACGTCGATGAAACTCAGGATTTTGTGAGATTCTCACTGCAGGGGTGTTATCTACCTGAATTGCTGGAACTGCCTGTAACTTGGTAACCTCACTAAATAATCGCTTTTACGCTTTTGATGCGTAGGTAACTACTAAACACCAATTTATAAAGAATAAATTCTTAATAAAATCAAAATATGTACATTATATTTGAATGACATCAATCTCTGCAATGAACGGAGCAAACTTTCGAAAGGGAAGAATAACGGGAATAACGTTCTCTCTTTTTTTGGTTGCAGTTCCCAAGAACATTCTTATCGCGCATGCGCTAGGAGGAGAATTAAGGCATGACGTCAGCGTTAAGGAAATGGGGGAGGAGGGAAGGTAAAACCCCACCCAACTAACCTTACACAATCAATATGTTACAAACTAAGGGAATCCTAAATTCCTGCAAATTACCACGAGACATATTCTTCAGTAATACACGCACTCTATCCAACAAGCATCTCTTTCCAGTCGTCCGGAAGAAAAAATAGTTCAGTACAAACTCATTAATTATTCATTTCCATTTCAACTTTACATGGAAAACTTTTATTCTAGGAATTCTTTCTACGTTTACGTCTACTTCTGCCTTCTAGTAAAACTAGAGCTACTAGAAATACAGGAGCCTTAAGCAAAACAGAGACGTCGCTAGTGTTTTCAGCGCCTGCGGACAAGGGAAGATTTAATGCCCCCGCCTTGTTTGCCAAAGTGCAAAGAGGAAGAAAACGAAAATTTTATAATTTGTAGTAGGGATTTATATTTATTTTCGCTAACCAGATAAGTTTATGATTTCTTTCCTATAAGCCTTCATTCCCCTAATTCTCAATGCCAGAATATTTAAATTTGGTAGCGCCAGTGAATGAATCCAAATTCTAACATCAGAACTGAAGATTTAAATACTGAGTTCTAGAAGAAAGTGAAAAGAGGGGGCAAGCACTGCACCTTTGCAGCGTGCGCTTCTGTTTCTGCATTTATTGCTGTTTAAAGTGGCGTAACTGCTTTTACTTTGCTGCCAACACTTGGTACACATGTCATTATAGGTGGAGACTTGAACGCACGACACCGCGCTTGGAACTGCTCCAATTGTAATACTAGAGGCAAATTAATCTACAGGTTAGCCGGTTCGGCTCGATTTAACATTGCAGTTCCAAAATCCCCAACACGGTATGCTGCTGGGTCTACGGCTATTATTGACCTCTTCCTGCTCAGGAATGTCAGCTCTCCGCTGGATATTTCTGTGCTGGATGAATTGTCATTTGACCATAACCCGGTCAGAATTATCCTGGACGTCAGTAGTTTTACCACGACAGACAACAGAGCCTTTCGTATTGACTGGCAAACTTATGCCAAAGACCTAAACAACATCCAGTACTCTATTCCAACGGTACACTCGGGGAGTGACATTGATAGTTTGGTCAAGGATTTCACTTGCCAACTTCAATCATCAGTCAACAAGGCCAGGGTTGAAGTTAAACCTGGTAAAATTTTCCAACCTCCACAACTTCGACTGCTGCGTCGCTAAAGAAATGCTGCCAGGAGGCAATACCAGCGTACAAGGCACCCGGCTGATAAAAGGAACCTCAACCAACTGAATGAGGCAGTCAAGTCTCTTACAAACAAACTTGCACAAGACAGCTGGACCAGCTACCTCGGATCACTTTCCACTGAGGATAACTCCCTGTGGAAAGCTGTGAGGAGGTACAAAAAATGCTACAATTCCATTCCGCTCCTTAATGGGCCCCAACAGATCCATTACACTGGAACTGAGAAAGCAGAACTCTTAGCACAGCATCTGGAATCTCAGTTCTGCATAAACAACATTTCAGATACAAACACAGAACGGCTTATTGCTGACTTTCACAAATACATAACAAGTCCCTACACAGACGACATTATCTCAGTCATGCCATCGGAGATCTGGACATCAGGAAGTTAGCAAACAAGAAAAGTCCAGGTATTGATGGTATCACAAATCAAATGACTAAAAAATTTCCAGTTAAAACCATCTTCTACTTTACCAGAATTGCTAATTACATCTTGAAGTTACAACATTATCCTGACGTCTGGAAGACAGCAAAAATAGTTCCTATACTGAAGCCACAGAAGCCTGCGAATGCACCGGAATCATATAGACCCATAAGCCTGCTAAGTTCAATAAGTAAACTGATGGAAGCTGTGATATTACACAGACTGAACACCTATCTACTGGACAACAAGATCATCATACCGTACCAGTTTGGGTTCCGTCAGAAACATTCTACTACGCACCAATTATATAGAGTGGTGGAACATATCAGCGAAGGATTGCAGAAGCGCAGTGTGACTGGTGGCTTGTTCCTGGATATAGCTAAGGCCTTCGATCGAGTATGGCTGGATGCCCTCATATACAAATTACACAACCTGGGATTACCAGGCTACATCACAAACACAATTAATTCCTACCTGACAGGTAGACACTTTGTCGTTCATGTTTCAGGTTCACTTTCCATAAGGCGGCCTATCCAGGCTGGCGTCCCACAGGGGTCTCTCTTGGGCCCCACTCTATTCAAAATTTATGTGAACGACATACCCACTACACCCAACACTACACTCGCAATGTATGCTGATGACACTGCGATCCTTACACAAAATGCATTTGTTGGTCCAGTTTTACAACACCTACAAGAACACATCCAAGCACTAGAGGTTTGGCTTGTCCGATGGAAAATAAAAGTCAACGTTGGCAAAACCAATACTATATTGTTCACTAAGAAAAGAAAATCTCCGGATTGTCTACAAATGTATGGTGAAAGTATCCCTTGGGTCAAGCAGGTCCCTTATCTTGGGGTGATCCTCGCTAAATCTCTCACTTGGAACCCACACATTAAACATATTATTAGTAAGTTTCGAGCGCGTAAAGCTTCATTATTCCCTATAATGGCTCGAAACAGCCTTCTTTCTATCGACAACAAGTTGCTCATTTACAAATCCGTGTTGCGTCCCATCATTAGCTACGCCTGCCCAGTTTGGGCGTATTCCTGCAAGTCTTTAAGAAAAAATTTACAGGCAGCCCAAAATGGGGCACTCAGACAAATATGTAATGCCCCTTGGTATGTTCGAAACAAGCAGCTCCACAAGGAGCTTAACATTGAGGAAATTAAAATATTCTACAGCCGCCTTGCGCGGAAATTTTTTGAGCAGCAGGAGTTAATTGACAATCCTGTGATTACCAATTATAGTTATGACTGCAACGACCCATTGTATATAAAGCGCCCTAGGGCCATCATGTGTAATAATCTAGTTTAATAACTATGTATTATGTAATATATGTATTATAACTTAACATGTATATATTAGTTCTTTGTATCTCATAATCAGTAAGTTTATGTATCCTTATTTCACCTAGTGGCACCAAAAGTCTCGCACTTGCCTATTATTGTTTCTTGCCATGCATATGTTCTCTTTACAGATTTTCTGTGCCTGACCTGCTTTCTACTACAAATAATGAATTTTTATTTACATCTACTTAGAAAATATTAAGTACAATTTCATGATAATTATGTATTTCCCTTATTATAAGTTTATGATCTCTAAGATCCATTCTGTTACAATTCACAATATTCGTAACTATACTTACCTGTTCGATGTGGGGTATGATTCTTAGAACCTAGGCACCCTGGTGTTCGGCACCGCAATTACATGGACAGTACGTGACTTCGACGCGGTTTTAGGTAACAGGATTATTTGAGCCCTGTAAAGAACTCTACTGTTGTGTTAATATCTTTGAATTTTAAATTTGTAGCATTCATTATTTTAACTAACCAAGTTATTTTTAGTTTGAACTTTCCTATCGATATCTCGAAGTTTCAGTTGCTTCCCGAATTTAGCGCGAGCGAGATTATTATGCAAATCGCATATATCTGATAGCAGTTTAAAAGGCAGGAATTAACGAGAAAAAGAGAGAGAGTCTTGGATTTATCGCTGTAAGGCTGTGCGCGCAAATAATTCCTCTGTCTAGTGAAAGTCCGCCTTCATAGGCAATTGCATTTACTAGTTCTTACTCATGAAATTCGCATTATTGCATTTCACTGAGAGTTAGGCTTCCCTCGCCGTCCTACTTAAGGTTAAGCTTAGGTATTTCAATTTGTTAACACACTTTATTTCATATTATTTTAGTTCAGCCCAAGTAGTGGCTTTTGTTAACACACTTTATTTCATATTATTTTAGTTCAGCCCAAGTAGTGGCTTACTCTCAAGTCGGAGAGTTGTAATTATTTGAATTAAAGGGTCCTGTAAACCCTCCTTCTGACTTGTAGTTCTTCAACACTAAAGGACATAGCCTAGATTTGCTCGCTGTCCTCCACATAGGGTTTCACAGCGAATGTTAGCAAGAAGATTAAGAGATAACAGTTGAAACCTTATACTGGCGCCCGAACAGAAGAAATTATGGAAGGAAGTTTGAATATGCCAAGTACATCGTCCCAGAATCCAGCTGCAATGCCTGATGGATTTGGATTCATAGTGGAGACCATCCGAGCAGCCATGAAGCCGGCAGTAGGTTTTGATGGCAAAGGGCCTGTGAACACATTTTTGGAAAAATTAGAAGCGCATTTTTGCTGTATCCAGTTACGGAATATCAGAAGGTTATATTAGCTACAGGAGCATTGAGGGGCCAAGCGTCGAGCTGGTATAAGTGCATCGGAAAATGTCTGCTGGGAGAACCAGGAACGTCGACTTATACTTACGAAAATTTCAAACTAGCAATTTTGAGAACGTTTGCTGTTGTTAAAGACCGTGCCAAGCTCGAAGCTCAATTGTTTTGCAAGTACCAACAGCGGGTGGATGAAGTATCGGAATTTATTTTGAGAAAAATACAAGTCTTTAAATGTAAAAAAATGTAAAAAAAATACTAGTCTATAAATTATTGTAGGGTACAAGGCCAGACCCGGAGATTATCCAGATAATCCTGCCCAGATTATTACCCTCTATACAAGATTTCATGGAGCTAAGAAATCCCGTCACGCTGGACAAGCTGCTTAAACTCGCCGTGCAATTCGAGAGCCGGCGATCAGCAGAAAATCAACGAAGGGGACCGTATGAGCAACGGCCGCAGGGGAACCAGAACGCCGAAGGAAGAAACAGACGATGGCCGAGAAGTAATAGTACCAGTCAAAATGCGAGTGCAGTCAACCACGCCAAGTACAGCGCCAACAAAATAATCCCAACTTCGGAAGAAAATCATTCATCCCAGACAGAAGCCGGCAACAGAAGAAAAAAACCCGCAAAGCATTTAAACTCCTAATGAATATTGCGAAGAAGGGGGTGCAATGTTCTAAGGAGAAGAAAAATCCCTCTGAAGTATATCTCAATACGGTCATGGTGAGAAATATTGAATTACCGAAACTACAGTTACTAATTAAGAATGTACCCGCTACAGCTCTTTTGGACACCGGCGTTCAAGGCAATTGTCTAGCGGAAAATTTTTTTAAGAAGCACTTTCGTAGATATCGTCTGCATAGCGTGGAAGGAATGAAGGTGGTAGCAGCCCAAGGAAAAACGTGTCAATGCATGGGAAAAATCGAGCTGTATATTAAAATCGGCGAAGAACAAAAAAAAATTATGTTTCTTGTAGTGACCTGCAAGCATCAGTTATTTTAGGAATTGATTTCTTTTCAGCTGTGGATGAGAAAATCGATTTTGAAAACTCCACCTTGCAAGTGACCATGGACCCGGTTAAAAAGAAATCAACACTTCCCCCTGAAGTAGATTTAAGCCATCTAACGCCCGAAGAACAGGACAAGTTTCGGGAGATGATAAGTTATTTTACTGATTTATTTGATGATGTTCCTGAATTCACACAGATTGTAGCACACGAAATTACACTAACAACTGATGAACCTATACGTTAGCGTCCGTGCAAGTACGACAAAATTAAAGAACAAATAATAAAATACCATATTGATGAAATGTTAAGGAGTAAAATAATAACGCCTATTTCGAGTGCATATGCGAGTCCTGTAGTATTATGTAAAAAAATAATGCTTTGCCGTTAACTGATCCATTAAGGTACAGGTTCGCTATTGACTATAGAAAGCTTAATAGTATAACGAAATATCCAACTTATCCACTTCCGGTAGTTGATGAAATTCTTAGAAGTATTAAATCCACAAAATACATAACCACGCTAGATTTGACATCAGGATATTTTCAGATAAGCATAAAGCGGGAAGATGTTCACAAAACAGCATTCATAACAAAATACGGTACATATGGTTTTTTGCGTATGCCTTTTGGATTGTCAGGAGCCCCGGCCACGTTTCAGAGGTGCATGGACAAAATTTTAAGGCCGATAATAGGAAAAAGTACATTTATTTATCTTGACGATATAATTGTTACTTCAGAGTCGCTGGAAGAACATATTAAAGACCTTCGAGAAGTCTTTACTCTTTTGAAAGATGCAGGACTTAAAGTGAACATTAAGAAACCTAAATTCGCGGCAAAAGAACTCAAATATTTAGGGTACACAATTTCTCAAAGGGGGATTGAAACAGATAAGTCTAAAGTTATAGCAGTAAAAAACTATCCAATTCCGAATACAGCCAAAAAGTTAGAGACTTTCTTGGGTATGTGCTCATATTATAGAATTTTTATTAAAAATTTTGCAGAAATTGCTGAACCATTGTTAAAGTTGAGAAGGAAAAGAGTTCGTTTTGCGTGGTCTTCAGAAGCAAACGCCGCGTTTGAGAAGTTAAAAGAATCTTTAATTAACGCACCAGTTCTAAAGTTCCCGGAGAAAGACAGGGGTCTAGAAATTTATGCAGACGCATCAAATTATGCAGTCGGAGCTGTATTAACACAGGATAGAAAAGCGGTTTCTTTCTTTAGTCGTACACTGAATGATACGCAAAGAAATTATTCGGCAACAGAGAGTGAAACTTTAGCAGTTCTCTTAACTGTTCAAAAATTTTGTGTATATTTTGGGAGTTCTCCCTTAACAGCATATTCAGATCACGCGGCAATTACCAGATTATTTTCATGAAAGAATCTTTCGCCACGCTTAATTCGGTGGACATTAAAGTTACAAGAATTTAATCTCATTATCAAACACACACCGGGAAAAGATAATGTAGTGGCAGACGCCTTATCCAGAAGAAAATTAGACGAGAACGGCGAGAAAATAAAAATTGCGATGCTTCATGCAAAGGTCATCACTCTCGGGAGACTGTAATAGAAGAAATTGTCAGGGATCCCGAATTCGGAAATATTTATCTTTATTTAAAAGACCCAGATAACTTCCAGCACATAGACATTAATGCAATAAGAAGCAGAGCACAGAACTATGAAATCATTGACGGTCTGTTATTTTATACTAGGGTTACGAATCAAAATAGTGAATACAGACCAGTCATCCCGGCCAAATTAATTTTAAGTATCTTGCAAGAGCTTCACGATTCGCCTGCCTCAGGCCATTTGGGAATAAGAAAAACTATACAACGCGTACGCGAGGCGGTATATTTTCCGCAATTACAAAAGATAGTTAAAAATTACTGCCAGACTTGTCACACGTGTCAGATAAATAATGACGTAAATTTCCGCCCGGCCGGGTTATTAACTAGTATTAAGTCTAGGTTCCCCAACGAAATACTTGGTATTGATCTCTTAGGTCCATTGTATAGGTCAGGTCCATAGGAGTCTTGTAAATAAGGCACGATTTTTATTAGCCATTGTGGATCATTTCAGTAAATGGGTTGAGTTGATACAACTTAAGCGGGCTTCAGCAAAAGTCGCTGCAGATTCGTTTTTGAACAAATATATTTTAAGATATGGATGTCAAGCGAGGGTAATTAGCGATAATGGTCCCCAGTTTGTAAGCAGTACATTTAAAATAATGTGTGACAAGTTGGGCATTAAGCATATGAAAATGGTACCCTACCGCTCACAATCAAATATAGCGGAACGGGTAAATAAGAATATTGTAAAATTGATTAGAAATTATGTGCAAAAGCACCATTCTAACTGGGATGACTGCGTTGAAGAATTTGCATTCGCCCTCAGAACGGCTAAGCACGAAACCACGAAGAAATCCCCCGCCGAATTGTTTTTGGGCAGGAAGATAATGACCCCCTTAGACAAATTATTTTATGTGAAAGATAGAGCTCCGGAATTTCAAATTGGTGAAATAGAAAAAATGATAAAAGAAGCAGAAAAGTGCTCCCAGGAAGCGCAAAAGAGACAGAAGCAATATTATGATCAGAAAAGGCGTATCGTAGAATATAAAGTGGGGGAGGAGGTCTTGAAACAGACACATGCACTTTCGTGCGCAGCAAAAGATTCGGTCGCAAAAGTTTGACCAAGATGGAATGGGCCTTTTGAAATTTCAAAAATAGTTGAATGCCGTGCATATTTAAAGAATGAGAAGGGCGAAGAGACTGTGGCAAATTTCGACCAAATCAAACATTATTATCGAAGAGCTAATAATAATATCTTAAAGGAATTTTTACAGGGTCCAGCCTCACAGAATTTTTCTAAGATTCAAGAGCCCCAACCAGGTCCCTCAACAACAAGAGAACCCAGTTTGAAAAGGAGGTTACCAGAAGAGAGGAAGCCGCAGCCGAAGAAAAGACCACCCCAGAAACAAAAACGAAAAAACGCTAAGCAACAGTCTCAGCGACCAAAGCGTCTAAGGAAGGAACGTCCAAATGAAAACACTATGAAAGCTCCACCACTACGGAGGGAACAGAACGGCGAGAAGCGAGCCGCCGAAGGTGCCAACCCACAACGAAGGAGCCTACGAGTGCAGGAGAAGGAACGAGCCAGTCTGGAGAGGGAGCAAAGACTTCAGCACAAACGGAAAGCGCCACCCACCATTCGTCCCAACAAGGTGTTTCTGGAGGAAAGAAGATCGACAAAACGAAAGGCGGCCCCAGAGTTTCAATCTAGGAGTAACAAGCAAAGAATAGCCCAAGCCACAGTATATCCAACCTTTCAGGAATGGACAAAAAAACGCCTAACAGACTGGCAGAAAGATAAGTAGATTCTTTATTTTCTTTTTAAATTCACACAGTTATGTTTCTGATTTAAGTGCAAGTTGCAGATTTAAAAGGGAAGTTACCCGAGTCAAAGGCCGGTTGCCGAAAGCATAAAGGACACGCTTGAAGGAACAAGTTAAACATGGAGCAAAGGAAATTCGAGTTTTCAGTTGAGAAACTGTGTGAGACTATTCGTGAAATGTTCTTTGTAATCCAGAACATGTTAGTCACTGATTTTAATCAAAAGACTCTCTGTAAATAAGAAAATTGTGTTAATTAAAAGCAACTAGTACGTAAGTTGTATAGCAAAACTGTTGTATTGTATTTCTATGTATAAATAATGAATGTACTTAATGTAAAACTGTTTTCTATGTAATGCATGATCGTATGTAGTAAATTGTAAGCCTTAAGCACTGTTATTGTGAATATTGAATATTTTGGAAAAGCGTAAAGGATACGCAAGTTAAAATTAAAATGTAATGTAAAAGCGTAAAGCGCGCTAAATTAGAAATTGAATATATAATTGTTACTTAACGCAATCAGCATTTAAAGAAAAATTGAAATGAAGATTGAAAGAATGAATTATATGTATGAAATGCAATTGAAAATGTATGAATGTTGTATGTAGTGTTCTCTGGTTTCACACAAAAGTTTAAAGTTCATTTTATATTAGAACCTCAAGGCATTTCAGATTTGTTTTAAGGGAAGTCCGAGGTCTTGAAAGTCAAAGAATTAACCCCAATAGAATTGAAGTCAGGTGATAGTTGTGAACACTTGACAAAGTAAAACTGCGTGTTTTTCACAAACACCACATATGGCCAGAGAGCAAGGGGGAAGTTTTAAAAGTGAATGAGTGTGAAATAAATGTTTTTGTGAAAAGTGCTAATAAAAATTAAAAAGCGCGAATAAAAGTCATTACGAAAATCATCAGAGGAAGGAAATGTTGTACTTTTCAGATGAAATGTAATTATGATATGCAATTTAGTAAGATTTATTTCCTTCCAGATTGGAAGGAACCAGACTAATGTCATTCAAGGCAAATTCCTGATGGATCTTTTTGATGTCAAGAAGAAAAATGAAGTAAAGATTATTCTATGTTAAAATATCTAAGACACAAACAGAGATTTAAACTAAATTTAAAACTTACAATTGTAAAGGACGGTGAATAGGAAGAAAAATTTAGATTTAGAATTTAGCATCTTCACTAAAAGCCGATTTTAGGCTAGTTAGTTTCAGACTACTAAACTCTGGGAGAAACTATGTAGCATTCATTATTTTAACTAACCAAGTTATTTTTAGTTTGAACTTTCCTATCGATATCTCGAAGTTTCAGTTGCTTCCCGAATTTAGCGTGAGCGAGATTATTATGCAAATCGCATATATCTGATAGCAGTTTAAAAAGCACGAGTTAACGAGAGAAAGAGAGAGAGTCTTGGATTTATCGCCGTAAGGCTGTGCGCGCAAATAATTCCTCTGTGTAGTGAAAGTTCGCCTTCATAGGCAATTGCATTTACTAGTTCTTACTCATGAAATTCGCATTATTGCATTTCACTGAGAGTTAGGCTTCCGTCGCCGTCCTACTTAAAGTTTAAACTTAGGTAATTGAATTTTTAACACGCTTTATTTTATATTATTTTAGTTCAGCCCAAGTAGTGGCTTACTCTCAAATCGGAGAGTTGTAATTATTTGAATTAAAGGGCCCTTTAAACCCTCTTTCTGACTTGTAGTTCTTCAACACTAAAGGAATAGCCCAGATTTGCCCACTTTCCTCCACATAGGGTTTCACAGCGAATGTTAGCAAGAAGATTAAGAGATAACAGTTGAAACCTTATAAGTTTATTTCTTGTTAGTTGAGTTACAGCCCGAGCGAGACGTAGTCTGATAGCGTCAAGTCGACGCATTGTTAATTTTGAAAGAGTTAAATAAAGGGTTCTTTTAACCCTTCTCCTGTCCGGTTCTTGCACCTACTTAAGCTGTCATTCTGAAAATTAAGTAACTAGACATCACAACGTATTTATAATAATAATATTTTAAATTTATAATATAATATTTTGAAGTCATATTTTTAATTTTGAATAGGTTTAAATTATGAAGTATACTAATTTTTTAAAGCTCTTTTAAGCATTCATTTTCAAGCTTTTGCTAAATTTACAAAGATAGAACGAAGTGAAATCAATAAGAAAATAACAGTAGTTTGGAAATATAATTACTCTAAAATATTATTAACACATGTTATAAGGTATATCTCCCACATTCTCAGCGTGCCTTCGTGGTGTAATGGTCAGCACACTGAGCCGGTATTTCAGAGGTCCGTGGTTCGATTCCCGGCGAAGGAATTGCATATTTTTCATGTCTCCTGCTTGTAATTGACCTAATGTCTCTACAGTGGCGCCCGAACTAAAAGGGTTGTGGATGATGACTCTCCACACCCAGGATTTGGCGACTAGGTCCCCTAAAACCCTCGCCCTTTATTTTAAAAAGGGGAGTATATAAGGTATATCTCCCACATTCTCAGCGTGCCTTCGTGGTGTAATGGTCAGCACACTGAGCCGGTATTTCAGAGGTCCGTGGTTCGATTCCCGGCGAAGGAATTGCATATTTTTCATGTCTCCTGCTTGTAATTGACCTAATGTCTCTACAATGTTGCAAATACATTACACTGGATATAATATAATAACCTGAAATTGAACTTAGTATAAAGTAAAAAAATAGTTTGATGTATATTGTTTGTAATATAATTAGTAACTTCAAGCGGAAATTATCCTACCCTTTGCTGCTGTAAATTTATGGATTAGTTTATCAAAATACATATTGTAAGTAACCTCCTGCACCCTACTGAGCAAAGCCAAGGTTGACAACCTTTCTTGCGTCATGGATAATCTCAGGTAGGACAAGGTTAAGTTTTAATTTACTGAAAGATCTTTCACAACTGACGATGGAGGTTTCAATAGTCAGTAAAAGCTTTAAGATTTGCTTTAAGATTTGGAAATACATCTTCCCCATACTGTACAATAAAGCGAAGAAGGTCCTCTCGCGTCGATAGCTTAACACCAGCTCTTGGCTTCAGTAGCATTCAGCAGTTCAATATTTTGTTTGAAAGGTAAAAGTTCGTATATCTTCTTTAATTTGTTGAGACTACCTTCATGCCATCTACTCCGGCAATAGAAAAAGAAAAAAGAATTAGAAAAAAGTTATTGATTCGAGCGTTTGGGCAATAGAGGGAAACCAGAGGAAAACCACAGAACTAGCATTTTTATTTAGAATTTAACTTGAACTCAGTTTTTTTAGGGGGGCGGGGGTTGAATTGGGTGAAATCGGATATTGTTGTTTAATTGATTATCATTTTAAACTAAAAATTTAAGCAATATTGTGCCAATATAAAACTAAGAAAAGCTGAGTCATGTCTGGTGATTATTTCTACGTTATGAATGATTGACAAAAGAAGACATTCGTTTTTTTTCCTAGCAGGTAATTCGGAATGTAATCAAGCATCAAGAAAATCATCAAAGAGGTAAGTCTTGAAATTTATTGAGACCTCATATTAATAGATTTAACACTAATTGGAGTATATACTAGTTTTATTGAAGAGACACACAATAATTTCAATATACATCTCCAAGCCGTCCAAGTCTGTATTATAAAAGTTTTTCATGAAAATGAAACTCTCTTTCAATCTATTTTCGTTGCCAATAGACATTGGTCCATTCATATGTTAAAGATAGCCAAAAACTAGAGTTCACACTTTTCTACCTGGTAAACCAGTCTTCCATTTCTATCTGTATTATGTCCATCATACTTTTCATCAATCGTAGCATTTCATTTCCTGTTGTGAGTACTAAGTCCTCTGTAATTTATTCAAGCACTTTCCTCTTCTTTCTCCGGCGTCTTTCAAATTGGGCATAAGTATTACACAGTTCTTATATTTCTTCAAGAGATTTCATGCATATGGCATCGTTGTTTTGTAGGAAATACTCTTGTAACGCCAGAATATCTTGAGCAGCGTTGTGAAAATTCTTAGTGTTTTTCTGAAGTCTTTTCTGAAGCCGGTCAGTCTTGGAAAGTACGGTATTCAAAAATCGAAGAAGAACAAAAAAGTACAATAGTTAAGTTCCGATGTAACAATTGAATTGCATCGCTTCTTGTATCTGCATTTTCATCGTGATCTCTTGCAAAATTTTCAGATAATTCAACTTTTCTAGTTGATCAAGATTTGACAGTCTGTCGAAGAATTTGTAGAGACATTAGGCTATTTGTAAGCAGGAGATGTGAAAAATGAGCAATGCCTTCGCCGAGACTCGAATCACGGACCTCTCGAATACGCATCGAGCGTGCTGACCACTACACCACGAAGGCATGCGAAGAAGGAGGGAGAAATACCTTATAAGTTTGTAGAGACATTAGGTTACTTCGAAGCAAGAGAGATTGAAAAATGATCAACGCCTTTGCCGGAAATCGAACCACGGCGCTCTCGGTTACGCGTCCAGCGAGCTTACTACTACACCACGAAGCATTCGAAGAAGGCGGGAGAAATACCTTATAAGTTGACCTTAAAAAATAAGCGCAGATAACTTATAGAGAACTAAAAAACGTCACAGTTGCTACCTCATGACTAGCAGTATGAACCCCAACTAAATTACCTATGTGGCTATCAGTTATCAAGTATAGCTTTTTAGTTAAGTGCTGTAAGTCTTTGTTCCACTCCTAAATTGCAGCGGGTCTCACAGATGCATTGTCGTAACACCGTGATCGACATTCTTCGGAGGCTAATTTGTCCTCTAATTGTTGAAATATTACACCCGCAATACCTGCTGCATCTTTTTTATGGATTTGAATGAAACCTAACGAACACTCTTTTATAACCACAGTTTTTTTCCTCAAAGTTAATATCCCCATATCTTATAGTTTCCGACATTTTCTGTTAATGAGCAACGTCAGGACTTGAATCAATCATTATACCACAGTATTTGGCACGTTGGACGTAATATGCAGCATAAGCAAAGCCGATAGATAGGCCTCTGCACAAGCTATCAGCGATGATGCGGGACCAGCAATGGTTGGTAATATTAATATATTTATTGTCCTCTGAGAGACGATAAATCATTTCAAAACTTCATGCTAAATCCAGACCCTGACTAAGGCATGGGGTTCCCAATTCAGAGGGGCCCCCCAAATCGAATGGAAAGCATTCTTCAAGGAAAATTGTCTCAACTTTCTATGTTATGTTTAAATTCTGATATGACAAAAAATATTGTTTATGATGATGTAATTGACAGCTTTGTAGAAAGTAAAATTGGAAAAAAAACCACTAAAGAAGAAATAGAAAGAAGTCTATTATAATACAACTTTGTACCAATTTATAAATAAATCTATCTTTACATAATATGGATTTATCATACGAAATTGTCTCATAACAATATTGTATATAATAGCAAACTTAAATTATGTTACTGTACTATTTATAAACTCTATCTGTTGCATTGAATTTCTAATATGTACATTTCCTAATTTCCTAATTTTTTTTCCTAATTTCCTGAAGAATTTAAGTCAAATTTGGGCTCTTCAGATGTGTTATATTCTTTTAATGATGGACATAGAACTATCAGAAAACAATAAAAATAGACAGAATGATATTTCGTCTGACCATTGGAGGGGAGAATTTATATTTACTTTAGGTTCTGGTCAATGTTTTTGTTAGTCTAGCACTTATGCATATTTGCATATGCCGTTTGGCCTGTCAGGCGCGCCAGCAACATTTCAACGTTGTATGGACATTGTTTTGACCCGTCCTCGGTAAAAGCACTTTTATCTATTTGGATGACATTATTGTTACTAGTGATAATTTAGAACAACACATTGAAGACTTAAAAGAAGTATTTTCATTATTAAATGAGGCCGGTCTAAAAGTTAATGCTGAAAAGTGTAAATTTGCGGCAAAGAAATTACGCTATTTGGGTTATAAAATTTCCCAGAAAGGCATCGAAACCGACAAATCAAAAATAATTGCAATTCAGAATTATCTGCTGCCTAATACGGCGAAGAAACTAGCTTCTTTTCTAGGGCTCTGCTCATACTGTAGGTCCTTTGAAGGATTTTGCCACAATTGTCGAACCGCTATTAAAGTTAAAAAGAAAAAAGGCAAGATTTTCGTAGACAGCCGAAGCTAACACCGCTTTTGAAAAATTAAAACAAGTGTTAACACAAGCCCCTGTTTTGAAATTTCCCGAAAATGATAAAAATTTAGAAATCGCGGCCGATGCCTCGGATTATGCCGTAGAGGCAGTTCTTTCACAAAATGGGCAGCCCGTGGGAGTCTTTAGTCGTATTTTAAAGAACACTCAATTATTCAGCAACAGAAAGGGAAACACTTGCGGTTCTCTTAGAAGCACAGAAGTTCAGTGTATATTTTGGAAGTTCTCAGTAACGGTCTATTCTGATCATTTGGCGGTCGCTAGATTATATGCAGGAAAGAATTTATTGCCGAGATTAATACGATGGGCTCTTAAATTACAAGAATATAATTTGAAAATTAAATACACGCCTGGAAAGAAAAATGTCGTGGCAGATGCCGTGTCAAGAATCAAGTTAGACGAAGAAGGGAATAGTGTTAAAGTGGCAATGCTCATATCCCATATGATACATTCCCGTGAGACCGGGCAACATCCGGAATTTAAAAATATATATGATGATTTACGAGCCCCTGAAAACTTTAGCCACCTCAAACTTTTTTATGTGGGGATAAGAAATAGGGCTGCTCATTACGAACTGATGGATGGTCTATTATTTCATACGAAAACTACGAATAATAGCAATGAAATACGACCCGTTATCCCAGCTAGTCTTAGAATAAATATACTAAAGGAACTGCACGATTCGCCCGTGGCAGCTCATGGTGGTATTCGGAAAACCATCCTACGCGTACGCGAAGCAGTTTATTTTCCTGAACTGCAAAAGTTAAGAAGGGCATATGTCCAGTCTTTCCCAACATGTCAGGTAGTTAATTATGTTAATTTCCGCCCGGCCGGGTTTCTAAATAGCATTAAATCAGAATTTCCGAATGAAATAATTGGCGTCGATTTTTTGGGCCCCTTTCCCGAAAAGTTAGTTAAATAAAAGTCGGTATCTCCTTGTTATGGTTGACAATTTTAGTAAATGGACCGAGATCGTTCCCCTAAAACAAGCCTCTGCGAAATTAGCTACTAATTCTATTTAAAATAAATATATTTTAAAATACGGGGCGCCCCTAAAAGTTATATCGGATAATGGTCCTCAGTTTATAAGGAATATTTTTGAAGATATGTGTCAAAAACTGGGCATACGTCATTTAAAAATGGTCCCGTATCGGCAGCAATCAAATATAGCGGAACGGGTAAACAGATCCATAGTTGAAATTATTAGTAGTTATGTTGAAAATTTTCAGAAAAGCTGGGATAACTATGTCAATGAATTAGCGTTCGCTCTTAGGACCGCCAAACACGACACGACGAGAAAAACTCCTGCTAAGTTATTTTTAGGGAGGAAGATTATAACCCCACTGGACAAGTTTTATGTTCAAAAAAGGGTCCCTGAATTCCAAATGACGGATATACAAAAGTTAATTAAGGAGGCAAAAGACAATACGGAAGTATCACAGAGGAAACAGAAAATGTATTATGACTTATGACATGAAAAGACGGGAAGTAACGTATAATGTTGGCGATGAAGTACTTAAGCTGAAGCACTCACTTTCGTCAGCGGCGGAAGACAAAGTGGCAAAATTTTGCCCACGATTTGAAAGACCGTTTTCTATTGAGAAAATAACCCAGGCAGTGGTAGTTTTAAGAGCCAAGAATGGCGAACAAATTACGGCAAATATCGATCAAATAAAGCCGTATTACAATCGAAATAACATGAAAATATTTAAAGATCTTTTGCAGGATCCGGCACGGCAGGTACCATCCCAACACATAGCACAAGAACAACGACCGACAGAGTCAGCCACAAGTAAAGAAACGAACAAGAAAAGAAAAGCCGCCCCTCGATGGAACACCGGAGATAGCAAGAAAAGGAAGATAGTATCTCGACCAAAAAAGAGATGTCACGACTGGCTCCAGCAGGAGGGAAGACGAAAATTCTAACAGTACCAAGAAGGCGAGAAGAAATGGCCGCAGTCAAGGCATCTGTGAGAAAAGAAATAGTGAGCCCTCAGGAAGGAGTCTACGCAGCAAATCTCCAAGAATTGACAAGGGAAAGCCAGTTGCAGACTCAAGGCAAAAAGAAGTTGAACAGCAAACCGCCAGATCTCGAAAACAACCGACGAGAAATATCCCGACGCCTCCAAAGACAGCACCGCCCACCAGCGGCCGAGCGGTAAAGACGCTGAACACTGGTAGTTCGGTCCGAGGTTCGAATCCCGCGAACGGGCTGGCTGCATGGGCGTTTTCGTGGTTTTCCCTATGTGTAACGTGTATACGAGCCAGTTTCCCTTAGAAAGTCCTCCACGAAGGCATCCCTCCCTTTAGGCAGATAGCCCTCGTGTGCTTTGCCATAATTGAATAACCTAACCTAACCAAAGACAGCACCTATTAAGCGATCCAGAAATCAACCTACGGAGAGGAAGAAGTTTTTCAGGAAGCATCAAGCAAGCCCAAAAAAGAAACGGACTGAGGAGGAAAGTCAGACCTGGACAAGGCGGAGGGTTAATCAAACCAAGGTCTTTGCTACCTTAGAGGAGTGGGCGGCTAAATGGATGGCTGAATATCAAAAAGATAAGTAAAACATTATGTTACTTTGAAACTTTAAGTTAATTTTCGTTCTTGCTACAAGTGGCAAACTTTAAGAAGTTTTACCTTGTGTGAGGTCTACCTTTATCACCAAAAAGGCGAGAAATGAGTTTTATCTATTTGTTATTATGTTTTTCAACTACTCGCGAGTAATCTAATATTATTGTATAACAGTCAAGTGTAAATAGTTCAGTATTGTAAAAGATTTTGTAACTGTATAAGGAAAGTACCTTAAGAACATTCTAAAAATATTATATAAAGCTTTATTTAAAAGCTTCTGTTAAGAAAAGACATTTTAGTCTGAAGGACTTGTGAAATGTAATTGTTAAATCTAAAAGAAACAGCACTTGCTTTCAGTAAGAGAAGTTAACTGTATGTTTTCAAATGTGTAGAATTAATGGCATGTTAATGTGTTGTTATATACATGTGAACTGTTCCGTTAAAATTTAAGTACAGTGATGTATTAAATGTGAAAGCATTATATGAATGTAAAAGTTTAAAACCGCTGAGTTAAAAGAATATGACTGCATAAATGCAACTTAACGCATGGTGAATATGTGCTAAATTTGGAATGAATGAATGTAGTTAGGCTCTTTGACGCTACACTGCAGAGTTAACCGCTCATTTTAGAATAGTACCTCAGAGTTTAGAGATGAATGTAAGGTGTGTTCTGAGGTCTTGTTATGTTGAATTTCAACACGTTGGTGTTTTGATTGTGGGCAGTAGTGTTGAACACTTGTACATAGACACGCCCGCGTTTGGTGTTTCTCTCTTTACAACACAGGTCAGAGAGCACGGGGAGATGGTGTGAATGAAATAAGAATGGAATTTTAAAAGAAAAAAAATGTGTATACGTTTTCATGTTACTTGCCATGTAAGTTACTTGACAAATTGATTAAACTAGTTTTCCTTCCAGATCTCTGGAAGGAACCGATAAGAGTCAAGAAATTGCTCTTTTTAGGTAATGTTACAGATGAAGAATAATTGTCCCAGGAAAAAATATTGTAAAACTGCATTTTACATAATTTCTAGGTTACATAGTTTTAGTGAAGAGGTTTTGTGAAAGATTGGCCTTGCGTTACACTTAGAATTTAGAATTAAAAGTTTTTAACAAGGTCGTTTAGACCTTAGTTTCAAACTTATTAACTCTGGCGTGAAGTATGGAAGGATTTTAAGTTCACTAACGTTTATTTTATTTTAAAACTTTACTATCATCACTTATTCTCCACTTCCGGCCAGAAGTGACGCGTGAATATGTTTATGCAAATTGCACTTGCTAACGCTTAAGTATTTAAGTTGTGGCTTTTTGCCAAGCAGAAGGAGGAAAGGAGAAAGAACTCTATTGTTACGAGTCTGCATGCGAGCCTGCCATCAGTTACTGTCCGCCTTTAAGGCCAGAGTTTAACCCTCTAGAAAGTCAAAGACGTATTGTAGTTTTCTTCAGTTTGCGTACTACAAACGTAGTAATTTAAAAGGCCAATCTTAGTGCTAGTCATCTGTGTAAGATATTTAAAAGTTAGCTCTTATTTAAATTTTAGTTAGTAGTCTTATATTCTTTTACATTCAGACCACAAGTGGTTGGTCTTTGTATCCCGAAGTACGGGAACGTATGTAAAATGGAGAAGCAAATAAAGGGTAATTTGCCCCCTCTTTATCTTTGTTGTATCTTCCACACACGCACGAACATAGCTTTTAGTAAGCTCCCTGTTCCTACTCAGGATTATAGTTATGTTTCCGAAATAAACTAGAATTTACAGAAGTCCTGATAACATGACAAAAATAGGAAAAAGGATATCCTTCCTCATAATGATGAGGTTATGGTCTGAATAAGGGAATATTTTTCATTTATGTTTTATTGCATTTAAGAATGGAAAACATTTAATTTTAAAATTTCGTAACATCAACTTGCCGCCCCCTGGATGCTGCTCCGGGGACAGAAGTCCCCCTTCCCAAGCTAAGCTACTGTAGCAAAAGGTACTGAAAGTAAGAGTCCATATAGCACACTGTTGCTTTGACGTTGCAGCGACATCTGAATGTTGCATTTTCTTCACTTCACATTTGCTACCACGTTAGAACGTCGTAGAAATGTCACATTGTGATGTCGATGTGAATGTCGCACGGACATCACGTACACGTCACAGCAAACGTTTAATATGACCACAAGAAATTCTCAGTCTTCCCCACCCTGACCTTTCTTGACCTTTGCTCACGTAATTCTTCTTTAATGGGCGGTATTGTTGTGCGCTGGCCTTGCCCCCCTCCCGATTCATTGGTATGTGTTTCAGTAAACCTTTCCAAATAAATTATTCTTTTATGCTAATAGCTTGAAATTTTAGTTATTTTTTTTTATTAAATGTACTAACAGTTAATAGCGTGTTTTTATTGATGTGGTACTTCGAAATCATTGAACTGTATTCTGTGGTGAAAGAATTCACATTCTACCGTATCTAGCGTTATCAAGAGAGACTGACAAAAGAGATTGTTGTCCACATAGCGTTTGTTTGTCTTAATGGTTTTTGGGATCATTTTTTTAGTTCTGTTAGCCGAACACATCGTCAGTGCTACATTTTCAGATAAGCACTGTTTATTGTTTATTGATGTGAATGATATCAGTAATAATTAATATATAATAATAAAAGCATAATTTAAACGCTATCAACAAAAAGAAATAATTGCAGTTGATTAACTTTTATTTGCGATATAAAGAGTGCGGAAACAAGGACATTCAAAAGTTTAATCTCATTTTTGTCTTACTTCTTAGAAAGTTTAATTTAGAGAGTCAGTTTTATTTGGTAGATATAATTCATTTGTTGTTGTTTTTTATGTTAACAGATAATGTGAAAAAGGAATTTATTTTATACATTTTACTGCAGTACTTTTATCGTGTTCTGCTGCTTTTCGAAATTATTCACAAAATAATTACTTACTTCCTGTGTGGTACTTAGCACCACATTACAAATGTTGCCATACTTCCATAACCACGTTCTAATTACATAGAATCCGTTTTTTAATTATTATAACTTTACAAAGACGTATTACTTTTAAACAGCGAACTTTGCTACATGTTTCCTATATATAAATTTCTGAGATTATTTTTTAAATTTATTATATAATTTATTATATTAGAGCTTTTCTTTTCGCAAACTATGTCACATTTTTACGTATAATATATTTAAGTTGTGCTCTTAAAAGTAACCCAATTTCCTTATTAAGAGATTTAGTTAGAGAAAAATATTTCGTAGTGTAGGTTAAATTATTTGAATACGTCAAAACACACGAGAGCTACCTACCTAAGAGAAGGGATGCCTTTGTGGAGGAATTTCTATGGAAAACTAGCTCGTATACACTTTACATATTAAGAAAACCGTGAAAACAAAATGTGCAAAAGCATTTGTTACTTGAGACATTAAAAGAATATATTTATGGTATTAATTTTTTAAATAGATGCATAAATTATTTAAACGATAACAATATAAAAATAAGGAAAATACGTTTCATCGTAACTTATATATGAAGGAGGTTAATACACTCACGTTTGTGAAAATTGCAACACCAAGAAGGAATCGTCATAATTGAATGCAATTTAATACACAGTTGAGTGGTAGTGGTACAAATAAATGATTAAATGTTCAAAGCAAACAAACAAGAACAAGAGATCAGAATCAATATTTTGTGTGGCCACCACGCGCCGCAATAAGTGCTGCTACACGACGTGGCATGGAGTCAAACAAAGTTTGAATGTCTGACTGAGGAAGAGCATTCCATATCGTTTGTACGCGTACCCAAAGTTCGTCTGCAGACGCAACAGGACGAGGATCACGAGCAAGACGCCGACCAATGACATCCCACACATGTTCAATTGGCGACATATCCGGGGAACACGCAGGCCAAGGAAGAAGCTGTACCTGCTGCGCTGCAAAGAAGGATTTAACAATCCGAGCAGTATGAGGGCGGGCATTGTCCTGTTGAAATACAGCGCCTGGCAAGCTTTGAAGGAAGGGAACAGCTTCGGGCTGTAGAACTTCACGGATATACCGGTTGCTGTTCAGATTGCCCACAATTCGTAGCAATTGAGATCGTCTATGATATGCTATGGCGCCCCAGACCATAACTCCGGGTGTTCGTCCACTGTGGCGTTCGATAATGCACTCCGGAAGGTGGCGTTCACCGGCATAGCGTCTGACACGAATGCGGCCATCATGGTACCACAAATTAAAGCGGGATTCGTCAGAAAACACGACATGCTGCCAATCAGCACGCCAGTCTCTATGCTGATTGGCCCATTGTAGCCGCAGGCGGCGATGGTCGTGCGTTAGGGGGATCCTGTATAAAGGAGTCCGTGCGCGCAGTCCACACTGCAGCAGACGTCTACGAATTGATGAAGCACACAATGAAACACCTGTAGCTATTGACCACAGTGCTGCCAATTGTCTAGAGGAAGCTGTACGGTCCGTCCGCGCCATGCGGACCAGGTGTCTATCATCGCGAGCTGACGTCACATTTCGGGGTCCACTCCCGGATTTCCGAGTTGTCCGACACTCGTCCGTCCACTGCTTCCAAACGCGCATCACTGTGCTGCTGTTACGCTGCACACGAGAGGCTACTGCACGATACGACAATCCAGCTTCACGAAGGCCGATGATTCTCCCTCGTTCAAACTCTGTAAGTTGTTCAAATCTCGCTCTCTTTCGTCGACGAGGCATAAGTACAGATTGAGTTAACGTTTACCACTAGCAGATAACCACCGATAACCATACACGCCTCGCTACAGCCGTCTATTTATTCGGATCCATCAGCCGTTCAGAGGGCGCTGCTCAGCATACGCATGCGCTACGGATTTGCAATTCTAATCATTTGCATATCATGCGCTACTTTGCATTTCCTGAAAATTTCAGCTCACTCGCGTAAGTCCTTCATGGTGTTGCAATTTTCACAAACGTGAGTGTATTTCACTTGTGACAAAAGAGTATAAATTAATATTAATTTGTCTGTAGAAGTATAAGTTACTTCATTTTGTAAAGAAACCGAATTTCAAAGTGCATTTTAAATAAATTTAACCTATTGCAGACAATTTTATAAATGTAATAAAAATTACCATAAATCGAAATGTATATTTAAGCTTCACCGATAAACTTTATTTCAAATAATAATTCTATTTTTAATTAATATATTTCACGTCTACAAACAAGATATTTTACTCGTATTTTGTTATTAGAAACTTAAAAATGACATCGAACACTCTAATTACATCTAATTTAATTATCTAACCTAATAACATCTAGTTTTGCTTTAAAGTATCACTTGCAGAAGTAGACAATGAAAAGATACTAATTTCTGCTTTTTAAAAAGGCTTAGGAAAATTAAGAAGGGAATCTTTCACAAATGAATTCAAAAATTTAATTGTGATAACTTGGAAATTCTCATATTATAAAACACTGATTAATTAAAGTGAAGTCTTTTCAGTACAGGGAAAGAAAAACCGATTTTAAGGTAAAATATAACTTCATAGAATTCTTTTTATTGGAACAGACCTCAGTCCTTTGCCGCATTTAAATAAACAAATAAATTTCTTTGGAAATTTTGTATCAGAAAGCCAATTCCTGGAGAGTCAGTCAAAGGCTCTGGAAACTCCGTATAATCGAGATGCATTATACCGTAGGAGAAGCAAATATTTCCTTTAATGTAAGAGCAGGAGTTTTATATTTTCGTTATTTTTTAATTTAAAAAAAGTTGTAAATTTATTCCTACAAAATTAAGTAGTAGAACTACTTTTATTTTCATAAATACAGCGAATTTCAATTTCAACTAAAGTTGTACAGAGGCTGTTCGCACATTTTTTAGACAATTTTGGTAAGCGGTACTAAAAAATTGTTTGCTGCAAAAGAAGTAATTGCAATTGTACTATGTTTTTAAAAGTCAAAATTATCGTCTGTGGCTTGCAAGTTTTGTTTTTATTCAAAATGGCGAATTTAACAAAGCAGTGGTTCGAAGACTACATTTACGCTCTTTCCGAAGAGAAATATGCCTACTCCGTTATCCAAAAACGATGTGAGAGTCATGGTTTTGTGATATCTAAAGCGTCGATAGGTAATATCATCAACAAGAAAGGAAAAAAACGTCAAATTGGAGCCTCAAGTGAGACAAAAATTCCAAACAAGTATCCAAGGAAAAAAGGGAGACCTTCGACTATTGCAAAGGTACGCTGTTTAATGTTAAAAGAAAATCCCCCCTAGTCAAAGGACAGTGCAAAATCATTAAAATGCTCGGTGTCCACTGTAAACAAAATGATAAACGTTGATTTAAATCTTAAGAAAGCGAAAAAACGCAATGTGCATCCTCTTCTTCCAAAGCATATAGCTCAACGCAGGACACGCTGCAGAATTCTATATGAGAAACACTTATCCAAAGAAAAATGGAAAACAATTGTCACTATAGATGAAGCATGGGTGTATTTAAATAATTGTAACAAAAAAAGAGCCATTTATTACCATAAAAGGGGAGAAAAAAATTAAGTACATTGTTCAAAGAATCGAAAGAAAGTTTTTCTAAGAGATTCATGATTGTTGCTGGTTTTTCTAATTACGGCAAGTTAAAAATAAAGAGAGTGCAAAAAAATGTCAAGATCAACTCCAAATACTATCAGGAACATATTTTATCGCCAATGTTTCTGAATGAAATGCCATCGCTTTACCCACAGTGCCATCAGTCTGTGAGACTCCATCAGGACAAAGCTAACAGTCACACATCAAAATCCACTGTAAATTTCCTAAAAGAAATGGAACAAAAACTGGTATCAAGGCCATACAATTCACTGATATTCCTACTAAATCTCCCGATGTGTCACTTATAGACTTTTGTGCTTTCGGACTTTTAAAAACTGTGTCAGGATTGAGTGTTCGGTTCATATTCTTGGAAAACATCTTCGTGACAGCTTAAAGTCCTGATCTTGAACAGGGAGCTGAATGCAGCTATGTTCTGTGGTAGAATATTGTGATTAAGTGGTAGAAGAACTGCACTTTAAAGGGATTCAAAATCCTCTTTTATTAAATCACAATTGTTTAGAACCACTTCCCAACTCGGGAGGGATACAGGAAGTAGAGACCGCACTTGGGTCTAAAAATGAACAATCAAATAAATTTAAACTAAAACTAATTAGAAATTAAATAGTCGTTGCTCGCAGAGCTATAACGCGAGGTTGGCCTCTAAACTAAATGGTGCGTAGCAAGATTTAACTAATACTGACGCACTTGGAATTACTTCAATAAGCAATCACGTAAAAGCACTACGGCTTAGAATTTAAATACTAGCTAGTCAGGCGAACGTCGAATAGAGTAACCGTGGTCTGAGACTAAAAGCTCTCTCACACTCAAAGGTTTCTACCTATCGTTTAAATAGAAACTTGGCTCCACTTCAAATTAGCATAAAGTTGAAACGCGCGCTTATTCTAACGGGAAGTCGAAATGAGAAGGGATAGAAAAAGTAAAATTAAAATAAAACTCTGTTAGTTTAACTAAAACCTTACAACTGCATTATCCAAACGTTGTCCCCAAACCCTAACAGCACTCTGGAAAGGTGTTCGGGAGGAATGGGATAGAATACCTTTTCTGACACTTCAAAAGGCATTATTATCCTGGAAATTGCGGTGTCGAAAGACAGTTCAGAATAAGGGATGTCAAATAGAACATTTAAAATACAAAAATTTTATGTAATTTAGTTTTGTGAATACAATATACATCATCTAAAAAATGTGCGAACAGTCTCTGTAGAGTCATTAGGTTAGAAGCAGGAGGTATGAAAAACGAGGAAAGCCTTCACCGGGACTCTAACCACTGACCTCTGAAATACGCGTCCAGAGTGTTGACCACTACACCACGAAAGCATGCGAAGAAGGCGGGAGAAATATCTTATATACTCCCCCTTTTAAAGGGCAACTGTGGTTCAGGGGACCCAATCGCCAAATCCTGGTGGTGGAGAATCATCACCCACCAACATTTTAGTTCGGACGCCACTTGTAGAGACATTAGGTTATTTCGGAAGCAGGAGTGAAGAAAAATGAGCAACGCCTTCGCCTGGACTCGAACCACGGACCTCTCGAATACGCGCGGAGTGTGCTTGACCACTACACCTCGAAGGCATGCGAAGAGGGTGGGAGAAATACCTTATAAAATAAATAACTGAAATTCAGTTTTAATTGAGTAGATTCTAAAATGAAAGGCATAAACATGTTTTCATACTTACTATGCTAAAAGTAAATTAAAAAACTATTTTTTCTATTAAAGTAATCAAATAATATATTACTCTTCAATTAATAGTATACTAAGGAAACTTTCTTATATTCCCGTCTAGTTTTAAAAAAAAATAAGGAAATCAAATGAGAACTTAAAAGAAAGTCCAATTTAAAGAAAAATGAAGTACTTTACAAAAAGTACAGCATCAGAGCCTTATCATCAGATTTTAATATCTAAAACTAATTTCATAACTGCTTCGCCTAAGCATTTTTATTACCTCGCAAGTTCTTATTTATGCAGTATATGTGCCCCATTATTGGCGAGTGCCTGATTCATACAAAAAGGGTCGGTTCTGTATTCTACAGATTCATTCAGATTAAATTAATAACTCTTTGAAAGTATGCATTGTAAAATATAATACCTTCATACTATTTAAATTAAATTTAAGAAAATGAATCATATTTATATTAAACTAGAAGGCTATCAAGAATGCGTATATCTCATGCATATTACCTCATCTTTACATGAAAACATATTTTTTGAATCCTCATCTTTGTTCTGTAAAATCATATTAAAATAATTCCAAATGCTCATGTTAAAACATTGTTCTGATTTCATCCTATATGTGCAGACATTTATAGCTAAAAAAGAATCAACATTGCTTTTTTTCGCGCTTCTATAAATTTCATGCATCTCTAGCAGTGGCGGCTCGTAGCTAAAATTAGTGGGGGTACTGTGTAAGGTTTTAGTTAAACTAACCAAGTTTTATTTTAATTTAAATCTTTCTATCTCCTCTCTGTTTCAACTTCCCGTCAGAAGAAGCGCGCGTTTTCAGCTTATGCTAATTTTGAAGTACAACGAAGTACTATTTAAGCCAGAGGTAGAAACCTCTCAATGTGAAAGAGCTTAGTCTCAGATCACGGACACTCTGCTCGATCTGACCAGCTAGCAGTCAAAATTTATAAGCCATAGTGCTTGCTACGTGATTGCATATTGAAGCAATTTGAAGTGCGCTAGTATTAGTATATCTTGCTACGCACCATTTAGTGAGAGGCCAACTTCCGCGAATTGCTCTGCGAAGCAAAGTTTGATTTAAGTTCTATTTTAGGTTTAGTTTTAAATTTATTTGATTGTTAAGTTCGACTCAAGTGCGGTCTTTTACTTTCTGTATCTCTCTGGAGTTGGGAAGTGTGTAAATAATAGTGATTCAATAAAAGAGGATTTCAAATCCCTTTCAAGTGCAGTTATTCGCCAATACAGGATCTACACCAGAACATAGCGTATTATCCGCTCACTGTTCCAGTTCAGGTCTTAAAACTTGAGGATAAGAACCCTATTACAGACTTTACCATGTTTCACAGAACACTCAGTCCTGACAACTGTTAGAAAAAATTTTAACCTTTGTTTTAAAACTGTGTAAAGGGAAAGAAACATGTATAAAAAGAAAATTTTTTTTTAAACTTCCATGAAATCTTACAAGAGAAAAATTAAACATTTCTTAATTACTTTAACCTAATTGTTACAGTTCAATCTTTACCTATTCATTTAAAAATGAAATCCATTCTTCTCGTTTTAATTTGCGCGAAAAGATCAATAATTTTCTCCTTGATCTCTGGATGACAATTGAGGAAATTTTTCTTTATTGAAAGCATTGCAAGCGCATTTAATCTTTCCGAATTAATAGTGCTTCTTAGACAAGTTTTTATTTTTTGAATGTTAAAAAGCAGCGTTCAGCCTCTGATGTAGTCATGGGAACTGTCAAAAGAATTTTTATCAGTTTCGTAATTTCACTAAGAACACCATCTAGATTATTTTCAAAGATAAATTTCAGTAGATCAATTAATTTGCAGTATTTACGAATATCAGACCTACAATAGAATACTTCTAGTTCAGTTTCAAGCTTTTCTTTGTCAATCATTGGATGTGCTTCAGTAGTCAGTACTATTTATTCTGCAGGATGTTCTTTCCTAAAACTAGCAAAGTAATTCTTGTTGAACTTCTTGTTGCAGCTGCTAAGTGTTTAGTGGAAGAATATCTTTCTATTATATCAATACATATAAAGTCACATATTTCCTTAGCTTCTGTCATCAGTGTCTTTGAATAATTCTCACAGTACTTTGAGTTTCTTAATTTTAAAATAGCAGTTTTGAAGTTTGTTATATATTCATTAACTTTAAACACACTAATTTCTCTGGATTGCATTTGGTTATATATTATTTCAACATGAGGCATAATCTGATAAAATCTCTAACCAAAACTTGAAATTATCATGATTTAGATATTTTAAAATTCCTGTTGCCTCTGCAATAGTTTAATCTGCATTTGATGTTGAATGAATTTCAGCAAGGCAATTTTTTAAAGGTTGCAAATTTTCATGAACTGTGTTTAAGGTCCGTATGTTGAAGTTCCACCTTGTAGAGGAAGGACGTGGAATGCTAACGGCCATACGCTTCCTTAGAATGGACACATGTTACGGTGATCTTGAAAAGAATGTTGGAATAGCCAGAATGCTAGAAAAAAAATATTTTTCCGTTTCTTGAAATACTTGCTGCATTTCTCATTATAAAATTAAGTTGATGTACATAACAGTGAACGAAATGTGCATTTGTATAAATTGCTTTTATTTTTGCTTTGTAGCATTCATTATTTTAACTAACCAAGTTATTTTTAGTTTGAACTTTCCTATCGATATCTCAAAGTTTCAGTTGCTGCCCGAATTTAGCGCGAGCGAGATATTTATGCAAATCGCATATATCTGATAGCAGTTTAAAAGGCAGCAGTTAACGAGGAGGAAAATCTCTTGGAAACATGCCATCATAATAGTCCTTAAAAAACCAGGCAAAGATCCCACCATTACTTCTAACTACAGGCCCATCTCCTTACTCCCTTCCATAGGAAAAGTTTATGAAAGAATAATAGTCAACAGAATCAATCAATTTATTCAAGAAAACAAGATTTTAAATTCAACCCAATTTGGCTTCCGCCCTGGATATTCAACTACCCACCAAATCACCCGCATAGTAGAGTATATAAGTGAAGGATTCAATAAAAATGAAACCACAGCAGGCATTTTTCTGGACATTGAAAAGGCCTTTGATAAGGTCTGGATCGAAGGTCTTCTTATCAAATTAATTAACTACAACTTCCCGCCTAATCTCACCTTACTCATAGCAAACTTCTTACGCAAGCGATCCTTTCAAGTAAGAATTAAGAATCATCTTTCCTCTATCAAAACTACAACTGCCGGCGTAGCACAAGGTTCCTGCATCTCGCCAATTTTATTCAACCTTTTTATTAACGACATTCCCAGGAATCCCAATATCCTCACTGCCTGCTATGCGGATGATACAGCTCTGCTTAGTAGATCCATAAATCCTGACAAAGCAAATCAAAAACTTCAATCTCATATCAATATTATTGCACAATGGTTCCGAACCTGGAAGATTAAAATAAATACCACCAAATCAGCTCTTATCTATTATCCGTAAACATCAACTTAGAAGAAACATTGCAGATATCAAAATCGACAACAACAATATCCCACGTGAAAACTGCATCAAATATTTAGGAGTTCATATCAACTGCCGCCTTACCTTTCGCCAGCACATAGTAAAAACCAGAGATAAAGCAATGCAAGCTTTCATGGCTATTTATGCCCTTCTCGGCAGGAAATCAAAACTAAACCTGAACACCAAAAGGATCACTTACTTACAAGCCATCAAACCTATTTTACTGTACGCTGCACCGGCCTGGGCAGCTACATCAAGAAGCAATAGAAGACTACTTCAACAAACCCAAAATAAAATGCTCAGAATGCTCTGTAATGCACCATGGTATGTCACAAATTCAACCATCCATAGAGATCTAAAAATTAAGCCGCTTGACAGCGATATTCTCATCCATAGTCATAATTTCTATCAACACTGCAATAACCACCCTGATGATATCATAAAAGACCTTAATAACTACGATAACACCTTAATCCAACGACATAGAAGACCGCGCAATATTTTTCACGACTGTGATTGGTAATATGTATATATATACATATTTTTTCAACTATTCAACTATTTAATCAAGATATTTAAATTATGCCATCGCCTTTTATGCCATAGCTTCTCAAATGCCATTGCTCTATTTATGCCATTCGACCATCACCGACGCCATGCCATTGTTCTATATGCCATTACTACCATCACCGACGCCATTGCTTATCTACTACATGCCTTTATATTTCACACAAGGAGTGTGAAAATCCTTTCGGATGACGAACTCTACCAGGTAAACCTTTTCAGGTTACGACAACTATATACTAGTAAAGGCCTTTTTTAAGGCCAAATACTAGTCAATAGGAACAGGATTTGGATTTGGATTTGGAGGAAAATCAGAGTCTTGGATTTATCGCAGTAAGGCTGTACTCGCCAGGATTTCCTCTGTGTACTGAAAGTTCGCCTTCATAGGCAATTGCAATTACTAGCGCTTGCTAGTGAAATTCGCATTATTGCATTTCACTGAGAGTTAGGCTTCCCTCGCCGTCCTACTTAAAGTTAAATTTAGGTATTTGAATTGTTCACGCCCTTTATTTCATATTATTTTAGTTCAGCCCAAGTACTGGCTTACTCTCAAGTTGGAGAGTTGTAATTATTTGAATTAAAGGGTCACTTTAAACCCTCCTTCTGACTTTGTAGTTCTTCAACACTAAAGGACATAGCCTAGATTTGCTCACTGTCCTCCACATAGGGTTTCACAGCTTATGCTCAGTAAGAAGATTAAGAGATTGAAGGAGAAACCTTATAGCTTGAACTCCAGCTTTTTTGCCTTTCATGACATTTGCACCATCAAATGTCTGAGCTATCAACTTTTGTTCATTTCCTTGAAGGATTATGTCCAATTGCTCTAAAATACATTTTGATATGCCATTTGCAGTTTGATTTTCTACAATAAAGAATCCCCAGAAACGCTCAAATATTTCCCCATTCAATACATACCGTAGAACAAGAACCATCTAAGTGTGTTCCGAAACATCTGTTGTGTCATCAGCCATTAAAGCTACAAGCTTCCCTAATTTCTGTGTTTATCTCCTCATGGTATATTTGAAATAGTCAAGTATCTCGTTGTGAATGGTTTTAGAAACACCTTTGAAGACTCTAGTTTCCAAGTGATTCTTCAAATCTGAATCTAATTTAGAAGCAAAATTTACTAATCCTCTAAATACCCTTGGATTTACTGAATCGTCTTTTTCATCATGTCCACGTTAGAGAGTTTCAAAACTTCCTCAAAAGAAAATGCAGTCTATTATTTTGCACAAAATTTCACGGCTCTTTTTAACCTTTATGTTATGGTCATTGACTGGAAGTCTGTATCCCTCACTAAGTTTCTCTTTAATACTAACGGTTCCTAAAAGTGACAGTGAAACTACATTATCAACATGCTTTTTAGTTTTTTCTTTCATTTTGTTTATATTTCTAAAACCATCTTTTGTCCACGTTACATCACCTCCAAACATATTTTTTACTTCACAACCTCAAGCCAATTTTTCCGTTGGTACCATTTAGAATTGAAACTACGAATATATTTCTTCTTGTTGCTTATGCCTGGCTGACATATTTAGAATATCAGGTGTTGAACGACCTCTTTTCTTAATTGTAATTTTCTCATGGAGAGACAGCTGTGAAAACGAAAGCACTTGAAGTTCACTTACAGTCACAGAATTTATTACTTGAGGATGCAAGGACATGGTCAAAGTTTTCTGTGAAATAAAAGAACCCACAAAAAATGAATCAAATAGAATAGCTGAAAAATAATCTAACTAAGAATATGGTGTATGATTTTTAAACACAGCACACGCGGAGTAAAAAAAAACAGCTCCCACTGGCACTCCAGATTCGGCACTGCAAGAGCGACAGTGCTCTTCTTCCTCTCAGCGTCGTATGCACCTTCCTAAGAGCGCATGCGCAGAACAGCCAAATATCACACGCGCGCAGGAAGAAATAATAACATTTCCAGAATTTCGGCACTGCAAGAGCGACAGTGCTCAACTCTCTCCCTGGCTCGAGTGCTGCTTTGAGCGCGCATGCGCAGAACAGCCAAACACCAGACCGCTTGAACTGTGAAGCGCACATTTCCATATAAAAGACTTTCGTACCTTTTTCATAAACTGGAGGATGGCTACTGGCATTAAGTTTAAGGATTATATATTGTAGAAGTACAAAGAAAGAATTAAAGAAAAAAGTGCTCATTATATTAAACATTAAAAATAATAATAAGTGGAAATAGGGGTGTTGCACTTCAACAGTGCTTATTACGAGCCGCCACTGATCTCTAGTATTTTTATTGGCGATAATCGCTTCATTCTTAATAATAATTATAAAATTTGTCTTCAATTATTATGTATTAATTATTACAGCTATCATTCAAATCAGTATGCAATAAGAGCTTACTCCTCATGTGTGTAATTAAATAAAGGCATTTGTGAAGTTATACATAAACAGCTGAGTTTTATTCAATTTACCGTATGAGCTAAATATTCAAATAGGTTAATGTCCTATAAATATAGTACTAAAAAGGTTCTTCTTTCATTCCAATTATCAAAATAATTTAGCTCTTTTTCTAGAAGAAAAGCAATTAAGGAAGAGAGAGATAAGGAAGAGAAAACAGTGTTAAAAGCTAAACAAATTAAAAAAGTATTCCAAGCCAAACAGAATTTCTTAAAAAATATTCCTGTTTAGAAAGAGAGAGAAAAAAGGTGCTTACTCTAGAAAAAAAGAGTTTACTCCTCATGTGTGTAATTAAATAAAGGCATCTGTGAAGTTATACATAAACAGCTGAGTTTTATTCAATTTACCGTATGAGCTAAATATTCAAATAGGTTAATGTCCTATAAATATAGTACTAAAAAGGTTCTTCTTTCATATCAATTATCAAAATAATTTAGCTCTTTTTCTAGAAGAAAAGCAATTAAGGAAGAGAGAGATAAGGAAGAGAAAAGAGTGTTAAAAGCTAAACAAATTAAAAAAGTATTCCAAGCCAAACAGAATTTCTTAAAAAGTATTCCTGTTTAAAAAGAGAGAGAAAAAAGGTATTAATTAAGAAATATAGTTATTATTATAAGAAATACAATTATTATAAATATTGCAAGACAAAGAGTTTTTTTTTAATATTTCTACATTGAAAGAAGGGGGAAAATGTTAAATTAAATATGGTGAAGTTTTTAGTACCAACAGTATTTAAGCATTGCTTTGAAGGTTATAGTATAGCGTTTACATTTTCAAGTGAGTAATGCAAATTTTCCGTATTTCAGCTTTATTAACAATAATCGTTTTATGAACTGGAATTATCAATTCATGCAAATTTGTTATGTTGTTGCATAATAAATTGTATTCAACTTATAATTGTTAAGAAAACAGAAAAATGCGTTTAGAAAATGCAGAAATATTTAAAATAAGTGACAACCAGTGAAACAAATTATACGACATTTTTACTTAATATGATTATTTAAATATATAGAAGTTCTGCAGTGTAAGACAATTATTTTAAATTTTTAGTTTAAAAATCTCATAAAATTGTAATTTGTCAATGGTGAAAGAGAATACAAACTTTGTATAACTAATATAACTAAATATAAATATATGTTTTCTGTAAAATTTAGTTTCCAGAACCACGTTTTCGATCTACTAATTTATACACCCATAACTGTTCGTTCAGTATTACAGATAAGCAACAAATCGCTGATTTGAAAACTTAAGGTTGCAGTTAACTAATTTGGAAGCTATGATTGTGTTGATTTACAAGAGCTTTTAATTCAAAACGAAACCTTTCCTTATATAACAAAATATTCAAATAGGCTAATGTCCTATAAATATAGTACTAAAATGGTTCTTCTTTCATTCCAATTATCAAAATAATTTAGCTCTTTTTCTGGAATAAAAGCAATTAAGAAAGAGGGAGATGAAGAAGAGAAAACAGTGTTAAAACTAAACAATTAAAAAAGCATTCCAAGCCAAACAGAATTTTTTAAAAAATATTTCTGTTTAGAAAGAGAGAGAAAAAAGGTATTAATTAAGAAATATAGTTATCATTATAAGAAATACAGTTATTATAAATATTGCAACACAAAGAGTTTTTTTTAATATTTCTCTTTTGAAAGAAGGGGAAAGTGTTAAATTAAGAAATATGGTGAAGTTTTTAATAAGCTATAATAAGAACTTTGATTTTAGTATAGTTTAGAAATTTCGGGAAAATATGAAGTGTCTTTAAATAGTAAATTCTAAGAAACGAAAGCGAAATTATGTAGCTTCGTTCTGGACAAGTAATACTCAAAAGTATTTGCAATGTAATAGGGTTAGAAAATGACCATATGATCACTTTTGCACCATATAATAATGCGTTCTACATTTTCTGTTCACTATGGTTTATACGGATATTTAATAAACATAAACGGATTACAGTTATATAACCTTAATAGGATGAGACACAACCTTAGTAGATGAGAAAATTTCAAATGATTATATTAAATATTTCCAATAATTTAATAATTTCAAATATTACAGAGGTATTTTAATACCTTGAAAAGTATAATTCGTTACATTAAATCTTAATGAATTACATTAAATGGATCATTAAAACATTGTTGTAGTGCCCTGTTCTCTAAAATAGGAGTTTATTTAGAAAGCAATCCAGTGTTGAGTGACACCCATTTGCATCTTTGACATTACATTCATGGCATTTTATTGTTATATTCATGTCACTCTATGGCGTTATATTTATTAAGTCGCAGTGAGTCGTTACATGAATGTCGCAGTGTAACTTCACAACAGTATCACAATGTAACTTCACAACAACGTCGCAGCGTGACTGCACATCAGTGTCACAGCGTGACTTCACGTCAACGTCCCAATGTGACTTCACATCAACGTCGCAATAAGCGGAAAATAATCCATTCCCACAACGTTACTGCGACATTGAGATCGTCACAGTGTTAACACGTTTGCAATGTCACAGCGACTTCGCTGTGCTACTGGGGAGCGCGTGGCATTGTATGTGTAACTCAACACTACCAGCTGTCTGAAATCCATGTTAATAACATAGTGTTATAAAAAAGGATGCTACGAAAATTTTATGTGCCTAATAAACTAGATAGCAAACAATACATTGCGTTGTGTTGATACAATAACCCAACATTTAAGGAATAATGAATATTAATCTCTTTTAACGTAATGCGATAAAAATAAAAACTGCACTTACGCTATACTAAAGTGCCAATCAGAAACACAGCTACGTTTAATATGTGATTATTTATTTTCTAGTAGCTACTTAAAACGGATCTGTATGGCCCTGTAAAAGATTACTAAAGACAAAATCAAATATCATCATCCTCTTAGTAGTCCTTGAGAGATCGAAGACAACGAAGCCCTGTACTAAAAATTATGAAGCCATGTAGATATTGTTGCGTTATAGGGGTTCGTGGATTTGACAGTATCCGATGAAAACACAATGCAGAACAATAAAAAGCACAATTTATTTACAAGAATCACTATTTACAGCACAGTTCCAAAATTTCCTTTAAAAGCGTCGAAAGTCTACAATAAATACGCTGAAACAATCAGCAACACAGCTTCAGGCTGTAACTGTAAAGGTAGCTTCACGGCAACACTAAACTTATAATAAACACCGTGGAACAATCACCAATCCACTGTCAAGCTATACTGTAAAGATAGCTTCACGGCAAAGCACTACTCGATTGCTTTCCGTTCACAGAACTCTCGCGTAGCTTAGCACTCACAGTAAGCACAACGCTCACACTACTTCACAATCTCTTCGCAACTCTGCAACTAACTGCTCTCAGAAACGCAAGGGTTTATATAGCTTTTCTTTAAGTTCGACACGTTTCGAGAAATATCTCGACAGGAAGTTATTCTAGAAGCTTCCCGATTGGACCATGGGATATCGCCAATTTGGTCGCCAAATGGGCGATAAAGTCGCCAATCTGGCAACCCTACCATACACTATTTTATGGCAACCCTAGTGCTATGCCGGAAAGCTTACATACAGGCGCAACCGCCGAATTTTTCGTAACACTGCCCCCTCCCAAGGACTGCACGTCCCGGGCAGTACAATCCCTGGCTGGGAGCCAAAAAGAAATAATCGAAAAAGCTACAAAACAAATAAATAAATTACAATAATAACAAAATTTGCAAATATTTACAGTATTTACAAATAACAAAAACATTTACACTAATTACAAAGATCTATGTACAAGCAACTATGCATAAATCATACAATTAAACATAAAAACATTACGAAATACGGGGTACCCATAACAAAAATAACTATCACTAATTACTATGGCCATAGTATGGAGCTAACCTATCATAATGTACAATCTTAGGTTTGGAATTGGGAGACTTACGGATCCGTATTACGACGTCATTCAGTCTGTTGAGGACTGTGTAGGGACCTTCCCAATGCGATTGCAGTTTGGGAGAAATGCCCTTACGACGGCTCGGATTCCACAGCCAAACCTTGTCGTTTTCCTGGAACTTATGTTCGGTCGCTCTTGCGTCGTACCTCTTCTTCATCCTGTCCGTCGAGATGTTAATTCGCTCTCGAGCAAACCTGTGCATCGTTTCCAACCGGGCTTGGAGATCTTGAACGTACTCCTCAGGAGAGGACTGTAGATCCGGAGGACGGCCGAAAAGCAGGTCACTCGGAAGACGGAGATCACGACCGAAGAGCATTTGAGAAGGGGAATAGCCGGTACTCTCGTGGACGGCACTACGGTAAGCAAGCAGGAACAGGGGCAGCTTACGATCCCAGTCTTCTTGGTTCTTGGAAACCATAAGCGATAGGTGGTTCAAGATTGTGCGGTTAAATCTCTCCACCATGCCGTCAGACTGCGGATGTAACGGGGTGGTCTGTGTTTTCTTTATTTCCAATAAGTCGCACAGTCCTTTGAACACAGCCGAAGTGAAGTTCCTGCCTTGGTCGGTATGAATCTGGAGGGGAGTTCCAAATCTAGATACCCAGTTCTGCAACAGGACTTCAGCCGTAGTGACAGCCTCTTGGTCTGGAATTGGATATGCTTCAGGCCACTTCGTAAAATAATCCATGACAACTAGAATGTATCTGTTGCCATCTTTAGTCCATGGCAGAGGTCCCAGTATATCAAGGGCAATTCGCTCGAAAGGCGCTCCAACGTTGTATCGCTGCAGTCTTCCGCGACAGCGTTCCTTCGGTCCTTTCTTGGCTGCGCAGGCATCGCAAGACCGGCACCATTTCTCAACGTCGTTTCTTGCGGAACTCCAAAAGAAGCGCTCTCGAACTTTGTTTAATGTCTTCATATAGCCGAAATGCCCTCCTGTTGGGCTGCTGTGTATTTCTTTCAGGACATCAGGTATTCGGTTTTGAGGAAGCAGCAGCTGCCATCTTTTATTAGTTCCATCGTCGCTTTCCCACAGTCGATATAAGACTCCATTTCGAAGGTGAAGTGAGTCCCAGAGAGCCCAGTACCTTTTAGTCATCGGACTGAAGATGGAAACGTCCTGCCACTTGGGTTTCGTAGCCGATGATTCCTTCAGCTCTATTATTGGCTTAATGTTAGGATCCGCCAACTGATCTTCTCTAACTTTTTCATGACTCCTCGGATCTGGCTAAGATGCTGTTGAAGATGTTACTTGTCGGATGCTAGGATTCGCCAAACCGTACTTAGCTTCTGCTCTTGCACAATACCTGGGTCAAATACTTTTCCACTGCAGTTCTCAGGTGTATTTCTGTTTTTCATATCACAGTCTGAAGATTCAGTCATTTCAGACTTTTCTTGCACAGGAAGATCTGAAACAGTTCGTTCACCACTCTGTAGTTTATTCGCATCGTGTGTACAGTTCACCTTGGTAATTTTAGCAGTTGCTACATGCTTATTTTCCTCCGTTTCCTGGGAACCAATTCCGATGTTTGCACCAGAGTCATGAATACAATCGGATCCTTTACAAACAGAAGTATCCTGGTTTAGAATCGAGTCCATGTCTACACAATCTTCATTATAAGACACACATACAGTTTGCGAAGTAGGTAAATTTCCTTGCAATACTGGATCACTCTGCGTAAGCTGTACATCAGCTTCTTCCATCTCAGAGTCACATGAGTTTTCAGATGGTTCAGTACTTGCTAACTGCGACTTCGTAACTTCACTATCAGTTTCTATGATCTCGACAGTCGCATTTTCATTTTCTTCTGTCTCTACTTCAGGCACTTGAGAATCAAAAGCTTCTTTCCCGTCTTTTATTTCTTCATGCTTTCCTTCTTTTCCTTTAACCCCGTTAGATGTTTCATTCATCATTTCTTGATTTTTCTCAGGCAGTTCATTAGCTACTTCCTTCTTTTCTTCATCCTCTGATTCTTCAGATGCAAATTTTGGCACTTTCGCATCTTCTTTTATGGCTCCAGTTTCTTCTGCAAGCTCCTCTTTCATCTGTTGGAGTTGCTCTCGTACCTTTTCTCGGCCGACTTTCCTCTTTTCGCGCTCGGCCTTCATCTCGGCTATCATCTCTTCATAGCCAATTCTTATCTCATCATATGTGGCTTTTATCTCGGCTTGTCCGGCTTTCATTTTTTGTTTCATCTCTTCTTGTCTGGCTTTCATGTCTTGTTTCATCTCTTCTTGTCTGGCTTTCATCTCTTCTTGTCCGGCTTTCATAGCTGCTAACATGTCCATCAAAGCTTTCATTTCCTCCGCAATTGCTTTCTCCTGTAGACGGGTGACTGGCATTCACTCTCAAATCCCACTTCTGACACCAGTTGTTGCGTTTTACGGGTTCGTGGATTTGAGAGTATCCGATGAAAACACGATGCAGAACAATAAAAAGCACAATTTATTTACAAGAATCACTATTTACAGCACAGTTCCAAAATTACCTTTAAAAGCGTCGAAAATCTACAATAAATACGCTGAAACAATCAGCAACACAGCTTCAGGCTGTAACTGTAAAGGTAGCTTCACGGCAACACTAAACTTATAATAAACACCGTGGAACAATCACCAATACACTTTCAAGCTATACTGTAAAGGTAGCTTCACGGCAAAGCACTATCTCGATCGCTTTCCGTTCACAAAACTCTCGCGTAGCTTAGCACTCACAGTAAGCAGCGATTCTCACAACTAATCACACTCTCGCAACTAATCAGACACTACTTCACAATTTGCCTGCTCTCAGAAACGCAAGGGTTTATATAGCTTTTCTTTAAGTTCCACACGTTTCGAGAAATATCTCGACAGGAAGTTATTCTAGAAGCTTCCCGATTGGACCATGGGACATTTGGTCGCCAAATGGGCGATAAAGTCGCCAATCTGGCAACCCTACCATACACTATTTTATGGCAACCCTAGTGCTATGCCGGAAAGCTTACATACAGGCGCAACCGCCGAATTTTTCGCAACAATATCTATTTTCATCCTCTTAAAAACTGCATTAACGAAAACTTGAATAAGGAAAATTAGTTGAGGAAATCATTCAGCTGAAAAAACGGCTGCTATTTTCCACAGAGAAAGAGAGTTCTCTATAGCTTAGTAAAAGGGTGGAAGTAAGACATCAGCACGTGGCAAATTCAAAAATGTGATAGAAGCATTACGACTCTTGTGGAGAATAAATTTCCTTTACTGAGGAATGAGAGCACTCGAAGGTTGTAGAGATATTAAGTATTTTTTGAAAGCAGGACATGTGAAAAATGAGCAATGCCCTCGCCGGGACTCGAACCTCGGATTTCTCGAATACGCGCCGAGTGCCCTAGCCATTACACTACGAAGGCGTGCCAAGAAGGCGGGAGATATACCTTACAAGGTAACTTTCAACGTATCTCGTACCCATCTGTTAACTAATTTCTATCATGACAAATTACAAATTTGAAGCAAACTGTACACACGATCTAACACATGTAGCGGGGAACAGCGAGGGCGATGACTCCTCGATCTTGGACCTGAACTTGTAAGGTTTTAGTTTAAACTAACAAAGTTTTATTTTAATTTGCCTTTTTCTATCTGTTCTTATTTCAACTTCCCGTTAGAATAAGCGCGCGTTTCAGCTTTTTGCTAATTTGAAGTGGAGCCAAGTTTATAATTAAACGGTAGGTAGGAACCTCTCAGGGTGAGAGAGCTTTTAGTCTCAAACCACTGCTACTCTGTTCGACGTTCGCCTGACCAGCTAGTATTTAAATTCTAAGCCGTAGTGCTGTTACGCTATTACTTATTGAAGTAATTCTAAGTGCGTTAGTATTAGTTAAATCTTGCTACGCACCCTTTAACATTGAGGCCAGCTTCGCGTTCATAGCTCTGTGAGCAACAACGATTTAATTTCTATTTAACTTTAGCTCAAATTATTTGATTGTTCAGTTTAGACCCAAGCGCGGTCATTATTTTCTGTTTCCCTCCCGAGTTGGGAAGTGGCTGTATATAATTGTGGTTTAATAAAAGAGGATTTTAAATCCTTCTTAAGTGCAGTTCTTCTACCACTTAACCACAGTTTTCTACCACAGAACATAGCTGCATTCAGCTCCCTGTTCAAGATCAGGACTTAAAGTATTTCACGAAGATGTTCGCCAAGAATATGCACCGAACATTCAGTCCTGACAAACTTTGGTCAGATGTCTTCGACCAGATGGCCTTTACTTCCATATGTTACAATTTTTCCTAAGGCTTAAAAGAGAAAAAAGAAAGAAAACTGGCGAAGCAAAAACTTCTTACCAGTACATCGTAATTTTCATTTTTGGCAAAGACCAAAAATAGCGGAGGAATGAGTCGACCGAGACCCGAACCCACTAAATGTACAACTGTAAGTCGAGGACATAACCGCTCAGATGTGAAGACTTGCAGGAATTCCGAAAATTATTGTCTGCGAAATTCATAATTAGCTCAATTGCTTGGAAAGCTAGTCTTTACTTCTGAGTGGTTATTCTTTCAGTTTTAATTTGAGCAATTAAGGTGATGCTTTTCATAAGAATTTCGGAATTTTTAAAAATAGTGAAGATATTATCTATTTCTTCAGTCTGAGGTAGATTTTGCTTTAGGTTTTCGCTGGAAGTCTGTTTGGTAGTACTATGTCTGCCTAGTTCTTGATTAAAGTTGAGTGCAGGGAATTCATCTTTTTAGGGTGGAGTCTGTATGGGTTTCGTTTTTTTTTATTTCTGAATCTACGTTGATAAACTTTACAGCCTCTGTAGGAGCTTACGTGGTTTTCTGAGCAAAAAAATACAGGTGGGTTTATCTTCTGGTTTTAAAATGCATGTGTCTGATCTCTGATTTTTACTGCATTTTTTGAAACAATTGGTCTGCGAATGTCTATATTTTTGACAATTAAAACATAATGTTGGTCTTTTCTTGCGGTTGTATTTTTCAATGATGATATTACAGCTGATCATATTATTTAGAGAATGGATTTTTTCACCTGCAGCATTTCCTTTTAGTTCGAGAAAAAATATATGAATCGTTTAGCTTTGATGATGGAAAAACATCTTCGTTCAAGATCGTCCAAAATGGCTTATTCTGTTACTGTACCGGGTATGTTTTTTAAGATAACTTTTAATGGTAGCTTCTAAACTCATTAAGTATGTGTGAAAATTTATCTGGGTTTTTTGAAAAATTTTCTATTGTTGCTTTGTAATTGTTCAGTCATTAGGACAGTTGGCTGTTAACTTCTTGGCGCCTTGCATGGCGCATATGGTCATTAATTACAGTAACCCTGTAACGCTCGCTCTGAATTTTTGTTTTTGCTGTTTTTTGGTGTTCTGAGTAAGTCATCGCTAGAAAGATGGCTCGCATGTGTAAATGGCTCGCAATTGTAAATTAAAGTATTTAGTATACAGTCCACTATTGTTAAGTTTAAATTGTTTTGCACGCATCGCATGAACATCATGGTCCGTCGAGCCGGAGGTGAAAGTTAATTTCGTAGTTTGGAATGTGTTTTGATTTGTTGGATTACACAATTAAGCCATCGCTCGCGTTCGTTCTTACTGTGAAGCAGTCTTCAATCACGGTAAGTGAGATATTATTTAGTTTTCAACATGAGTGAACTAAAAACTATTAAAATTAATAAAAAATGTTTGAAATCTAGTATTACTAAATTTGAAAGTAAAGTAAATGCAACTGTTGATGAAGCAGACATTTACTTATTAGAATTATATGAATCGAAATTACTAGAATTCAAAAAAGAAATAAACAAAGTTTTCGAGTCTTTATTTGCACACTGCGAAGAAATAGAAACTGATGAATACATTAACGAAAAAGAAAGTATAATAGATAATCTAGATGAAATTCACTTGAAAATTAAAAGAAAAATTTCTGCGATTAGTTCGCAAACGAATAGCTTTTCAAATGAAAATGGTTCGAATAAAGATGTAATTGTTTCGGATATTAAACTGCCTAAATTGTCGCTTCCTATATTTAGTGGGAAGATCGAAGAATGGATTGAATTTGAGGATTTATTTTCCGCAGCTGTGCATAAAAATAGTAAATTAACTAACGCGCAAAAATTACAATATCTAAAGAGTTCTTGTAAGGCGGATGCGTTAAATATTATTCATTCTATTCCAATTTCGGATTCAAATTATGACATAGCATGGAACTTATTGGTAGAACGCTATTCCAACAAAAAGGATTTGATCAATTCTATTATAAGGAAGTTAATTTCTATACCTCAAACAAGTGATTCTACTCCATCGCTTTTAAAATTTATAGATAATGTGCATGAATGTTTACGATCCTTAGAAGCATTAAATCAAAAAGTGGAACAATTTTCGGATACATTAATTGTTTATTTATTGGTTGAAAAGTTGGATAGAAATACTCGTTGTTGGTGGGAAAGATCACTTAAAAAAGATGAAATAGGAACAGTTAAACAACTAACATATTTTTTGAAGGAACACGCGCGCACTCTATCACATTACAAGCCTTCGCAAAGGGAACCGAAACGTTTAGTTAATACTAAAGCTTTTACGTCACTTTCGGAAAATAAAAAAACGTGTGTTTATTGCAAGGATGATCATTTGTTGTTAAAATGTACGCAATTCTTAAATTTACCAGTCAAGAAACGATTTGAATTTGTAAAGGGTAAAAGACTCTGTTTCAATTGTTTATCTTCGGTCCACACAATTAAGGACTGTAAAAGCTGTAGTACATGCAGAAAATGCCAGAAATTCCATAATTCGCTCTTGCATTTGGATCGAGGTGAAGAAAATTCCGATAGAATGAATAGCACATCGAATCAAAACACAAACATGACTAATAAGTTTAGCAGTAATCTTTCTCCAGATGCGCATACATTTACTCCATTGGCAAGCAGCCAAGTGGTTAGAAGCGCTAGTGAAACCAACCAGGCGAACTCTATTAACAGTACTGTGTTGAATATTTCCAGTTCTTTTAATAAACAAGTTCTACTTTCAACTGCAATTATTTATGTGAAAGGTGCTGATGGGACATTTATCTCGCTGAGAGCCTTGCTTGATTCTGGTTCTCAAAATAATTTCCTCACTAAAGAATGTATGGAATTATTGAATTTGAAGAGAAAGAAAATAAACGCTTCTATTTCAGGTATCAATGGTGCAGTTATGAGCATTAAGGAAAACGCTATAGCAACCATCGCTAACGCTACTAGAGATTTTATTCGTACTTTACATTTTTTTGTTGTTCGAAAAATAACTCGAATAACGCCTGCTAGACATCTACACATTCCTGATCTTAAGCAATTGCAATCCATTGGTTTAGCTGATCCTGAGTTTTATAAACCTGGTCCAATACATGTTTTATTATCTAACGAAGTATTTTTTGATTTACTAGGAACAAATAGAATAAATAAACAAGATTTGATTCTTCAGCAGTCAGTGTTTGGATATATTGTTAGTGGGTCAGTGCGCATGCCGCAGCAAGACAATATTGATAACTATTGTGGGGTTGTTGAAACCATGGATCATTTATCTGATAATTTGAGAAGGTTTTGGTAGATTGAAGGGGTTAGTGATTCAAAAAAGGTGAAGACTCAGGAAGAGGAATTTTGTGAAAAGCATTTTCTTCGCACGCATTGTAGGCAAGATGACGGTAGATATGTAGTGGAAATGCCAATTAAAGAAGAAGGGCTTAGCCTTTTGGGCGACTCAAGAGAAAACGCTGGTAAAAGAATGAATTATTTACTTAAACGCTTCGCTCGCAATCCCGCAATGAAACACTTATATGAAGATTTCATTGAGGAATACAATAAATTAGGCCATTCCGAAGAGATTGCTGAAGAAGATAACGCAAACTTTTCATATTATCTTCCTCACCATGGGGTTTTTAGGCCCGATAAACCTAGCACTAAACTTGGGGTAGTGTTCAATGCCACAGCTCCTACGACTACTGGAATTTCGCTAAGCGATGTTTTACTGAATGGAGGGTTAGTTCAAGACGAACTGTTTGATATTATTTGTAGATTTCGTACTCATAGATTCGTCTTCACAGCAGACGTCGTTAAAAATGTACCGTCAGATTTTGATTAAGGAGCATCAACGAGATTTATTACGCATCTTATGGAAGAGTAGCGAAGAACAACCAGTTAAAGTTTATAGATTGAAGACTATAACTTACGGTACTTCCAACGCACCATATCTTGCAACACGCACACTCAACCAATTAGCAGAGGACGAGAGGAACAATTTTTCGTTAGCAGCGCGAATAGTACAAAGGGACTTTTACGTCGATGACGTACTGACAGGAGCCCATACTCTAAAAGAAGCTCAAGAATTACAGTCGCAGTTGATTGACTTATTAGCGCGTGGAGGTATGCGTCTGCACAGATGGTGTGCTAATCATCCTGATCTTTTGCAGCTTCCGCATGAACAAGAAGAATACTCCTTCAGTAATTTCGACGATCAGAGCATCAAAACTTTAGGATTATTATGGAATCCAAAAGCAGATTGTTTTTCGTACAAATCAACGATCAAGGAACCAACTACTTACACAAAGAGAACAGTGTTGTCTGACATTGCTCGCATTTTCGATCCATTAGGACTGCTTGGTCCAGGGATAACAAAGGCAAAAATCTTCATTCAAAGACTTTGGTTACTAAAGCTTGATTGGAATGATCCGCTACCCGAGAAGATAATTAAGGAATGGAAACTTTTCATTGATTCCATGCAATCTATCAACAATTTACAAGTGAGCAGATATGTTCTACAGGACAATTTTTCTGAGATACAAATTCATGGATTTTCAGATGCATCAGAGCTCGCATATGGAGCAGCCATCTATTTACGCTGTAGAAGTGACAATAGCTTATCTTCACATTTGCTTTGCAGCAAGTCCAGAGTAGCTCCCCTCAAATCGTTGACAGTACCACGTCTGGAACTCTGCGGAGCTAGACTACTATCACAACTTGTTACAAAGGTGGTGACTTTATTGAAATTGGACATCAGCAAAGTATGCCTGTGGTGTGACTCAACCATAGTGTTAGCGTGGCTTTAGAATTCTCCACATTTACTAAAACCCTTTGTTGCTAACCGAGTGTTAAAGATCCAAGAACTAACACAGACATACCAGTGGAATTATGTGCATTCAGAGGAAATTCCAGCAGACCTTATTTCTCGAGGATTGAATTTTGACAAGTTACATGATGCTGATCTCTGGTGGAAGGGTCCTCCATTTTTGAGAGAAGTTATCATACCAACCACGAATATTGACTTTGAACAATTAGAAAATACAGACACTTTTTCCACTGAACTGAGAAAAAGAACTGACATTACTTGTTTATGCACTTCACCTTCAAAGTTTATTGATTATATTCTTGGTATTACAAATAATTACTCAAGGTTATTACGTATTATTAGTTATATTTTCAGGTTCATTTGGAACTCCAGATGTGCACATCATAAAGGAACACAGAGAAGAACAGGATGGGTAAGTTCAAAGGAGTTAAGTGAGGCAGAATCGTTTTTAGTAAGAGAGATTCAAAAATGTTATTTTTATTTAGATTACAATTCCCTCGCACAAGGTAAACCAATTAATAACAAAAGTAATTTACTTTCTTTGAACCCTTTTTTGGATACAAATAATATAATGAGAGTAGGAGGCCGATTAGAAGGGGCTAATCTAAAATTTTCGCAAAAACATCAAATAATTCTGCCTGCTAAATGCAAATTAACTAAACTGATCGCTGAACATTATCATCGGAAATATTTACACGTAGGTTCGCAGGCATTATTGTGTTTTATAAGGCAAAAATTCTGGCCATTACAAGGTAGAAATTTAACTAGAAAGATTACCCATGATTGTATTATTTGTAGTAAAATTAAACCAGTCACTCTTGAGCAAATTATGGGTTCATTACCCTCAGAGCGTGTGAATCCAAGCTCACCTTTTAACCATGTAGGTACCGATTTTTGTGGCCCATTTTTTATTAGGTACAAGGGACAGAGGAAAGGAACTCTCCATAAGGTATATTTAGCTCTTTTCATTTGCCTTATAACAAAGGCAGTGCATCTCGAATTAGTAAGTGACCTTACGACGGACGCCTTTATTGCCACCTTAAGGAGATTTATTGCTCGACGTGGAAAATGCTCAGTCATTTTCTCAGACAACGCTAAAAACTTCGTTGGCGCAAATGCCGAATTGCAAAGAATTAACAATTTAATTAGAAGTCCTAATAAAAAATTAGCAGATTATTTAGCTGAAGAAGGAATAGTTTGGAAGTTTATCCCCCCTCGGACACCTAATTTTGGCGGGCTGTGGGAATCTGGAATTAAATCCGTGAAATATCACTTAAGGCGGATTGTAGGTAAGGCAAGGCTAACTTTCGAGGAGTTATTAACTGTAGTAACTCAGATAGAGTCTGTTTTAAATTCTCGTCCGATTACTCCTTTATCTTCCGATGTAAACGATCTAGAGGCCTTAACACCAGGCCATTTTCTCATTGGAAGACCTTTAAATGCTGTTGTAGAGCCTGAATTAATTGATATACCTGAAAACAGACTCTCAAGATAGAAACAAACCACCAGATTTGTCCAATTGATATGGAAACGTTGGCATAGGGACTGTTTAAATACATTACAACAGCGTTCAAAATGGAAGGTAGAACGAGCAAATATTAAAATAGGTATGTTAGTACTAGTTAAAGAAGATGAACTCCCTGTGAATAGATGGGTGTTAGGGCGCATTATAAAACTTTTTCCTGGAGTTGATGGTAAGGTTAGAGTAATAGAAATTCGAACTGCAAGAGGCATCATAAAGCGTGGAATTACAAATATCGCAGTACTACCCCAGGAAGAAACTTCTTAAGTTAGTTAAGTGTGTTAGCTTATGATTATAATACTTGTTGCATTTTGGATAAAAATTTGTATTGATTATTGTAAAATTTCGTATTGAAAATCGATTACTATTGTATTTTATTGCTATACTGTTAATTGCTAACTGATTATTATTGTATTGTTATGTTGTAATTGTAATATTTTGTATGTTATTATAAGTATTATTGCACGAAATTATTGAAGCCACCCTTCAATGCCGGGGGGTATATGTTCAGTCATTAGGACAGTTGGCTGTTAACTTCTTGGCGCCTTGCATGGCGCATATGGTCATTAATTACAGTAACCCTGTAACGCTAGCTCTGAATTTTTGTTTTTGCTGTTTTTTGGTGTTCTGAGTAAGTCATCGCTAGAAAGATGGCTCGCATGTGTAAATGGCTCGCAATTGTAAATTAAAGTATTTAGTATACAGTCCACTATTGTTAAGTTTAAATTGTTTTGCACGCATCGCATGAACAGTAATCTTCAACAGATGCGGTGTAGAGAAAAATAGATTTTCCTTTCATTTCTGCTTCAAATTCATTTTTAGAAGTTTCCTTTAGTTTTATCTATAGATAGCCATTCTACATGGTTTTCGGCGATAACAATTGGTGGGATTTTTTATGAATTTTGCGTATTCTTTAGATCCATATTTTCTGTATTGTTAACATTCATTCAGTCTGCAGTAGTATTATATTCAGAAAGAATCTCATATCTGTTGTGTTGAAGAACTTCCGAATTAGGTGTTTTTTCTTAGGCGACTTACAAGTCTTTACAGGGGTGATCCACTAGATTTTGAGGGATAACTTCTAGGAAGGTATTTGACTAGGGCTGTTACAGTTTTCCTTCGTTGTCTGTCCTAGTTTAGCAGCTGCTGGGGGGTGGGGGCGGTTTCGTTGTTTCTGGTGCAGACTTTAAGTTTTTCTGGGACAGAAAGCTTATCAAGTGCGGCTTTGAATTTTTTGTAAAAATTTGCTGTTGCTTCATGTTCTATTCCTGTACCAACGAACGTATCGTAAAGTGTTCTTTCTGGTGATCGGGAAATATTAGAATTTGTGGAAATTTCGGAGTCTGCGTCGCTATCCATACATTCATCATTCTCGGTATGCCGAAGTATTTTGGCCTTACTTAGTTTTTTTTTTTTTTGTCAGTTTAGTGCTGGCCATTGGAGGAGAAAAAGCAAAAAATGATACTTACCAGTCATTGACAAGCAAACTGGATGTCGTGCTTCCCGCAGCGACGCTAACCTCTGAATGTGATGATAAATCGACTTTTCGAGACATGCTGTCCGCCATTTAAGAGAGAGGGAAAACCGATTTGATGACAATTTAAGAACCCTCTACGCGACATCAATGACGATTAAGTAATCGAATTTCCATTGTGAATGCTTGCATTCACATTTCGGTGAAGAACATGTGCCAAAAAAAAGTTACGTCTTCGAAAGTTGAAAACTTGAGGTCGATTGGTTTATTCTGTTACGGCTAAGCACTCAAGGGTTATCTGCTTAAAAGATGAGATGCCTTAGTGGAAAGTGGCTTGGGAGTGGAAACTTGCCTAAGGGAAACTGGTTTGTATAAACGTTACACATGGGGAAAACCACAAAAACGCCCATGCAGTCAGCCCGTTCGCATGGAATCAAATCGAGGTCCAACTAACAGCATTCGACGAGCGGCAAAGCTCGGCCGATGGTGATTCAACTTGATGCTAAAGCCATCCTGGAAGCACTATATTTTCCTGAAGTATCCTGAAAGAATTATATCCATTTGAAGAGCACTATATTCTCGTGATATTTTGATTTGTCCAACACCAGTCTGTGCATCAGAACAATTTTGCACTATATGACCAAAGTTTGGAATTCAGCCCAATACTGCGACTTGTAGAGTTCCTCACTCTTATTCTATTAAATGAACGTCGATGAACCTAGTGAACTGTTACCCGACTTATCGCCCAGTTCAAATAACTAAAGACGTAGACTGAAGAAGGGTTAACTACCCTTTATTTCACTCAATATAAGATGAACAGTTGACCCCTTTCTTGGGCTTACAACATAGCCTCCACTCGGGCTTAAAATAAGAACTAAACTATTACTTAGCCGAAGCTAACACGAGTATCTAACGTAGTTGGACCTTAATTTAAACTATCCGGCGAATATCAAAAGGCACGTAACATACGACCGAGCGTAACAGTTTCAAAAGAGATTTAGCCAGAAGGCAAACACGCACTACTCAGGATTCCTAGTGCTCTCTGACGAAGTAATTTGAACCTTCTTTAAATACTGCTTCTAACTCATTTGCATTCAAAGCGATTCTAAAAACTCATTCTGGTAGGGAGTTGAGAGTGGAAACAAGAACTGAGAGGAAAGCACTTTGAAATTAAAATAACTGTTATAAAATTAAAATATACCTTACAGTCTTTCTGAACACACTGATTATACTTTCACTTGGATGCATTCGTGGTTTTTCACTACCTTTTTTCCATTAATTTATTGAAAGTTATTCCTATGAGTTTTGAGGTTGTAACTAATTAATTGTGACAGCAAATTATTCTATAAGAAAGCATCATACGCCTATATTACATAAGGAAGCTACACCTTGCATTGAACGGGATATCTTGCTATAGGACAACATGCGCCAAACAACTTTTTAAAGAAGTCTGTGCCAGTGATTAATCACCGTTATTGTTCATGTTATTGACATGTTATTGTTCTCTCTTATAATATCCAATAATACCATTCTTTTCAAAGCAAGCGCAGTCAAATACCGAAAATCCGCGCAACTTCTCAAGATATAAACATTTCGTTTATAGAGAACGAAATATCGAAGAAAAGAGAAATACTTAGCAAATAATGACGTCATAGCAGACACACTTACCAAATTATTGACATCATGGTAAAAGTTCCCCCACCCTCCAGTCTGCATCTAAGAAGCAAACGATTTCATTCAAATTCAAGCCTCACGTGACTATATTTCCTGAACTTTGTTATTTCACGAGATTGCTTAGTGGTGCCATTTTGTTATCCAGACTTTTTGTGGATAAAATTAAAAATATTTTTAATTTCAGTTCTTCTTAATGCAGTGGAAGGTAAGAAATGCGTTCATGATTTTACTGCTTGCAGCGTGGAAATATGTAAACACCTTGCATTGACGATAATGCAAAAAGTGAAAATTCTGAAAAGAAGGATGGAGGTGCTAATTCTTGGTTTATAGCAGAATCGTACGTAATTGATATACGGAAAAATAAAGAAAAACTATTAAAATTTTACAGTTACAGTGATTCTAACACCAGAAATATTTGCACGAGTGGCCCGGCAGCGGGGAAGTGATGAGGTACCAAGTTCAGGACTGCTGGTGAGCGAAAAGGGAAAACATAGTAATGATTTAAAAATAGCAGAGACGCAATATCAGCAGCGGCCGGCTGAATATACTTAAGCAGAGACACAGTATACGTTATCAGAAAGCCTCTGGAGGAAAACTTTCAGCAGATAAAGATGCTGCAGAAGAGTTTATTGATGAATTTCTGCACTGGTAGCAGAAGAAAATCTTAACACAGAACAGAATTTTAATATGGACGAGACTGGACATTTTTGACGATGTTAGGCAAGAAAGACATTAGTGGCAAGCGAAGAAAGAGCACCATCAGGGATGAAAGAAGCTAAGGAAAGAATTGCTATTTTAGTATGCAGCAATGCAGTTGGAACTTACAAATGTAAACCAAAGGTAGTGCATAATATCATCAATCCCAGAGGTCTGAAAGGATTAAAACCCTTATCCGAGATTTAAAGGACAAATAAAAATTCTTGGTTCACAAAATAGCTTACGATCGAATAGTTCATTGAACATTTCGTTAAAGAAGTGATAAAGCATTCTAATAGTGTGGGGTTACCATCAAATTGCAAGATTTTATTAATTGTTAGGTAACTGCTCTGTACATCCAGCTGCAACCATTTTAACTTGTGATAACGCCGTAGCCCCTTTATTGCCCTGAAATACACTGATCGACATTGAAAATGCAACACCAAAAAGGAGTGGTCAGAAATTTTTGCAAATTTTAGAGTAGATGCACGTCACTGAGCTATGCGAATGATGTGAAATTCGCAGCTCTCCGACGCGCGTGAAGTAAGATATAAGGGAAGGAACGTGCAGAATGGGCAATATTCGTGTTGTTATTTCTGCTAGACGAATTATCGAAGAAAGTTGGTTTTTGTCCCGGAGGATACGTGTAATAGGAGAGAATGCCAGGCAGCCGTCAATGAAGGCACGTCCAGCAGATAGACGATTTTACAAGGGGTATGATGCTAGGACTGAGAAGGGTGGGTTGGTCCTTACGTCAAATCGCAGCTGATCCCAACATGGATGCCAGCACGGTGCATCGGCTATTTCGAACATGGTTGAAACAAGGGAATGTTGGAAGAAGGAGGGGTGCAGGTGCAGCCAGAGTGAAGTCAGCACGCGTGGATCGACGCATCCGCCGACAAGCTGTGGCGGTCCCGCAAGTCACTTGTACCGCGATTCTGCAGCATGTGCAAGATACCCTGGATGTTCCTGTGTCGACGAGAACCATTTCCCGTCGATTTTCCTGCGCTCACGGCGTCCATTAAGAAGACTGCCATTGACCCCCCACAGCATAGACGCCATTGTTTATAATGATGCCGGATTGGAGCGATGTGGATGACAGAATGGCGAAACGTCGTGTTCTCAGATGAGTCACGCTTCTGTTTATCGAGTGACAGTCGCCACATATGTATGTGGCGTCGACGTGGAGACAGATCTAATCCGGCAGTAACTGTAGAACGCCCCACCGCGCGACGTGGTGGCATAATGGTTTGGGGTGCTATTGCCTACGATTCCAGGTAATCTGTAGTTCGTATTCAGGGCACTATGACGGCCCAACGATACTTGGATAATGTACTGTGGCCAGTGGCAATCCTCTACCTTCAGGAGCTTAATGCA
>KK121728.1:66829-111176 GCA_000611955.2 Stegodyphus mimosarum | reverse complement strand
CCGACCACACAGTGCTCGCATCTGCCAACATGCCCTACAAAGTATACAGAGGCTTCCTTGGCCACTGTACTCTCCAGATCTGTCACCAATCGTACATGTGTGGCATGTGATTGGGCGCCGTTTGCAGACTCTGCCTCGTTCAGAAGACGAACTGTGGCAAATGGTTGAAAGGGAATAGAGAGCCATCCTTCAGGACACCATCGGCGCTCTTATTGACTCTGTGCCTAGACATGTTTCTTCGTGCGTCGCTGTCCGCGGTGGTCTACATCCTACTGAGCCGACGCCTTTCTCGCTCTGTGTTCTATCATTTTGAAATAAAGATCACTTATTGCTGCTTGTTGTCTCTGTCTTTTTTCTAAATTTCATCACTTTCTGACCACTCCTTTTTGGTGTTGCATTTTCAATGTCGAGCGATGTACATCATTGATCCAAGCAACAGACCAGTGAATGATACACAGTATTATATGCCATTACAATAGGGTCAGTGCAGCAAAAGTTAAAGCAAGAGAATTGCTCCTTTATTTGCAAGAAAAAATGAGGAGGCTTTACAATGAGCCAACACTGGCATATCAGATAACCAATGATGCATTTATTGACTGTTTTGAACTAGATGCAGCAAGAAAACGATTCAGATACCGACACAGTGAATTTGAAAGGAGTGAAAAAATACGTTTTAATGAAAGTTTGGAAGACGATGAAAAATACCTAATATTTTAAGAAAAGAACTGTCTCACAGAGCGTTAAAGAGATTATGACTCCTTACTTTGAAGCACCCTAAAGTTTTAAACCGAAACAAAGAAAAATGCTTGAAATTTGAGAAAAAAAAGCCTTGATTAATGTCCCTTATTTTTATGCCTTTATTATATATGTCATTCATTTTGCACTTTTAATCTACACATTATGATTTATCTTAATCACAGCCTCTGGTCTCCAGCATTGCCGATGCTTTTTGAAAAAAATATTCTAATTCGTTTGTTAAAACAATTAACCCAAGACACATATTTAGAAAAACTTTGCCATTGTCGAAATGGGGTAGCGATATTTCGATTTTAAATTCCTTCTAAAATCACAGAAGAGAAACATTTTTCTTTGACATTTGATTCTACACTAGATGTTTTGCACCATGAACAACTTTGTAAAATTATTATATTAGTTCGAATTCATTAAATGCTGAAGAAAGCTGTCTGTTTCATAGGGAAAAGTGGTAGCAGTTTAGTTAAAGTTGTTCATAATTTAGATAATGTGGCCTCTAATTATGGGACCCATATGACTAAACTATGCAAAGGTATGTATGTAAGCCATTACTTGACAAAGAAAGTTAGTATATTCCTTGGTCAGTTCATAGTTAAAATTTAATATGCAAAAATGCTGCTTCTAAAAAGTATATATTTTTAAAGCTGTACTGACAGCCTATAATTTTTCTTTTACATCTTCAACAAGTAGAAGGGTTACGTCCGTTTTAAAAATAACATTAAAAATGTCACATGGATACTCATCATCCATGTGAGCATCAAGAATAAGTGTTATTAAAGAACTGTATCTACGAATATCTGGAGTCCATCAGTTTTTAAAAAGTATGGAATGAAAGAATAAATCACTGGAGAGGGGTGAAAACAGCAGCACTTTGAAGGAAATAAATTAAAAATTTTTTATGTATGCTATACATGTAGAATTTAATGTTGCAAGGAACAGATACGTACATAAAGCCAAATGCTTCATAAAGGGGTTATATCCTTCTCCCGAGAAATTTTAAAATTTACCTTCTAAGATAAATATATCAACAGAAACAAAAAAACAATAGTTAATAATTTACATTCAGAATCAGTCGATAAGAAAACTAACTTTTCAAAAAAGATTTTTTTCATACTAACTTTAAAAGACATTTTAATTTCACAATTGAAATCTGAATTTAAATGAATTACCTTCTCGTTTTTAATTGATGAAAAAATTAATGCCATATGGCTTAGACTTTGATATTTTAAAAGCAACAGCTTATAAACTTAACACTTACATATTCAAATGTTATACATGCTGCAGAAGTCTAATAAAAAATACCAAGTTTTAAAAACTATGTTCTCTAAAGCAGACAGAATTTTTTATTTTTTAAAAATATTCACGAATATAGTTTAGTTGCACCATACATTTTAAGGAATATATTTACATTGCCAGTTACTGCTGCTGGCAGCGAACGAAGCTCCAGCAAACTTTAAATTATAAAAAGTTGCAAGATCCTCATTTGTGTCAGAAAAACAATTTAGATTTAAAATTTATTTCTGTTTGGGCTTCAATAACCCACTGGAAAAATGGAAGCAAAAACTTTAGATTTTTTTTCTGCCAGTTGCTGAAGATAGAATAAAAAGTCATTGCATTGTGTCAGTGATAAGTACATTTCACGTGAACTTTTATTTGAACAATATTAATTCTTTCGGCCATATGAAGGCTGCTGATAAATCAGTTTTCGTGAACATCTTTAAACAGGTCTGGAATCCAAAGCAAAGATGGGTAAGATGCCACATAATCTCACTCAATCTACACAATCATTCTTATTACCAGCTCTTGAAGAATGAAAAAAAATGTCCCTGCTGAAAATCTCCACAGAAAAAATGACAAAGCTTGAAGAGAATTTTGATATATTAACAGCTACACGAAGTGAAAGGAATGATGCTGAAACAACTCCTTGTCTGTAATTCAACTGAAATAAAACTCATCAGCAGAGATATTTCATACTTGTGCATAGCATCGATAATGACTGAATAATCAAAGTTCAGATGTGAAGCATGTGCTCACAACTTGGTCAAGAAAGCTTTCAAACATAATCATTATCTCTGCAGAACATAAATTTAAAAAATACTGTAATGCTTACTTAAATGAAAAATTGTAGGAGTGCACATTTACCTCAGGTTAAAAATGTGTAGGCATGGCTCTGGTTATATCTATTCTATGTCATTTATTTACACAATAATTACTTTTATTTCTTTAACCATTTCTAATGACACACCTACAGGGTTCAAGACCTGTAGGTGTTATGAATTACTTTATTTCCTTAACCATTTCTAATGAAATACCTACATTGCTCAAGTACTTTTTAGTTTAAGGAATTTAAACTCCTACATACATTTCTTGCAGAGGCATTTAGAGCAACAATTTCTTTTTCACAAATACTGGAACAGAAATATACCAATTGCCTGAAAAGAGGCAAAATTATTCATTGGAACTTCCCATCTGTTAAACTCTTTCCAGCATGGAGTTGTCTGATGTTGGATTTATTTTTCTTGCTTATAAAAATGAAAAGAGCATGCATGACCGTTAAGTTTAAAAATTCACACAAGCAACTCAAATTTAAGCTTAAATTTCTAAAACAATACACAATCAGACTGTGACTAAACTGAAGGTCATAATATTAGGGGATGACACAAGGCAAAAGTAACTTTTTTTTTTACTACAGTACGTGATGAAAAGTGAACAGAAACTCAGTAAATATGAAGAACCAAAAATCACTTAATCACGGGATATTTACAAGAAATAATGTTTGAGATTTACAAGATTCATTCAAATGAATGATGTAGCATATGCGTCACAATGAATAATGGATCTCGTTTACAGATGATGAATAACTCTCCTGAAAACATTCTCACTATGCCTGCTGCTGCAGAAGTATGCACGATGTCAAAATGTACATCAATCATTTCATCATCCTTGTGACACCTATACTTCAGTTAGTGGTTTTCATTCAACATTATTTCTTACACATATCCATGAACTAAATGACTTTTCACATTCCATGTGCTTTGCACTTATAGTTCCTGTGTTCACATTTCACCATACATTGTATTATCAAAACTTTCTTTTGCCATGTTCTATCTCACCCTCCCCCCAACATTGTGAGGAAAAATTGTTACATCCTATATATTTATTACACCTGCAATAATTTAGAAACTCAAAAACTATAACAAAATTTTAGTGTGTGTATGTTTAATGAAATGAATCTTCTTACAGAATGTATCAACAATATTAAAATGCTTTGACACTAAAAAATGAAAAATGTCTAAAAATATGTATTGCAGTGAAAATCTAGACAACTTATTTTTCACAATTAGATTTATTAAACAACGAACAATAAAAGCTTACATTCAAGGAAAGATGGTTAAAGAACAGGTATAAAGCATTTCACAAGCTATATAAAAAAAAAGCATTTTTATTTATCATTTATCCCCAACATGAAAGCACTGAATGAATATATCAATTCATTAACAAGTACTGAATAATTCTGAACACATGCACAAGTATACACGTGCATAAATCCTTTAGAAGAAATTCTCAGAAAGCACATTTGAGCTCAAAGCATATCAGGGTTCGTACACATTTCTGCACATCAAAATTAAGTACTATTAAGGACTTTTAAGGACCAATAAAGAAAATAATTAAGGACCTATCAGCAAATTGGAACTGCATAAATTCAATTGAAGCCCATGCCTGAACTTCACTTTCGTTATATCAACCTAATAAAAAATAGATCCGTAATTAGGATGCACTATTATTAACTAGCTGTAAGGAATACGTTTTATAGTAATTTTTACATTTTTGTGTTGTATCTTGTGACTATATGAAAGGCTCGATGTAGAGATAACTTTTAAAGGTGAGCAATTAGTTACCAATAATTGAATTAGGTAGTTAGATACCCTTAGGTAGCAGATATTATAGATTTACCCGGCCACTATTACATTTTATTTATTTTTTTAAATATTTGATGAAAATCACAGTCTAATAACATTTCACAGTTTAAAATACATGTAATTTATGACACTGATTCTTAAACGACATCAGGATAAGAATACATTAAAAGCTACAACACGTTTGTGTTTTGCAGCAACAATACTCAACAAAATATTTATGCGTCTTTTTAATTAGATGCCTTCACAGATATTATGGCTAATTTATATCAATTTCCTTCTCTTTAAGCACCTTTTCTAACAATGAGAAATTTGTTTAAATAAGCAAACTAATGTTCGTGTTACTTTCTGCTTCATCTCCTAACTTGTCAATGTCTCGACATTATACCTATGAGGTTTTATATGATCGGATAAAAGTTAAATAGTCCAAAACTCTAGATATACATGAAGCAAATTATTGTTATGTCTGAAAGTAACTATAAAGTCAGATAAAAGTTAGAGTAAACCTCTTTATTTAAACAGATAATCTAAGCTGGCTCAGTAACTCATAATCGTAACAGATTCAAATATCGGTAACGATAACGCAAAGCTGAATAATTAATTACAAATTATCACAGCTGGCAGAAACTAATGCAGTGTGCGAGCAGAAGCCAGAAACACTCTCTGTCTTACAATACAAAAACCTCAGTTTAAATACTATCTAAATGATATGCATTCTGGTGAGAAAAAGAAGTGAGAAGCTATAGCACAGGCTGAAATTATAAACAAGTGGCTAATTTATGTAATACTAACTGTACATATATTTAAAGAATAATTTTCTTTCTCTTTATGCACTCAGTTTCTTTTCTCAATAAGTTTCCTCTGCATTTCAGAATTTTTGGATTTATTTAAAGATTTCTGTTATTCTAAAAACCACATGTATTTAAAATATATACTGCTAATTTTATTCCTTAAATAATATGAACACAGAGTAAATATGAAATGATACATGGTCAGAGCCGGTGTGGCAGAATTTTTAGAATTTTAGTGATGCACAGAGCAATAAAATATAGAAATAGCAAAACTTTTAGAATTTAGGAAAGGCACTGGGGGCAGAATTTAGGACCCACACAGACTTCCTCAAGTACAAAAATGCCTAACGCCAGCCCTGCGTGTCATGCACTAAGATATATAAAATACATATGATAATCTTTTTAATTGTTAGTATTCAATTCTTTTTAAAAGAAAATTCCTTTCTGTAGATACGTGTCCATGTGCCAGCATTAGAAGCATTACTGACATTTTCCATACTTCTGCTTAGGGGAAAAAAAGGGGGGGGAATAATCATGTTAAGAAAAAAATTTCTAGGATCAGAAGTAAAACATTGAAATATTAGGTTTTCATTGTTCTCCCAAAAAGTCTTCAAAGATTAAGCAATTCATCACAGACATTCTGTAAAATACATCCATTACGAGTTAATACTATGAAAACATTTTTCATTTTGTCACATTTTTCTGGAATCTTCTAGAATCTTAGATCTATAAATCTTGCCTTCAAATCCTTCTAAACTTTCCAAAGTGCAATGTCTAAAATCCGAAAGAAAGATTAACACTACCAATTCTGCGGTAGGGAAAAGCCAGAAATATTTGAAAAAAAAAATTCACACACACGCACAAAAAAATTAAATGAATTTTATAGAGGAAACGGATGCACATTCTAAAAGTTCTGAATATTCTGAGACAATTACATGGGGAAAAATTCTTACCATTTAAAAAATAAAAAAGAAGACATTTTAAAATAATTACACAGCTATTTTGCTTTCGCTAAGAACTGTTTTGTAAATTATGCTTTTTAATATTTATTAGCTTGTTTATTTTCGGATTCAAAATGTTGTAATAATAAGTTGAAAAAATGAAAAGAAATATCACTTTACATTTTAACAGGAAAAAAAATGTTTTATTTCAATGTTATTTCTTAAATATAGTTTCAATATATTACCATTAATTTGACGAAATTTATTAATGCTACAGTGTTCTAAGCAAAAGTGTTGAAAAATTCACAAATCTCCGAATTAAACATTTTGTACAGAAATTGATCTTAAAATCGCCAAAATGTTGATAAGTAGCAAATTTAGAAACATTTAATAAAAGAATTCAAATCGCCAAAAAGGAAAGGTTGTTTAAGAGCTCTTCATTAGAAAAAAGAAACAATTTCGAAATGCCTATGTTTCATTTCTTGCCTAAGAACTCGAGTATCGCACCATTTATATTAGAAGTAGGAACAAATTCAAATAATAACCATATTTGTCAGTAAATCACCAAAAATATTCCTCGAAAACGCTAATTTGCACTTGAAATGGCAGTCGTAAAAATGGACCGAAATTTTAGATGATTAAAATTAAGGACCTTCTACTGATTTTGGACAAAATTAAGGACTTTTAAGGACCAAAAATCAATTCTAAAAAACCTAAGGACTTTTAAGGACCGTACGAACCCTGCATATAACGAAATATTTTTCAAAACCCAAAAATGATAATATATGGCTTAAGGGATAATGTGACATTTGGACATCTTACATTCAACCAAGGTTAATACTATAGCAGTTGGTCATTAACTCTCTTCACCTCCGACATTATTTTACAAAATAATCTGGGAGGGAGGAATAAATAAATAAATAACAGTCAAAAGTAGGAATAGCCTTTTCGAATCGGAAAACACTTGTATTATAATTGAGTGTTTTTGTCTAAAACTATTCTTTTATAACATATATTAAAGAATTCTTAATTATCATGGAACAAAAACGCCTTTTAATGATGCATATTAAATTATTTGTTATCGGTCAATGAAACCAATTTTATGATTCTCTTTGAAAATATACTTTAAAATTCTAATAAAGTAAACATAAAACGCTGAAAATATTTTAGAGGAAATGCATTTAAAATGCAAAACAAGAATTTAGAAAATTGTTTTGTTACCTGTCAAAAAACTTAGAAATTTTCATTAATTTTATTCAATTTATTTCATTCATTAATTTCAGTGAATTTTCATTCATTTTATTTGCATTATAATTAAATGTATAAATATTACTATTTTGAACAAAATTTTGCACCGCACTTGTTTATTCCAAGGGTAAAAATATTTTACATCATTCAGAAATATATTACCAAGATTTAAAAATGGTATGTTCTATACATTTATTAAACTTAAAAGTATAGACACAGGTATTGTCACCACCCACATCATAATACATCACTGGTCTTTCTCCGTGTTTCTTTTTTATTGTTTCTGTGTACACAATTCACCATACACTGTATTACCAAATTGTTACTTCAGTCATGCTTTATCACCCATTATTGTGATGACAATTGTGTTACACCCTACATATTCATTGCACCTGAAGTAATTTAAAAACTGCAAAAATTATAACAAAATTACAGCATGTGTTTAAAGAACTAACAATTTTGTTGCAGGATGCATCATCAAAAATATTAAATGTTCCCGTATTAATAAATACAAATTTGAAAATAAATATTGCAGTACCATTCACGAAAACTTATTTTTCACAACGAGATTTACTGAATAATAATAAAAATGACATACAAGCTCACATTCAAGGAAAGATGGTTAATGAACAACCCTCATAAAACATTTGCAGGCAACAACAATTTTAAAGCAGTATGAAAAATATTTTAAAGCAATATAACAAAAGCATTTTTATTTATGATTTAGCTCCAAACATGCAAACACTGAATTAATACAACAGATATTGAATAGCTGTGAACAAACACACATAAGTACATACGTTCATAACCACTTGTGAAGGACTTTGTAGAACTCATATTTGAGTTCACAGAAATATTTATCAAAACTCAATTCTAAAAAATGATATATGGCTTAAGTGATAATAAGACATTTAACATCAATAGTTCACAAAATAGCAGCTGGTCATTAACTCCCTTACCAGACATCATTTTACAAAAATCTGGTTGGGAGAATAAATTAATAAAACAGTGAACAAAGTTGGAATATTCATTTTAAAGAGGAGGGATTTTACATCGCATATCCTCCTTAAAAAGCACATTAAAGATGAGTGCTTTCGTCTAACACCATTCTTTTATAACACATCTAAAACAATTCCATATTATTATACAATAAAAACACTTTTTTAAAACATGTGTTAAGTAGCTCTATGTTATCATACAATGAAATCTCCGATTTTATGATTTGGTTCATAATTACATTTTAAAACATCAAGTCCAGGAAATGCAAAACACAAAGTATTTTAAGGGAAATGCTTTTAATATGCAAAACAAAAATTTAGAAAATTATCTTAATTCTAAATGAACTGAGAAAGTTCCCAGTGAATTTTTATTCATTCCATTTTTATTATATTTATATGCATAAATACAATAAATGCTATTTCTGAATAAAATTTTATACCTTACCTTTATTCTTAGTGGAAAATATTTCCCACCATGCTGAAATACATTTCCAAAACATTAAATATGACGTCCTATACATTCTTCAAACTTATGAAAAATATAAATATTGGTACAGTTTATTACATTTTAAACATTACATTAATTAATTACATTTTAAACATTACATTAATTAATTACATTTAAAACATTAATTAATTACATTTAAACATTGTTTAATTACATTTTAAAACATCCAAGTCCAGGAAATGCAAAACACTGAAAGTATTTTAAGGGAAATGCTTTTAAAATGCAAAACAAAAATTTAGAAAATTATCTTGCTTCTAAAGGAACTGAGAAAGTTCTTCTCAGCGAATATTTATTCTATTTATATGAATAAATATAATGAATACTATTTCTGAATAAAATTTTATACCTCACCTTTATTCTTAGTGGAAAATATTTCCCACCATGCTGAAATACAGTTCCTAAACATTAAATATGATGGCCTATGCATTCTTCAAACTTATGAAAATATAGAAATTGATAGTGCAACTGAAAGTTTTCACCACCACATGCTTTGCAGTGTCCCATGTGTTTCATATTTAATGCGCTTCCACGTTCACCGTACACTGCATCACCAAAAAAGTTACATTTGCCATGTTCTACCACCCTTCAATATTGTCAAAACCAATTCTGTTATACGTTATATATTTATTACAATTGAAATAATTTTAAAACTGCAAAAACTATAACAAAATTTCAGTGTATATTTCTGACTATAGAAGTATCTTTATACCATATATCAACAATGATAAAATACATCAATATTAATAAATAAGAACAAGTATCTGAAAATATATGTTGCAGTGACAATCTAGAAAAGCTATCAATCACAACTGCATTTACTAAACAATCATCAATAAGAGCACACAGGCACATACATTCAAGGATAAAATGTAGAAGAACAGTTCTAATAAAGCACCTCACGAACATGAAATGATAGCATTCTTATTTATCACCAAACAGCTATGCATAATAAAAAGTACATATACTGAATAGTTGTGAACGAACACGTATATGCGTACATAACCTCTTGTGAAGGACTTTCCAGAACTCATATTTGAGTTCTGTAAAAACTCACAAATCCAAAGAATGATATATCGCTTAAGAGACAATGCAACACTTAAGTATTTAACATGGCATTTCACATTCAGTTAATAGTTAATGCTACACCAGCTGGTCACTAACTCCCTTCAATTTAGGTACTATTTTAGAAAAAATCTTGGGGGGGGGATAAATAAATAAAATGTAAAAAGTAAGAATATTCATTTTAAAAGGGGAAAAATTTTACATCCAAGATTCTGCCCTTAAGAAAATACTTGCATTACACGCGAGTGCTTTTATCTAAACATTTTGTTTATAACATTACATGCGAGTGCTTTTATCTTAACATTGTTTTTTATAATGTATATTAAACACCTTTATGTTATCATACTATGAAACTTTGATTCTATGATTCTCTTCAGAATTACATTTTGAAACATTAAGTCTAGGAAATGTAAAATATTGAAAACATTTTAAGGGAAATGCATTTAAAATACAAAACAAGAACCGAAGAAATTATTCTTTTACTTGTAAAGGCACCGAACTTGCTCATTTCATTTTATTATAATTACATGTATAAATATAATAAATACTGTTTTCAACACCATTTTGTACCCTATACATTTTAGTGCAAAATATTTCCCACCATGAACAAATACATTTCCAAGATTTTAAATCTGATGTTTGATATGCATTGCTCAAGAAAAGTATAGAAATTAATGAAAATTTTTATCACCACTTCTTCACAGTGTTCCATGTGCTTCGTATGCACCATGTTTCCACATTCACATTTCATCAACAAAACTTACATTTGCCATATTCTATGGTTCTTTAATACTCTGAGAACCAATTCTGTTACACCTTATTATATTCATTATACCTGAAATCATTTTAAAAATGCAAAAAGTGTAACAAAATTTCAGTGTATGCTTTTGTCTAAAGACATAATTTTGCTACAGAATATATCATCAACAATGATAAAATATTTCAATATCAATAAGAACAAATATTTGAAAATAAGAGTTGCAGTGACAATATAGAACACGTATCCGTGACAATTAGATTTACTGAACAACAATCAATAAAAACACCTAGAAGCTTACATTCAAGGAAACACAGAAGGAACAGCTCTGATAAACCACCACACAAATATAAAGAGTAAAAATAAAAGCATTCTTATTTATCTCCAAACATGCAAGCATAGAATGAATATACCAATCCATTAACATATATTGAATAGTTGTGAACAAACACATAAGTAAGCATGAGAGTTCACAATCCTTGTTAAGTATTTTTCATAACTAATATGCACTTATAACTTACAATGAAACATTCAACAAAATTTAGTTTCAAAAAATGATATATGGCTCATGTGACATTTAGACATGTAACATGACATTTTACATTATGCCAATGATTAATACTATAATAGCTGGTCATCAACTCCCTGCAATCCTGACATCTGATTACAAAAAATTTGGGAGGGGGACAAATAAAGTAAACAAAGTAGGAATATCCATTTCAAAGAGAAAAAAATTTACATCAAAGATGCCCCCTGCCACTAATAGAAACACTTACACTAAAAGTAAGTGATATTATCTAACATTAAATTTTAACATATATTAAATAATTCTACGCTACCTAGAATTACAGTTAAACCTCGAATTTATGATTCAATTCAGAATTACATTTTAAAGCATGAAGTAAAGGAAATGCAATGCACTGAAAACATTTGAAAGGAAATCTATTAAGAATGCAAAACAAGAATTCAGAAAATTTTTTTATTACTTACCTTGTAAAGGAACTGAGAAACTAAAAGCTCACCTCAATTAATTTTCATTATAATTACATGTATAAATTCAATACTATTTTGTGCATTATTTGTTTATTCTTACTGTTACGTATATCCTACCATGAACAAATACATTTCCAAGATTTTAAATATAACGTATCATACGAATTCCTTTAACATAACAAGAGTTACAGATATGGATAGTATCTCTGAAAATCTTCATCACTACCTGCTACACAATAGTTATCACTGATATGTTGCATCATATTAAAAATGCTTTGGTGTCAAATATTAAAGCAATGCTCATTTCATATTTACTACCTTCCGTATGTCTCTTTAATAGATAACAGGTTTTTTTATGTGATAGAAGTTCCAGTAATCCACCATTTTAGCAAAGGCTCCTAACTGTTCAATGGAAATCATATGAATCACACTTCCAGCACATTTAATGGATGACTCAAAGAATTTTTTATTCAATAATAACTGATTTCTAGAAGTGCTTTCTTTATGATACAGCATTTATAAATTATAGCTGAAACCCAAATATAATGGAAGCTTCATTTGTACTATTAGGAGGCAAAAATGAAAATTTCAGTTGGCAATTTCCTGCACTAAATTCAAAGAAGCAGAAAATGTAAATATCCCTTTTTTAATATCAAATCTGGCAGAGGAAAAAATGTTCATTTTGAAGAAATCTATAATAATGTGTCATTTAGAATGAATATTATTCCTATGGTGTTCCACAATAAAACTGAGGAGCTAAGACTAGACTGAAAAAAGGATTTAATTCAAAAATTATTATAACACATAATATGCATTACTTTTGAAGGACAATTACAGAACTGTTAAAAAGAATGGTGACAACAGTTATATATCTGAAGGAAAAAATGAAAATAGTTCGTAGAAAAAACAGATTAATGCGACTCATTTTCTTTTAAAAATGCACAATTATTGTTCACTGGTTATTATTTACAACAACAGTTTTTCATTATTTGAGAGGATCGACATGTACTTTTTTTAAAACTTCCCTGAGAGAAAGGGAGAAACACATTATTTCTGACCTTCCAGTTGAGTGGGAACTGTGGTTTACGAGCCATTACTGGTTTGACCAAATGCACCTGATAATGAAATTCAATTATCTTGTACCTTTTCCCCAGTTCACAACTTGTTGAAAGGCCTTTTAGCTCAACAGGTATCAAGTGCCCTTGTGCCCCAAAGACATTGTGATTATAAGCATTCATGTGGAAATGTCAAAACAGCCTGGATAATAGACCATGCTCTAATTTTACAGATGCTGAATTACAACTCAAGCCCAAGGCATAAGAATCAGCTTTTGCTAACCTCTAAACTATCTGGAGGCAATGAGCAATATTGAATACGAGAATGAGAGATGATAATTGATGAGGTGCGTCTGATTAGTATACTTGCAAGCTCAGGCTGCACTGATAACAATGACACTATTTTCAAAATAAGCCTTTTAATTTTAAACAGAGTTCTACCCCTTCATCTGATTAATACTTCCACTTGTAGAAGGCCATTCTTAAAAATGATGCCCTTTTATGACTTTTTAATTTTTATAGGGAACTTACGATACTTTAGACAGAAAAAATAAAGCAACTACATTCTATTCACCACATAAATTTCGCACATGATCAGTTAAACCAACTTGAAAATGAAACAGCTTTGTAACAATCAACAGAAGCTACAGTTCTCAGGCTTGAAACATCTGAATTTCAATAAAGCTGAAAACATATCACCACAGGGAGCTAGCTAATATTCACCCGCAAAATTAGGCTGCTTAATATGAACCTCGCATTTTAGTTGCCCATAATCTTCAAATTTCTGAGAAAACTTTCACTGTCATTGACATTCATTTCCCTAAGCCTGTTAAATGTAGAATAAAACTGCTCTGCATACTGATACTATAGGTCAAGCAATGTTACTTAAAAATGAGATAGAAAAACAATTCATATGTATTATAGAACATAAATGGCTGTCAATTTGGGCATTTCTGAAAGACAATTTATGATGTTGGTAAGACAATAGCATCAAACAGAATACATTCATGTCATTGGCACTTTTAAAAATATTTTAAAAGTTACATTACTTTAGTCTGCTTTGGTACTCTACATTTGTTTTTTGTTCCCACGCTCCTGCTTACAGAAAAGACGAATACATTCAGTTAAACTGAATAATACAAGCTGCAAAGTTTAAGTAAGGTTCTAGTGACTCTTTTCTCTCTCTGTTTAAAACATTAATCTAAGGTACATTTTTTAAAATTATTCCTTTCTACATGTTTTACTTAGTTCTAAACACATTTTCCATTTTATTCAAGACAAAATAAATATTTGAAAAGCCCACGTGTTAGAAAATAACAAAAGGCAATTAAATAGCTGAAATTTTAAACAAGCATTGTTTTATCATTATATTTAGCAACACCCAATGTTATTTCAATTACTTTTGTCTCATGTTACACATATAACACATGCTTAACAATCATAGACATTCAAAATATTTCTACTTAGATCTGTTGCTTTATTTCCATGTTGAAGCAGACGACAGCAGCATAATTTGAATTAAAACACCTACTGAAGAACATATCAGGTAAAAGGAACAAGACTACTCCTAGTCAGTACAGTTTAATTGAACATTTCAATTACTTCTAATTTAATTGGACATTTCAATTAAACTGACAAGCTACTGACAGCAATCTTTTCAAAACCTTATCATATTCTGACAACATAATCAATAATGGAGAAACAAAGGAACAGTCGAAATAATATTCTTGCATTCAAAGCATAAAGCAACAAGAAATGGGATTTTAATTTAAATCAAAATGAATGCTTACCTTTTCAAGAATGAGTCAAAACATTTTGGACACACAGTAAAGTTAACAAAACTTTCACACATGCGGAGAAAGTTAAAGCCTTCCAACAAAGAACAATTTTATTTTTTCTTAGGACTGGCAATTAACTATTCATAATTCTTATTAAATAATTATTCCTCAGTCACATACCCTTTTCAGTAACTTCCACAAATGAATGTAATGGACAACAGCATGCATATCTGATTTCTTAAGAACTTAGTCAAAAAGAGCAAAGTAAAAACAAGAAAACCCAGCTTTTAATTCTTATAGTTACTCCTAAATTAAGTAAAAATACGACAAGAATAAACAAAATATTTTTTTCAAATTGAATTTAATGAGAGAATCTTTTTATCAAAATTGAATTTAATGAGAGAATCTTTTTATCAATGTGTTAGACATAAACGCTATTTAATATGTCAGTTTCTTTAATCAATCTAAAACATTATATACTATCGAGGTTTAACTGTATTAAGGTTTAATTTTAGATATTTTGAAACTTAAAAAGTTCTAAAAAGAAGGCTCTTTTTATTCTTTTAAACTGGGCACAAATTTTATAATAACTTTCAACAACAGAATATACATTTAATACATCACCAATAACATAATATAAGAGAATGCCTTCTTATTTTCAAGCAATTATTCATTGCTCCCAAATCAGACTTCTAAGCATGATTATTTACGGGCCTGGCGATTCCTATTTCTAGTTGATCGCCTTCTTGGTTCCTGATTTCTGGCTGACTGCCTAGTTGGCTGATCGCTCCTGGCTGAAAGCCTTGATCGATCCGCATTCCCAGCTGATGGACCAACATTTCTAGCTGATCGACCAACATTCCTGGCTGATGAACGAACATTTCTGGCTGATGAACCAACTTTTCTGGCTGATCGACTACCATTTCTGGCTGATCGACCACCATTTCTGGCTGATCGACCACCATTTCTGGCTGATGAACCAACACTTGTTGATGGACCAGCATTTCTGGCTGATGAACCAACATTTCTTGCTGATGGACCAACACTTCTGGCTGACAGATTTGCTGGGTCCTGACTACTAGTTGAAGGACCTGCTTGTTCCAGATTTGCAGCCGATTGCCTTGCTGATGCTTGATTTCTGGCAGATCGCCTCCTCAGTATCAGGATGGGCCTGGGTGGAGGTTGGATTTCCACATATTTCCGACAGCTTGGACAAGTACATTGCTGTAATTGACACTAAGTTATAATAACCATAAAGACATTTATATTAAGCTTTGCGAGAAGTAATACCTGATGCCAGAATGCAAATATTTCCCATGCAGCTACATTAAGTAATATATAAAAAGCAGTCAAATTACTGAACACTTTTAATGGTGAATATTTAGAGAACAGAGCATTGTATATACATGTTTTATTACTGAACTGGCAATTACAAATAGTTTTGCTTAGAACACTTAAAGTTTACCATCAGAAACATTTTTTGGCATATATACCGACTTCATTTGAATTTCACAGCAAAAATTAGAGAGCACATCAGGAGTTAGTCTATTAATGTACCTTCATTTGAATTTCACAGCAAAAATTATAGAGCACATCAGGAGTTAGTCTATTAACGTCATTAGCAAGCTCATTGATATTGCAGCCACTGTTGTACACATGTTCTTTCTTTAACCTAACCCACCCAAAAGAAAGATAGGTATTTAATATCATAGATGATATTGTCTGCCTTCATTACTGTTTGACAAATCTTCTAATAAAGAAACTGAGGGATGCCTGAAAAGAGATGCCAACCTTTGAAAAAGGGCTCTTGGGGATAATTATCATTGCAAGCCTCAAGCATTCCTTGGCTTGCAGCACAGGAATTCAGCAACATAAACTGGATACTGCAGCTAATTCTCCATGGCTACAGATATTCTGAACAATGTTGCGAGTAACAGATTTTCTTTTTGGCACAAAAACATTCAGTGCCTCAGCGGATAAACTGTGTCTAAACTGAATTTGATTTTTCCATACAAAGCTGAAAATCCTTTCAGTTGGTACACTGCTGTGAAGTACTAGTCAACATTACATAGCTGAGCTCTCCAAATTTCACATAGCTCATCTTGAGATCTTGAAATGGACTGATAAACTGTAAATCCAGTTTCAAATTAGTCAACATCGTTTTCGAATCAAAAATTCTATGGACAGATTGAAAGACGAGACCCTCCATCTGGAAGGACCATTCACTATTTCAGCATGTTTCTAACACAAAAATACACACGAGAATAATATATATATGTTTATGTTTGTGTCTCCGACAAGGCCTCACATACACTATTAATTCTTAAGCCTCACATACCTGCCAGCACATGTGTAAAAATTGTATCAGCACAAAAATTTTCAGTTGGTCTGATGCACAGACAAACTTTTGTTCACTGACTTATAGCAGTTATGATAGCCTAACTTGCCCTCTTCAGTAATTGTCACATCTATTATTTTGTGTGAAAGAGTAGAAAACAGTAATAGCTACAGAAAATCTCTAAACAAATTACACCTCTAAATTCTAGAAATGCTCCATAGTGCCACGAAACCAGATACTGACTAGACATTTTAGCTGCTTTAATTGGTGCTCATGTGGAACTTTTCGAAGCTTGAGTGCAGTAAATAATACTATTTGAAACTGTTAGTTCAATAACAAAACACGCATACAAATACATTAGTTTGTTTCCTTTAAATATTCATAATTGAAAAGTATTCAGTTTATCATCACCCTGTAAAATAATTTTAAGTAGTGTAACATATATATTTTATCACATTTTTGTTAAAGACTACTTAAATTTCATGAAACCCCATCATGAAAGTACCCATTTTGTAACTGAACAAATGAAATAGGAATTAACTTTCTGAATGAAATACATTAATTTTAATTCTACATTAAAAAATAAGCTGATATAGATGCATGTTAAATTTTATTTAAAAAAAGCAAAAAAGCAGGGATTTCTCATCCAAATTTCTGGCTTTTCCACAAAGAGATTAAATGCACAAGGATGCTGATTTCTAATTTTTTAACACTTATATGGAGATAATTATAATCTTAAGAGATTTTAATCAGTAACATATTAAGGAATATTATTTAGCAAGTAAAATTTTATGCCATACACATCTGTGCAACAAAGCAGCTTCAATAATGAGCAATAAATTCATTTATTTATCGAAATCACTGCTATATATAACACTAAAATTACTGTTAATTATTACAATTAATTGAACTCCACTAACATTCACTAAATGAGTGAACACACACTCAAATAAAAAAAGTTTATAATATCTGTCACTACTTTAATAGCCATATATACAAGCTATAAATTTAATTTCTGTAATATCCAAAAGATGAAGCCTTTCTCAGGATATGATATACTCTGCTCTAAATTGAAATTACAATACCAAGAAGAAAAGATAAAATAAACTTGAAATGCATAAGATTGAAAGACATGTTAATAATATCTCTGCCTTGGCATGACTACAATGAGCTCATTAATTACTGTCCAAAAAGTGTTTAACGTTTTGGAAGCACTTACACATAAAAGAAAACTGCAGGTTCTTCCTTTTACTTATATGACCAATGAAGCCTTAGATGAGATCAATGGGAGAAAAGCCAGCAGTTGTATCAGGCAACATTAACCTACCAAATCCATGCATGCTACTTAGAATAGTACCAACAACTTGCAATTTTGGATTGTGTTGCTATGTGGCTCCTTGGACACTGAAGGAATGGCCAAACCACTAGCTCAGTGATCAAATCAACATAATGTTGAGTTAGCAATTTGTCAGGAAGAACAATAGTTATTTACATTATGGCAAAGCACAGAAAGGCTGTCTGCATAAGGGAACGGATGCCTTCATGGAATACCTTAAGGTTTGAACTGGGAAAAACAACAAAACCTGCCATGTGACCAGCCTACTCATCAAACTTTGAACCTCGGTAAGATTACCAGTGTCCAGTGATCTTACCAATGTTCCCTGGGGATTGATGCAGAGAACTCTGTGAAGCTTCTGGCTAGGATCTGATCCTAGGCAGTCTCGGCCAAGGGAGTATAAAATTCATGAACCTCGTGGTTCCAGATCTTGGGGTTGTATCCTCTATACCGGTTTGACCTTAGGGAATATGCATAAGACCTGACAGATAGTTCTGTAACTTGCTGTGGGATGGCACGGTGTTTGTTAGGTTATGTCCTGATGCAGTGGGCAGCCCCCATAGTACTGGCAGGAGCATATTGAAAGTGTTCAGGTCATGTCCTTCACCAAAAGCTGAGAACAGGGAGTAGTGATCCCTCAGGCCCAGCTTGTCAGTAGGAATTTTTGGAGTTGAAAAGTATGTAGCTAAGAATCAGATAGGGGCCTGGATATCTAGACATGTAGAGCCAAGTAGACATCCTTAAGTGGAATTTTTGACTGATCGGGCCGCAGCTTAGAACTGAAGTTTGTCACTGAGATCTCCAGTCTGACTGAGAGAGTTCATTTTGTTATCAGAAAACTGTGCCCTTGCCCAATATGGGGGTTTCTCAGCTGGGACAGGTGGTCTTAGTTGCAGAAAAGTTACTTTCTTATTGTTACCACTTATGTCTCCATACCAGAAACACTAGTAAATCCACCTGACATATATCAGATGAACTTATCAAGCCACTACACACTATAATTCAAGCCACAGGGCTTGTATAATGCTCTCTCATGAAGCCTTGTTGATGGCACTGGCCACGTGGTCCGAGAACCTATACTGCTATACAATATATAAATTGTCAGGCTATACTGATGACAGAATTTATGACATGACATCTAATGATAGGGATAGCTTGGGGAAATGGAACTCACACTGCTGGTTATTTGATCCCTAGCCCAATTGCTATCGGAAAGCATTTCTTGATGGTTTCTGTAGATGTTGCTGGATGTGTTTATAATGTAATGTCTGAATTTACTCTCAGTAAAGAACACTGCATTATTCTTCTACTCTGACAATCTGTTTCAGCAAAAGTTTGTCTCTGACCGCTGCTTGGTATCTCCCAAGTTCCATTCATCGTTTTCATAACCGCTCGGATACACAATGCTCAACAGCACAGATATTTCAGCTTAAATTCTGCTGGAGTGATAAACAAAGAATTTTGAACTGAACCCTCTCTGTCTGTGACAGATAATTGCTAAGTGACACACTGATGAAACAGAGGCTTACATTATCACATCACAATATTCAATGTTTATTTCCAGTGTCATGTAATGGGAAAAAATTAATTCAACTAAGCTTCATACCATATAACCCCTACAAGCATGCCCCTGATATAAGCTAGGACAGCAATTCTCAACCAGTGGTATGCAAGAAAAAAAAACAGGTATGCAAAGAAGTAAAGTATTTTTAACTATTAAATTTAAAACTTAAATCTTCCCAAACCCTGTTTAAGTTTTTTCTGTAACACTTATAAATGTATGCGATCTGAGCTTTGTTCAAGGTCAATAGCCACTGTGGCAAAACAATCCAATAGCCACTGTGGCAAAACAATCAGTTTTTATTTTGACAAATATTCTTTTAGCCACAGACATTACAAAATTTATCATAAATGATGTTTTTAAAAGGAGTAATAGAAATGAATGTTTTATTTAACAGGAAATAAAAATAAGTTTCTACAAAAAGATAATAATACCTCAATTCCTTTAGAGTTGATTGATTTATTAGCATGCCTACACCTTATGCACCACCATTTCCGGGCTCATATTGTCCATTTTCAATTAGAATAATTTTTACTTCCTTGTACAAAGTAAAGGAAGTATTGTAATCGTGAAAAATTTTGGGTATCTGAATGAAAATATCCATTTTGACTGCTCTCAAATGCAATTTAACAATTTTTTTTGTGACATCTGTATGCAAGGGCAGAATTAAGGACTTTCGCAAAAAACATTGTAAAATGGATTTAAAATGAATTCAGAACAAAGTTTTTCATAATGTCACTACGTACGTGTGTACAAATGTATCTCGTGTAACTTAAAAATAAGTAACCTCAGAACACTGAAATCTGTATGTCGGATTGCTATAATATGTACTTGTTCACGTAACTTTTTGGTTGCAATCAGCTGCACTAAAAATAATACAAATATATGTATACCAACTGTTACCAGGTTCGATGAGCTCAGAATCTGTATTCTTATATATTCATAAATTGGGTATTTTTTGCATTAAATGTGATTGAATTATGTTGTTCTTATGTTCCGATGAAGACTTTATGCCTTTAGTTAATCTCCATGCAGTGTTTGTAGAATTATCAACAATTTTAAAGTTGTTTAAGTCTTGCTAAGCCTACCGAAGCCACTATTTGCTTACATTAGACACTTAGTAGAATAGTGAATTAAGTCAGTTTGTGCATCAACTCCAATGGCTTTTTGCCGAGTGGGACCAAAAGTAAACCGAGTTTTGCGCACCGAAAAATCTTCCTGTTCACAGACTGAAATGCTCGCTTTTGCGTTGAAACACTAATTGTAACTGTACGTTTTTATTAACCATTTCATGTTTTGTTTTTGTACATTTTACAATTTTTAATGAAAATGTTTTGAGATTCTTATGTATTCTTGTCTTGCTGCGAAGTGAGAAAATTAATTGGATGAGAAATGTATCTCTAATGAAACTCAAAGAAATAAGTTTAAATTAAATGCAGCAAAAATGTGCATAATTTAATAGGCCATACAAGGAAGTCGTCGTGGTCCACATCCCATTTTTTTTTATGTCAATCTACTGTCTCTAACAGCAAGGTATTTTGTCCCCTTGCTGCTTTGTATTCCTCACTTTTCTACTAGATTTGAGAATATCGTCATCTGTTTTTGCAGAACTCGCAACACATTGTACATTTAAATATTTCTGGAAAAATTATGAAACAGATGTAGACTTCCAAAATGGAAAGGATTGACTACGTAGAAAAGTGATGATTCAGAGGTGATGGATCCAGGACAATCCACTAACATTAATATTGAAGAGAAAAGAAAAATGTTTATTGAAAATATAATGAACGTTATTTATCATTTGGGTTTACTTGGAATATAGATGAAATGTAACCTCCACCTCAATGTATTGTCTGCAGTGAACTGTTATCCAATCAAAGTATGAAACTGTCCTTTCTTAACCCTTTGAGGGCGGTATATAAAAGAATTTAATTTGTGGTAAAATTTTACATGAATTGTATCTTATGGACCTTAAAAACACAAAATTAAGGCTTAAAAAAATCTAGAGTGAAATCTTGAATTTTGAGAGCCGGTATATATTTTATACCACTGCCCCTCTAGGACATTTTTTTTCAATGGAGCTACCAAGAGTTAACTTTTGTTTTTTAAAGCTATTATTGCGTACTTTCGATGTGTCTATAAAAATGAGTGCTTGGTTATAGTTATGTAAATCCTAAGTCAAAAAATTAAAATTTCACTAGAAATTTAAAATTTTAAAAATAAAATTCATATTTTTAGGAACTTTGATGATGCCACCCAGCTGAACATTCTTATGTAAAATACGGGTAAAAAGCTTTTGAAAGTTATTTAAATTCAATATTATCATTTAATGAAAAAAATTAGCTAATATATCACTGCATGCATAAACCATATCATGCTGTAATTGAACTAGTATAATATGATAAGCTGAAACTGCCCTTTTAACTGCCGAAGATAAATGTTTGCATCTAAAACTAACCTTATGTATTCGCTCCTTTCACCAACAGTGAAGACTTATTTCCAAAACCTCTTACTTATATCTTAATCCTGGGAAAAACTTTCTCGTGTTCCCTAGTCTCCTTCTGAAATTAACAAAGACGAGGATACCGTAACGCATAAAAGCAAGCTTTCAAATCAGCATTTTTTCCATTTCTCTAGCAGGTGCAAAAGTGCATTCCTTTTTCCCATGTTTGTAAGTGAAATTTCTTCTTGTCTGATCTTATCACTGCCCCATTGTGGAGATAGCTAATTTGGTAGTGCGGGGGTCAAGCTATCAATCACCTCTTTTCATTTTCTCTGAAATCTAAGGTTTTGGAAAACACGAAGCAATAGGTGTCTTTCAGGACTAACATGCGACATTTAACCCCTACAATTGTATGATGTTTTGACGCCAGACGACAATTTTGAAATCAAAGTTTTTCTGGAGGGAAAGTAGTAAAGTGGTGAAATAAAATTTTAGCTGGCGTAAACTAAGGATAAAAAGAAACTAAGATACTTTTATTCATACTTAACACAGGGTCGGGAAAGTCCCCATCCACCCATGAACATAATATTTAATTCAAAACAACTGGTATATTAATCACAAATAACTAATTATTACATCATAAACAATTATAAAGTAATTTGTGTCATCCCACAGAATAGAGAAATGCCTGGTGCTGCCATCTATTGGCATTGTACCCTTTGTATGCGCGCCAGTATATTTTATATACCGGTTTTAGAATCGTAAAAATAATCTTCTTTTAATTAACAGTTCTCATTTAAATGCAGCAAATATATAATATTTAGCATTTGTATGTCATACATTTGCAGATTTTGTATTTTTTCTCCCCCTTCAATAGAATTTATGAATCTTCAAACATGATACCTTAAAACGAGGTATATTAATTTCATAATTGCAAAATATTGAGCAATCATAGGGTAGTGCTGCCATTTAGAATCAAAAGAAAACACTAGAAACTCAAGATTAGAACTTTTGGTGTAGAAAAATTATCATTTTTTAGGAGGTTAAACAATTGACAAATATCCGGTATATTTTTTATACCGGTGCCCTTCAAAGGTATCTTCTTGAATCTAAGTATGCCAGTTTGATGGATAAATCTGAAGAATATTTTAAGAGGAAATCAGAATTAAAAAACAGTAAACGAGTAATGAAAGTTTTTGTTACTTCAAGTAAAAAACTTTTGGAAGATAGCTAAGAATTGCCAAGACTGGGCAAGCTCATACTATAGGAGAAATCCTTATATTACAAGCAGATAAAGATAACGTTTTAACATGGTTCAACAAAAAAAAGCAGTTAACGAATTTAATAATGTTCTGTTGTCAAATGATACAGTAAGTCAATGAATTCTTGAAATGGCATATTCCATAAAAGAGGTACCTATACGAAAAATAAAACACAAGTATTTCGCATTGCAATTGGATGAAAGTACTGATATAACGAACTTAGTTCAATTATCAGTTTGCATGTTTCAAAGACGATAAATGAACCGCTGAAGAGTATTTCGTAAATCTCTTCATAACAGACAATCAATTAGAATAATAATAGAATTAGAATAATCAATCTCTTTATAATAAAAAATGAAATTTTTAAAGTAATCGACAATTTCACGTCTGAGAATGATATTCCTCAGAATTAGTACATTGCAATATGCAGTGATGGAGCTCAGGCTTCAAGAAAACATTCCAGTGTTATTTCTAAATAAAGAAAGTCACACCTGAAACTAATTTAGTCACTGGTCCATATATCGTAAAGCTTTAGTAGCCAAAACGATCCCTGAAAACATGAAAATCATTTTGAATCAAGCTGTGAAAATTGTTAAATTTATTAAAAGGAGAGCTTAAATTCACGGATATTTATGATTTTATGCCAAGGATGGGCAATGAACATGAAATGCTTTTGTCACAATCCGAAGTAAGGTGATTAGGCAGAATTTTAGTTAGTCTCTTTGGACTTCGATCAGAAATTAAAATTTCCCTCTGTCATCCAAATTATGAATTGAAAAAATGTTTATTTAGTGAATTATGGTTGGCATTTTTACCATATTTAGACTATATTTTTGGAAAGTTAAATGAACTAAATTTACAATTACAAGGACAAAGTGTTAATTAGTTTACCATTAACTAATTAATTTAATGTGGTTTGCAAGTGCAAGAATGATTACCTTTTCCAGAGCAGTTAAATAACATCCCCACATCATAAAATGAATGCAATGGATAAAAAAAATTCAGCTAATAATAAAAAAAATTGGATAATACTTTAAGCTTTTTCCACTTTTGAAAGTTTTGTAACCAAAGATAATTTGAAATTAAAATAAGTCATTCGAGATTAAAAATCATAGTCTTTCATTGATAAATAATTTCAACATGCAATTTCCTGAGTATTATGAAAAGAAAATTGGATTAGAAATTCATTTTGTTCAAACATACCTGAAATTTTTCTTGCAAAGGGGGGAAAAATTACAGAAATTTCCTGTGACTGAACTCTGTAATTGTAATCTGAAGACTTAAAAAAATAACACATTTGTTAGCTTTTGGTTGAACCCAAAAACGGAATTTAAAAGCATTTCAAATAGAGATATTAAATTTTTATCACTTTTTTTGCACAACCTACTGGCATGAACAAGGATTTTCTTCCTCGTTGTATTTGAAAAATAAGTACAGAATAAAATTAAAAGTGGATTCTAATTTATGGTTAAAACTCACTGAAATAACAGCAAACAAATTCATCTCTCTTAAAACATGCCCAAATTTCACACTGTATTTTAGAATTAAAGTATTATAACTTAAATTTTGATAATTAAAATGGTAACTAATTTTTAATGTAATATTTTTTTATGTGTGCATATTTAATACAAATAAGACAATCGGTTTTGCAAATGGCAAAATATATAGTTTAAAAAATATTTCTATTGACAAATTGAAAAATAATCATTGTAAAATGCAGTGGTCATACTTACCTTTTTAACTTTTGTTTAGACGGTGCATATTAATCAAAACATTGAGAACAATTAAAATTTGTATCATTTACATTCTTAGCTACATCTACAATCCTCTTGCAAAGCCTTTCAGCTTTTTCTTCTTGATATTCCAATTTCAACAATGAGCAGTGCATAAGGTAGTTATGGCACTACTCAAAAGTATAATTTGTATTGTGGTTTCAGCCATGTAATACCATGAGCATTCAGTATGTAAAACTTACAAGCAAGCAGTAAGGGATTAACAGAGAAACATCCATTTACCTTTTCCAACCAAGGAACAATACACTGATGATGATAAAAATGCTTGCATGGCAAAGATTTCACTTTTTGTCTAAAACGGAAATCTTCCAAGCACACAGCACACTGTATTCCTTTCTCTGAAAGAAAAGTACATTATAAATCTTGTAACTGATACGTAATCAAACTGAAATAGTTTCACAATTATGCAAAAAAAATCAATTATAAACTTGTGTACACTTTTATACATCGAGAAAATAAGAGTTACTTAATTATAAAGTTGCAATGAAATCATATGTAACAGCATTCTATAATTACTCAATTATTTTCTCAGATATATGTTTAAATGAATGCCAGAAAATAAAGAAGACCAACAAACAATTTTATTTATAAACTGGAAAAAGTCCATGTTGGATATCAAAGCCTTAAAAAAATATACATATACCTACAATTGAAGAGCCAAAACATTATGACCGCCTACTAAATAACGCATTGCACGACCTTTGGCCTGCATGCCACAGGTTGCATCAAATGTCTAAGCAGCAGTCACGCAAAGTTGAGATATTCTGAAGTGGTGTTTGAGCTCTGAGCTGCCACTCTATGACATCCCAAATGTGATCTATTTCGTTAAGATCCAGTGAGTTAGGTGGTCAGGACATTAATTGGTTTTTATCCTTATACTCCTCAAACCACTCCAACATAATTTAAACCTTGTGACATGGGACCTTGTCCTACTGGAAGATTCCATTTCGATTTGGGGAGACAGATGCCATATAATGGTGCAACTAATCTGCAGTTATGTTCAGATAGTCCACATCTTTCATGGTCAGTTCTACCACAACTAAAGGTCCTAGAGCCACCCATGAAAACATTCCCCAAAGCATAATACCGCTACCACCAGCCTGTGTATGACTTGTTGTACAGGGGAGGGGCTGTTTGCCTGGAAGATACGAGTACCCTGACATGAACATTAACAGGATGAATAAGCAATCATGATTCATCTGACCAGCAACTGTCCTCCACTTATCCATGGTCTAATCTCAATGTTCCCAGGCACACTACAGGCATAGTTGACAATGATGCTTTCTCAACAGAAGCTCACAAGTGAAACATCTGCTGCGCAGTCCCATATCCAACAGTATGTTCCCAAACACTTGCACTTGAACCTGCACCGTATTGGGCTATCAGCTGAGCCACAGTCTCGTGTCAATTTTTCGTTACGAAGTGAGTCAGTCTCCAACATCCTTTTTCTTTAATGACATGCGGACGTTCAACACTTTGGCATTTACTGCTACTTTCACCATCATTTATACACTTTGCATAAATACTAAATATGGCAGACTACCACTTGTACAGTTTCAGAGATACTCGTTCCGAATCTTCAGGCCACTATAATCTCCATCTATCAAATTTGCTTAGATCAGCAGCCTTTCCCATAACTCACAAAAGCAAGTGCAAGAACGATTACCTTTTCCAGAGCAGTTAAATAACATCCCCACATCATCTAGATAAGTTCTTCGAAAAATGTGGGGATGACAATGTTTTGGGTCGTTAGTGATATATATATATATACAACGGGAATGGGAAATCTAGGGGAAATACAATTCATTTGCAACTGGATGTAAAAAATTTTCAACTTCTGATTTTAAAATGACATTTCATCATACATAGATGAAAATCAGATGACTTCTGTCTATAAGAAATTTTCTCCTGCACCACAACAACGTTTGAGCTCTCATGCAAGTCAGCTGATCTTCAAGAGTACAGAATCCTTCATAATGATGTAGTGGCATAACGACCTCATACTTACGAAGATCAGCTATTAACTTGAAAAAAAAAAACTTCTTAAAGGTGTGCGTACCTTTACACTGGGATATCACTAGGCAAACCCAAGTCTCGTGTTATGAGTTTAAGCTCAGGATGTGAAAAATGTTGCCTTAATACAAAATCATTTCACTCAGACAAAAATGGCAATACCTTTGAAAAATGAGGACTCTGCATAAAGTTGCCTGAATCTTGGGGAAAAATGGTGGGCTGTCACAAACATGCCCAAACTGTCATGAAAAACCCTGGACTCACACAAGTGCTAGCATTTGTACAGTGCATCCCAAAAGTTTATAGACAACAGACTTTTTTAAGTTTAGGAAGTAATCCACTGAGTAGGAGAAACGATGGAAAATACGCAAAATTGTAATGACATTATAGAATTAATAAAACACTTAAAACACATTTAACAGTTATAAAGATGACGTAAAAAAATAAAAATGAAATAATGCTGTCCCAAAAATATACAGACAACACGTGTTAAAAGCTGACTGGAGTACTAATAACCAAATTTGCATATTCCAAAATCGTGTACTTGTGACGTAATTACTTTCTGAGATTAATTCGAAGTGGAAAAACTTGTTCCAACTAGTTTCAAAGATGCCTCGCAACGTACAGTTTTCCAGAACCGAAATTGCTCAAATATATTGTTTGAAAGGTCTTGGAATGAAAGTTGTGGATATTGCACGAAAAATGAGATGCAGCAGGGCTGGTATATACCAAATTTTATCTAAAGGTGACAATTTTGAAACGAAATCTCATTCTGGGCGACCAAAGCAAACAACTAAACGGCAAGATCGAGAGATTCTTAGATTGATTTCAACTTAAAAGTTGTCAATTCGATCAGTTTCTAGAGAAGTGACTTTTCCAATATCGAAATCTACGGTGCATCGACGGCTACAAAAACATAAACATCTTATTTATCGCAAAATGCATCGTTCACCCAAGTTGACAGCACGTCATAAAGATGCTCGTGTTCAGTGGGCTCGACATCACATGCATTGGACAGATGAACGGTTAAGTGTTGTTTTCAGTGATGAAAAGAAGTTCAATTTAGGTGTCCCAGATGGATGGGCATACTACTGGGATGATATTCACCAGGAGCCACAAACATTTTTCAGCAGACAGCAAGGAGGTGGTTCAGTTATGGTCTGGAGAGCATTTTCATTCAATGGAACTACTGATATTGCTTTCCTAGAAGGTAGGCGTTGTTCAGAAGATTACCAGAAAATGCTGGAAATGCATCTTTTACCATTTGGAGAGTTACTAGGGGGTGATCAGTGGATTTACCAGCAAGACAATTGCTCAGTGCATGTATCAAAACTCAACAAAGGAATGGTTCCGTCGAAAACAAGTGACTGTAATGGACTGGCCAACCTTAAGTCCAGACCTGAACACAATGGAGAACCTTTGGGGAATATTGGCGAGAGATGTATATGCTAAAGGGCGCCAGTTCTCAACTATTCATGGTTTAAAGCTGCAAATCGAAAAAAGTTGGTTCTCTCTGAAGTCAGAACTGCTCCAAACTCTAGTGATAAGTATGAAGGATAGAGTTTTTAATGTCATTACGAAGAATGGCTCAAAAATAGGAATAAGAAAGCAACGTAAAGTGAGTTGTCTTTAAACTTTTGGGACAGTGAATTTTCATTTTTATTTTCTACCACAAAGTCTGTGATTGTATGATTTTATTTTTATATACTAATCTAATTGTCTTGATATCACATTTGATTAAAATCAATTTTAAAACCTTAATTTTTATTTTTTAGATTTTATAAGGGAAAAACCACTGTCCATAAACTTTTGGGACACACTTTATTGATTGCAATCAATCAGAATGGTATTGAACTTCTTGTAAAAGGATGCACGTTTTGCAATAATGATATTATTCCAATACCCTAATTTTTCAAAATGGTGCTAGCATCTATCTGTATTTCAGCCATGCTTGAGTAGTCCAAATTGTAGTTTCCTTACATAAAAAGGAAGCTTTGTACACATTTTCTTTTAAAAAATTTATTTTGATTACATTGGGTGACTCAATATTTAAAGTTCTTTACCCATCCATCTTCTCTAACTTAATTTTTGCTTTTTTTATGCATTTTGAGTCATTAGGATATTAAATTTTATTTTTAGGTGTTTATAAAAACTGTTAAAGCTTACAGAAAATAAGTCTCTTAGAGTGTATGTTTTTATAAAATTAAATTATACATTACATGTAGATAGCCATAAACATATTGTGAGATGAATGAATAAAATATAATGTTTAAAGCATATCACTGACAACAAATAAAGTTCTTGAATTTCAATTTACGGATGAAGAAATCAAAACTTATTCTCAAAAAACATGTTGTTTACTTAAAGTATTTTATTCCCATAAAGTAATTTTTAGACAATTTGCAGACCTAATATTAAACAGTGAAAACTATCTAAAACGAAAACCCACAGTTAGATAATTTTGTGGATGTACCAGCTTAAGAGAAATTATTCAATACCAATGTTTCTTCATGCTCTCTGAAATAACGATTATTTTCAGATATGATTAACATAAGGTTGTCACCATGAAAGACTTCCACTATTCACTAACGTAACAGCTTTCATTATAAAATGTAACTTACCACAGCAGTAATAAAACTTTTTATGTAAAATTAAGGAACTGTAATTCGTATACACAATGAAGAGATCATTTTGTGTCAACTTTTTGAGTTCTCATGCAATATTACCTACATTTTATATTTGTTTTTTAATAATTATCATAACGATCAGAATTAAAAATGATATATTTTGAAGGTTATTCCAAAATACCGTAATAGAAATTTAAGTGAACTACAATATTAGTACATTGTTTTTATGACAAAAGCACATATTTCAAATCAGAACATATGAAATAGACCATAAATTACATGTATTTGATATTAATTTCTAAACTGACAAAAATGCTATTAAATTTCTTGTAAATTACTAATGTTCTTTATTACAGGGTTCGTACACAATTCTGAGCATGGAAATTAAGTACTTTTAAGGACTTTTAAGGACCATTAACGAAAAAAATTAAGGACCTATGAACAAATGGGAACTGAATAAATTCAATTAAAATATTATCTACGCCTGAACTTCACTTTTGTAATACCATCCTAAAAAGAAAATAGATCCGTAAGTAGGATGAATATTTATTAAACATGAATTAATTAACAAAATTATTAATAAGTTTGAGAATAAAATCAACTTTATAAAATGTATCAAGCAGCATTAAATATTTTACATTTATAATAGTTGGATATATTTGAAAGAAAATAAGTGACATTTTATTTATATTTTGCTAACAGTTTTATGATTTATTTTAATGCTTCATTTCTAGAGGCTTAATAAATAGCAAGTAGATTTTATGTCAAGCGGCATAGATTAAAATTAGAAGTAGATTATACTCAGTATGATTCATAAAAGATCGCCCTGTCACCGCTGCTGCTTGCCTAGAGAGAGACCTGCTGATTAGAACAAACCTAAAAGGCCTGATGTAGGCACGGTTGGCAAGATCTGAAAGTTAGCCGAGTTCTGTCTGTCACAGCATCGTGTAGGTCCAATAAACCACTAAAGCACCACAGGTGGTAAGTTGTTTTGTATTGTTTAAAGTCTCACTAGATGCAAAGAATAAGTTTTACGTGATTTTTTACATTGTGTTTTATCTTGTGGCCACGGTAAGGATTAATGAAAGGCAATAACTCGCTTTAATATGCAGAGGTAATTTTTAAGGGTAAGCAGTTACTTATAAATAATTAAATTAGGTAGTTAGATAACCGTTGCCATTATGGATTTACATAGCCAATATGAAATTTTATTTATTTTTTTAATAATATTTGTTAAAAAAGCCCTATTAAAATCACAATCTAATAAAATTTCTAAATATAATCTAATAAAATGAAGTTTAAATCTAAATAAAATCTAATAAAATTTAAGTTTAAAATACATGTAATTTATGACATTGATTTTTAAACGATATTAGGATAACTACACATTAAAAGCTATAAAACATTCATGTTTTGTAACAACAAAATATTTATGCGTCTTTTTAATTTGAAGCTTTCCCAGACATTTTGGCTAATTTAAATCAATTTCCTTCTCTTTAGGCATGTTTTCTAACAATCAGAAAATTGTCTCATTACGCAAACCAGTGTTCTCACTAGTTTCTGCGTGCTTATCTCCTAACTTGTCAACCTCTCTGCTATATAGCTATGAGGGTTTACTTGATCTGGTAAAAGTTAAATAGTCCAAAACCTCTCGACAGACATGAAGCAAATTATCGGTATATCTGAAAGTAACTACAGTGTCAGACACAGGTTTAAATAAGCCTCTTATTTAAAAAGAACTTAAACATGAAGGCACGTTCTGATGCTAACAAAATTAGTTACAGCTCGTGGTGATGTAATTAAAGAACAGTCAAATTCAAACTAAAAATGTGGACTAGTGGTCAAAGACTATACAATTTAGTTTTAATTTAAGCTGGCTTAGTAACTCTAACATATGAGGAAATAGAAATGGGAAGCTATACTAAAGGCTGAAATCATAAACAACTTGGTAATTTATATAATAATAATTATACATATCTTTGAAGAATAATTTTCTTTATGTATTATTGTCTCTTTCTTCAACACATTTCCTTTTTATTTTAGAATTTTTGGATTTAATTAAGGATTCCTATTATTCTAAAAAAAACTAAATGCATATAGAAAAAGCTGCTAATTTTATTTCTTTAGCAATATCAAAATTGAGAAGAAATATGAAATATATATGGTAAGGGCTGGTTATAGAGCTGATGTGGCAGAAATTTTAGAATTTAGTGACAAACTAAGCAACAAAATCTAGAAATGTCATAACTTTTAGAATTTAGAGCAGGCACTGGAAGCAGAATTTAGAAAGGCACTAGGCAGCAGAATTTAAGATTCACAGAGATTGCATCAGGTGGAAATATGCCTAGCGCCAGTTCTGTATGATGCATTAAGGCATATTATATGAATCTTTTAAATTGTCAGTTTTCAATTTCTTTATTAATAAAAAAAATACATTTCTATAACGCCTGTCCATGTGATAAGATTAAAAGCATTCCTGATATTTTCCATGCTTGTGTCCAATGAAAAGTAGAGAAAATAAAGGGAAGATAAACATGCTAAGAAAAAGATTCTAGTATCAGAAGTAAAACATTCAAATATTATGTTTTCATTGTTCTTCTAGGTGTTCTCGAAAAAGTAAGAAATTCATCACAAACTTTCTGTAAAATACATCCATTATGTGTTAATACTATGGAGACATTTTTAATTTTGTCACATATTACTGGAATCTTCTAGAATCGTGGGTCCATAAATCTTGCTTTCAAATCCTTCTAAACTTTCCAAGCTGCAGTGTCTAAAATCCTAAAGAAAAATTATCCGTACCAATTCTGTAATAGCCAAAAGATAGAAATATTTTGAAAAAAAGGAAAAGTGTAAAATAAATTTTATAGAGAAAATTGATGCATATTCTGAGATATCTGAATATTCTCAGACAGTTACATGGAATAAACTGTGACTATGAAAAAATTAAAAAGAAACATTTTTAATTAATTACACAGCTAATTTCGCGTTTAGTAAGAACTGTTTCGTAAATTGTGTTTTATAGCATTATACTTTATTTCTCAGATTTAAAATATTGTATAATAAGTTAAAATGGAACTTTATAATATGACAGCGAAAAATAAAAATATTTTATTATAATGTCTTTTTTAAAATATAATTTCAATATATTACCATTATTTTAATGGAATTTATTACTGTTACAATGCACTAAAAATCGTCGAAAAATTCTCAGATCTCGGAATTAAAAATGTGCTATAAAAACTGATCTTAAAATAGCCAAAATGTTGATATGTCACCAAATTTAGAACCATTAAATAAAAACATTCACATCACCAAAAGCGAAAAGTTGTTTAAGAGATCTTCATTTTAAAAAAAAAATGAATTTCAAAATGCTTATGTTTCACTTCTTGCTTAGAAACTTGAATATCCCACTATTTACATTAGAAATAAGAACAAATTATAACACATGAACCCATTTACGCATTCAAAAGATAATCATATATGTCAGTGAATCACCAAAAATATTTCTCCAAAATGCTACTTCACACTCAAACTGGCAGTCGTAAAAACAGACAGAAATTTCAGAAGATTAAAATTAAGGACCTTCTGCCGATTTTTGCCGAAATTAAGGACTTTTAAGGACCAAAAATCGATTCCAAAAAACCTAAGGACTTTTAAGGACCGTACGAACCCTGTATTAGCTACAAAACAGGACTGCACAAATGAATACTACAAGTGACAACTTTAAAAAAAAAAAACTTCAGCAAAAAGCTTTTTAATTGGAAATTTTTTTTACCAATTCTGAATTAACAGCTATGTAAATTTTAATAAACAGAGGAAAGGATGCAGATACAATAAAAATATTGAGATTTAAAAAAAATTGATAGTCGAATAAGATGGTTAATCCTAACGAATTTTTTTAATTATAACTATTTAATAAGTAAAAACTTTTTTCAGATGAAACTAATGTTTTTTTTCCTGAGTGGCTGAAACACAGAACTACAATATTAGTAAATAAGAGGACTCATGTGTAACATCAGTCTTTAGAAGCATGTACGACCACACAATTATTAGAATAAAGCTGTAAGGTTTTAGTTAAACTAACCAAGTTTATTTTAATTTAAATCTTTTCTATCTCCTCTCTGCTTCAACTTCCTGTCAGAAGAAGCGTGCGTTTTTAGCTTATGCTAATTTTTGAAGTTCAGCCAAGCACTATTTAAGACAGAGGTAGAAACCTCTCGGTGTGTGAGAGCTTTGCCTCAGATCACGGTCACGCTGCTCAACGTTCGCCTGACCAGCTAGCAGTTTAAATTTATAAGCCATAGTGCTTACTACGTGATTGCATTGTAAAATAAATTAAAGTGCGGTAGTATTTAGTATACCTTGCTACGCACCCTTTTAGATAGAGGCCAACTTCCGCGAATTGCTCTGCGAAGCAAAGTTTAATTTAAGTTCTATTTTAATTTATTTAAATTTATTTGATTGTTAAGTTCGACCAAAGTGTGGTCTGTTACGTTCTGTATCTCTCCCGAATTGGGAGGTTTGTATTTAATAGTGATTGAATAAAAGAGGATTTCAAATCCCTTCACGTGCAGTTATTCTCCAGCCCAGCAGTTACATCAGAACATAGCGTACCTTCCGCTCCCTGTTCCAGTTCAGGACTTAGAACGTAAGGATAAGAACCCTTTACAGAATTTACCATGTTCTCAAAGAATACACACAGAATGCTAAGTCCTGATAGTGGCGCCCGCACAAAAAGAAGAGGATGGCCTCAACAACAAGAAGACGAACCTGAGACACCTGCTGTACCTGTCCAGAATCCTGAGATAGCACCTCCTGGCATAGAAGGATTCGGCTACATCGTACAAACCATGCGAGCAGCCATGAAGCCAGCGGCAAGTTTTGACGGCAAGACAGCCGTAATCAATTTCCTGGAAAAGCTAGACTCCCACTTCATGCTATATCCAGTCCACGAATTTCAGAAAGTCGCTCTTGCTACCAGCGCTTTGAAGGGCCAAGCGCTAAGTTGGTTCAAGTGCATCGGAAAGAATCTCTTGGGGGAACCAGGAAGCCCCACATACACGTATGAAAATTTCAAGAATTCTCTAGTGAAAGCATTTCCCGTGGTGCGAGATCGAGCCAGATTGGAAGCTGAACTGTTTAGCCGATACCAAGAAAGAATAGAAGATTTGTCTAATTTTATTTTGAGGAAAATTCAAGTTTTCAAGCTTTTGTATGGAAGTCGCCCGGATCCTGAAATTATTCAAGTTATACTTCCTAGGCTACTGCCCCAAGTTCAAGATTTCATCGAACTAAGAAATCCAACAACATTAGACAGATTATTTGAGCTCGCGGTACAATTTGAAAGCCGAAGAACAGCCGACAACGAACGACGACGCCAATTTGAGCGAAGAAGTCAGTGGAGTTCGCCAAGACCGCAGCAAAAGCAAAATCAAAGTTACGGGAATAAGGCGAAGCAATGGCCGAAGAAAGATGTGTCTCCTAAAGCGAGCGGCGAACGAAGGGAATTTAATAGAAGAACAAGCAAAGATTCCGAGGGCAACCAGAAGAAAAAGAATTTAAACTAAGAGGGATTTCTTCGAGGAAGGTGAAGAAGTCCGAAGCAGCGCAAAACCCTTCCAAAATCAATTTAAACACCGTGGTCGTTAAGAATTTGAGTTTGCCGAAGATTGAAGTTCTAATCAACAACATACCGGCGACAGCCCTCTTGGATACAGGAGCCCAAAGCAGCTTCGTATCGGAAAGATTCTTTAAGAAGCACTTTCGACGTTACAGAATTTTTAGTGCAAGAGACACGGATGTCATAGCGGCCCAAGGAGAAAAATGTAGCTGTTTAGGAAAAGTACCATTGTTCGTGCGTATCAACAACGAACAGGTAAGAATCCTGTTTTATATTGTGCGTAACCTGCAGACTTGTATTATTCTAGGTGTGGACTTTTTTAGTTTGGCAGAAGCAAAAATTGATTTCAAGGGGGGAGAACTAACATTAAATATGAAGCCAATTGAAGCGAAGAATGATAAGCCCCCGCAGCTGGACTTGGAACATTTACAAGCAGAGGAAAAAGAGAAAATCCAAGGTCTGGTAAGTCACTTTGCGAATTTATTTAGTGATGTACCAGGCTTTACGCAGGTGGTGAACCACGACATTGACACGGGGGACGCTCAGCCAGTTAGGCAAAAGCCATATAGATATGATAGGACAAAAGAAGAAATAATTGAACATCATATTAAAGAGATGTTAAAGAATAAAATCATCACGCCAATTTCTAGCAGTTATGCTAGCCCCGTTGTCCTGTGTAAGAAAAATAATGATTACCCGATTACGCACCCGAAGCGGTGGCGTTTTGCTATAGATTATCGCAAGTTAAATTCAGTTACAAAATATCCTGTATATCCGTTGCCGATAATTGAAGAAATTATTCGAAATATTTCGTCTACAAAATACATGACTACATTAGATCTCACGAGTGGCTATTTTCAGATTGGGGTAAAACCCGAGGACGTACACAAAACCGCGTTCATAACGAAATCTGGTACGTACGCATTTCTTAGAATGCCGTTCGGATTATCCGGCGCGCCGGCAACGTTCCAAAGATGTATGGACATCGTCTTAAGACCAGTCCTTGGTAAAAGCACTTTCATATATTTAGACGATATTATAATTACGAGTAGTACTCTAGAACAACACTTACAAGATTTAAGAAAAGTATTTTCATTGTTAAACGAAGCTGGTTTAAAGATAAATGCGTCTAAATGTAAATTTGCCGCAAAAGAGTTACGTTATTTAGGATTTAAAATTTCCCAAAAGGGAATCGAAACGGATCAGTCAAAAATAGTAGCCATTAGAAATTATCCTGTTCCTAAAACAGCGAAGAAATTATCGTCGTTTCTCGGGATGTGTTCATATTACCGGGCTTTCATTAAAGACTTTGCAAAAATAGCTGAGCCACTGCTAAAGTTGAAAAGAAAAAAAGCTAGGTTTTCGTGGTCAGCAGAAGCCAACTTGGCGTTTCAAAAATTGAAAGACGCATTGACTCAAGCTCCCGTCTTAAAATTTCCAGAAGGGGATAAAGGATTAGAGATTTCAGCGGACGCTTCAGATTTCGCGATTGGTGCAGTGCTTTCCCAAAATGGTCAGCCCGTGGCTTTTTTCAGCCGAACATTAAATGAAACCCAAAGAAACTATTCCGCAACAGAGAGAGAAACTCTCGCAGTGTTAGCATCAGTACAGAAATTTCGTGTGTTCTTTGGAAGTTCTCCAGTAACTGTATATACCGACCACGCGGCGGTCACTAGACTCTATTCTGGAAAAAATTTATCACCCAGATTAATAAGGTGGGCTCTCAAATTACAGGAATATAACCTAATAATTAAACATACGCCGGGAAAGGAAAATGTTGTGGCAGATGCTTTAAGCAGAATTAACTTAGATGAAAATGGAAGTGTAATTAAGATAGCCATGTTAACATCCAAAGTATTAGATTCTCGTGAAACAGTAATAGCCGAACTCAAAAAAGATCCGGAGTTCAAAAATATATACAATTATTTGGCCGACCCTGAGAATTTCAATCATCCGGATATTGTGCCGATAAGAAATAGGGCCGAAAATTACGAATTAATTGACGGACTGTTATTCTATACGAAAGCTACTAATGAGAATCATGAATATAGACCGGTTATCCCAGCTAGCATGAGGTTGAATGTATTAGAAGAGTTGCATGATTGTGCCATTTCGGCTCATTTAGGTATAAGAAAAACTGTTCAGAGAGTTCGCGAGGCAGTTTTCTTTCCAGAACTGCAAAAGTTTACTAGGGCGTATGTCCAGTCGTGCCCAACATGTCAATTAAATAATTATGTTAATTTCCGCCCGGCCGGGTTCCTAAATAGTATTAAATCAGAATTCCCAAATCAAATAATAGGCATCGATTTACTTGGACCTTACCCTCGAAGTAAAGTTAATAAAAGCCGATATCTTTTAGTTATAGTGGATCATTTTAGCAAATGGTTAGAGTTAATTCCGTTAAAACGCGCGTCTGCAAAAATTGTAGTAGATTCAATTCTAAATAAGTATATTTTAAAATACGGGGCGCCCCTAAAAGTTATTTCAGACAATGGTCCTCAGTTTGTTAGTAAAATGTTTGAGGAAATGTGTGCAAAACTGGGCATACGTCATCTAAAGATGGTCCCGTATCGTCCGCAGTCAAACATAGCGGAACGGGTGAATAGAAATGTAGTGAAAATAATTCGTAGTTATGTGAAAAACTATCACTCTACCTGGGATAGCCATATAAATGAATTTGCATTTGCACTTAGGACCGCCAAACACGATACTACACAAAAAACACCCGCTGAACTCTTCTTAGGAAGAAAGATCTTGACCCCCCTAGATAAACTGTTCTTTGTACAGGAAAGGGCAGAAGAATTTAAAATGAGTGATATACAAAAGTTAATACGGGAAGCGACGGAAAATATAGAAATGGCCCAAAGAAAACAGAAATTGTACTATGACCTAAAAAGAAGAGAGGTCAAGTACAATGTGGGAGATGAAGTGTTGAAGATTAAACACAACTTGTCAAATGCCCCAGAGGAAAAGGTGGGGAAATTTTTTCCGCGTTTTGAAGGCCCGTTCACAATTGAACAAATTACGGGGGCAGTGGTTATATTAAAAAGAAATGATGGTCAAACGCTCAAAGCGAATGTGGACCAAATAAAACCGTTCTATAATCGCAGCAAAATGGCTGTATTTAAAGATTCGTTTCAGGATCCGAGGCAATCGACTAGCCAGGAAGATATACGTCAGCAAAAACAGCAGGAACCAGCTACAACGGCATCGAAATGTCAGAAGAAGAAAGCTCCCCCCCAACAAAGAAATAAGAACCAAAAAGGTGGTTTCAAAAGAAAGTCTCACGATGCAGGTGAACAAATCTACGAACGGAATTACGAGCGCACCAAGAGAAGAAAGCAGAATGGGCAAGGGAAGCCCAATGTATCCAAAAGAACTGTGGAATCATCGGACAGGTGCCTGAGAAGCAAGAAACGTCGATTGCAGCCTGAGAATCAACTTCCCGAATACAGCAGGAACCAGGACAAGCAACGAGCAAGGGCCCAGGAGAGAAGGGCCCAGTCCACCAAACGTCCAGCGGAGCAACCTCCTCTACAAAGGAAATTGCCGAGGATACAACGACGGAATTTCAAAAGAAAAAGAGACGAGCAGGCTCCGAAAGAACAACGAAAAACGAGGAAACTGAACCAGGCCACAACTTACTCAAGTTTTAAAGATTGGGCCAAGAAAAGGATGGACGATCATAATAAGATAAGTACAATTTCGTATTCAAAAGTTTAGTTAATTTTTGAGTATACTGCAAGTTGCAGGGCTGATTTTACCTCAAGCGAGGTTGACTTTTACGCCAAGTGAGCGATAAGTCCTCATATGGAAAGTAAAATGTTTTGTTAAAAGAAATTGTAATTTTCAAAGATTTAAAATCACTTAATGTTTTGTAAATAGATTAATTCTGTAAAAGCAATGAATTGCTGAAAAGAATATGTTAACTAAATGATTTTGTATGACGCTTTGTCTAAAGACTTGTAAAATGTCTAGAATGAAAATTCGGAAAATTGAAAAACACGATTTAGTCTGTAGACTATTAATTCAATGTAATTTGATATTTCAAGAAAGTACCTTGAGAAAGGAATAGGAAGCACTTGCTGTAAGCTTAGAAATTTAACCTATATTTCTGTAAGCTTAGAAATTTAACCTCTATTTGCATTTCAGGATTGCTATGAAATTGTTAATGTGTTATGAAATGTAACAAATAATATTATGCTAGCAATGCACGTTAAGTGCAATATTAATGTGAATGTTGTGTGCAAACTGCGAATTTGTATGCATGAAAAGTTAAAGATTGACTATTTTAGAATGCAAGTGTTAATTAGGCTCTCCACCAAATACACTTAAAGTGTTAGACATAAAGCTAGTGAGAACCTTAGGATTAGCTGGTTATAGGGCGTTTTTTTCAGGTCTCGTATGTCAAGTTCTAACTAATGTTAGTCGATTGTAGGTGGAAGAGTTGAACACCCCCGAACACATAAAAACCCGCAATGGCGGTTTGCTTTACATCCAACACCGGTGAGAGAGCATACGGGGGAAGAATTTAATTGTGCTTGAATGATAATGTGTGTGTGCAAAATTACACAAAAAAAAAAAAATAAGGATTTGTACCACTTAGAATTATTCTGTTATTATGTCATACTAAAGTTGTTTTCCTTCCAGATTTTGCTGGAAGGAGTAAGACTGTTTGAAGAATAAGACTTGAAAAAAAAAATGTTGAAGATTGTTGTTCCAGAAAATTTCGTCTGTATTTTACACAAACATATATTGCCTTGTAAGAGTTGGCCTAAGTTTAGAACAGTGAAATTTTCGACTATTTAGAATTGCTAGTTTTCAACATGGTCCGTTTGGACCAAAGTAGTTTAACTATCGCAATTCTGGCGGGAAGTTTGTAAGGTTTTAGTTAAACTAACCAAGTTTATTTTAATTTAAATCTTTTCTATCTCCTCTCTGCTTCAACTTCCTGTCAGAAGAAGCGCGCGTTTTTAGCTTATGCTAATTTTTGAAGTTCAGCCAAGCACTATTTAAGCCAGAGGTAGAAACCTCTCGGTGTGTGAGAGCTTTGCCTCAGATCACGGTCACGCTGCTCAACGTTCGCCTGACCAGCTAGCAGTTTAAATTTATAAGCCATAGTGCTTACTACGTGATTGCTTTGTAAAATAAATTAAAGTGCGGTAGTATTTAGTATACCTTGCTACGCACCCTTTTCGGTAGAGGCCAACTTCCGCGAATTGCTGTGCGAAGCAAAGTTTAATTTAAGTTATATTTTAATTTATTTAAATTTATTTGATTGTTACGTTAAGACCCAAGTGCGGTCTTTTACTTTCTGTATCTCTTCCAAGTTGGGAAATTTTGTAATTACTAGTGATTTAATAAAAGAGGATTTCAAATCCTTCACGTGCAGTTATTCTCCAGCCCAGCAATTACATCAGAACATAGCGTACCTTCCGCTCCCTGTTCCAGTTCAGGACTTAGAACGTAAGGATAAGAACCCTTTACAGAATTTACCATGTTCTCAAAGAATACACACAGAATGCTAAGTCCTGATACAGCGACTACAAAACTTTGCCCTGATGACAAAGCATATCTTGCTGTTGCGTGTTAATAAAAAGGAGTATTACATCTCTGCAGTCAGTTTGCATTTTATACTGGAGATGGGTCTTCAATTGAATTCTAACACCAATTCCAAATTATTATGTGAAAATTTGAGAAAAATTTTCACTTAATAATTTAGAATATACCAAAATGAAAAAGAAAATCTCTGCAATCAGGTGGATGGTGCTATCAGGAATTCGGGTAATTTCCTGAGGCACTAGTGCCTGTGATGTTGTTTTGTTACTTGACATGAATGGAACCAAAAAATTAAACATGAATTATAGAACTCATGGAGGAGAAAATGATAAACTTGTGGTACGAAAAAGCTTGAATGAAAATCTAAAAAATACACTCTAACAAATTCATAATTCTGGGATCTAATTGCATGTTTTTCCAAGTCTCACCACCTGGATGATTTCATAAAATTTTATAAAGATGGCAGTACTTTTACCCAAGTTGGTGACTGTTCATTAAGACCTTTACATGGGCCAGCAGATTCACAATTTGTTTTGCAAAAACAGTCCTCAACTACTTCATGTAAAATTTTAGATTTATCATTGTATTATTTTCCTCCAGTACTGACATTTTCTTTGAAAGAAATTATATTTAAAAATATAATAGTGTACTTAATAAATCTTGATTAAATAAGTCTTCATGCTATGAGAATACTTTATTTACTCAAAAGCAAACAATTCAGAAAATATTGAAAATTTACAGAAAATTTGGCAACACATGACCTGTAATCTGCAAAATTCACTAATCCATATAGCTTAGTCCTGATCCGAAGTGTGTGGATTATTGAAATTTCATATTATATACATACTTTTAAAATTACATTTTTTGATTAACTGTATGATCAGAATATGCCTAGAATAAACATTTGGCAGACTATTTAATTTTTGCAAACATCTATGATTTGGTTTCCATCAAGGAATTAATCCATAATAAGGATATATAATATATATAATATTAATAACATAATAAGGTAAAATAACTTGTGGAAGATAAAACAATCTCGTTACAGGCAAATGAAATATTATGAAAACAAAAATTAATTGATGCAAATTTCTCTATTAAGACTAAAGACTCACCAGTATGTATCTTTGATATAGTTACTGTTACCAAGCCTCTAATTCTTGCCTATAAAAAAAAAAGAATTTTAGCAAATTTTAATTACTAAAAAATCAACTAACAAAAGGAACGGATACCTGAATACTGATACCAGTGATTTCTGTTTTCAATAAATGTCTGCCTCCCTACATTCAAAACCATGTCATTACATACAGTCCATTAATTACATGTTCAATCTCATTCTGTTTGCACTGAAATGACGAACAGTATTACTGCTGTTGAACACATGCAACAATAGATTTGAGTTACAAAATTCTGGTATAAGTTTTGTGTCTGATTAGATCCTTACATAAAAGCTTAATGCTATCAATACATTTCCTTTTTCATACACATCCTTAGAAGCATATTTTTACTGACGGTTAGTTTACGCAGAATATACTTTTGAGAAAAAAACAATGCAGACAATACCTAGAGATGACAGATTTAAATGAATCACTTGATATGATAATCCATCATGCATGGCTAATCTGTACTAACTACTACAGGGGATTTCCCAATATCACCCTTAAGAGCTTTTAAGAAAGTTCCTCACTAAAGCAGCTGCCACATAAAATTTTAGCAACATCTGAAATTTTTTCATATTACGATTAAATGATTATGTTCGCATATTTTGGCAAATGGGCACAGAGGTCATTTTAATAAAAAAAAGTACCAAAAGAAGTCTGGAAAAATCTAAACAAAAGGAACAAAACTTTATACAGCTTTCTTCACCGGTTAAAACATTTCTCTTTTGACAATGGACTTCTCCCCTTTTTAAAATAAACCTCTGGCACCAAAAGAACTATTTGGATATGATAAACAGATTTTGCCGTCCCTCAAAATTTATTTAAATTCAAAAACCATTTGGCAGCAATGGGAATTCCTCATTACAATTAACTTCTGCATGAGGCATTTCTTGATTGATAGATAGATTTGTCAACATGGTTTAATATGATGATGAAGCTGTTCTCCAGACATCATACTCCTTGAAATATACATAAATATCGAAAAAAGTGCATTAGCCATGGGTAAAAACACTTTAGAATTGGAAATGCAAGTAAACCAGGCATTTTTGATTACCATATATTTCCAAGTATAAGCCAAGAAATTTTCCTTAAAGCAAAATTACAGGGCTCAGTTTATATATGGATTTGCTTATCTTGCAAAAAATGTAGGCACTTTTCAATTAGTCAAGCATAAACAATAAATCACCAGATATAGCATTATTTTCTTTTAAGTTTACATTTTTATGTTTTTGAAAAAATTAATTTCAAATGGAATGAGTTATTCATTTTGTGAAAATTCATAGTTTTATGTTAAAAATTGTTTACACTGCTGATTTCTTGCATTATCAAAATGAAAAATTTGATGTTGGCGAAATTTTCCCCTAGCTAATATAAAAATGACTACATACCACATTTTTGGATTTTGCCATGTCCATTAATTCAAGACAATTTTTTATCCACTCTCAAACATGTTTTTAGTTTGGAGAAATACCACTCAGCCATACTAGTTGAAATTTCAGCAAACATGATCATCTATTTGAAATTTAATGCATAAGAATTTTTCTTCCTGCTAAACCTTCAGACAAAATATAAAATGACAAAGATACCTCAGATCGTATACAATACAACAAATGAATGAGAAAAATGCGCCAGCTTCAGACAGTTAATAGAGATAAAACCATCATCACTGGCGGTAAGCATTTTACTTTGACTGGATAATACTGCAGCCCTTTTGCCTGCTTTGCAACATTTTTGCCCTCATCTTGACATACTTGGAACAATACAGAATTTATTTTTAAATTTAATCTTATATATGGGTAAATTTTTGACGAAAAAATGCACTCTGGGATTA
>KK121728.1:43532-66818 GCA_000611955.2 Stegodyphus mimosarum | reverse complement strand
ATGGCATTAAAAAAAAAAAAAAAAAAACTTTAAATAACCGAGAACTAGTTTGATATGTATTGAGCACAAAAACGTTTCTGTTGTTCTCAAAGCATATGAAAACTTGATATTATGACCAACATAAGACTATCAAGTTTAGTTTTTTAGTTTAGTTTTTCGGCTGTTTACACTCTTCTACACTTTTTTCAATGAGTCAACTTCAAGAACTTTTATGCTAGTTTCTACTTCTAAATTAGGTAAAATCCTAGAAGAGCCCACACCCTTGGCAACAAACTGAAAAAAATGTGCCAAGGCACAATGAAATGGCGCCAAGCGAAAACGACAATGGCGGCAAGTGAATACAGTGGGATAAGGTGAATGTGTAATGAAAATATGTGTAAACATTACAGAAATTAAATGAAATATATTTAAAATAAAAAATAGCACTTACTTTCTTACTGCTCATCTTTTCCGAGTTTTTGGATCCTAGAGATCCTAGCAATTATCATTCACAATAGCATACATACAAACCTCTTGACAAACCATAAACCAATCAACAACTGTATTCTTATTCAGTTTCAATTCATTCACAACATAATCATTCATACATCTTCCAAACCACATTTTAGTTACACGCAAAATATCATACATAACTTACTTTTGGAAAACCCCGAATTCTTTCTTATACTTCTACAAACATCATGCGCATTCACACCTTTTTTCCGACATCTCCATTCAAATCCATCTGCACTCTTTCGTTCGTATAATCCCATTTGCTCATTACATTTAGGACATTCATAATTCGAAGCAATCAATCCTTCCTTCATACACCATTGAATAAATTCTTTATTACATTTCGCATTCAAAAAAGTGAAAAATTCTAATGTATACTCGCTCACATAAGCAGCCATACTTCCAACTCGATGACCAACTACAAAATGGCAAAATTCGAAATACCCGCTGAACACGAAAATTCTAGAAATAGTTAGGTTTGCCATATCTAGTATATCAAAGTAGGGTTACCAAGATTGGCACAATTATTACCAACCAAAATCATTCGTGCCAAGGGTGTGGGCTCTGCTAGGATCCAACCGTAAATTATGTAAAGAAGAAAGAATGTATCATATTCAGGGATTTTTGATGAACAAAATATGTGTGTGTACACAATAAAATTACAAATATCAAATTAAGCACAAGAAAACTTCGAAAATACATTTACATATCATTTGCCTCTGCTTTCAACAATGCTTTTAGAATCATTAGAGATTTTTCACAGAATACCAATGTCTGGGAATAAGAAAAGCTGCCATATGGCTCAGATCGTTAGATAATAAGAATGATAATTGTTTTGAACCTTAAAACATTCTGCTTTTTTAAAGTAAAAATATAGTAAAAAAAATCAATGCAATGTAAAAACAAAAGGTGATTTTATATTTTATAACAAAATAATAAAAAGTCAAAAATTTTAAATGTACTCAAGGTAAAATTGCTTGCTGAGTTAGGTTTATACATAGTACTTGATAAACTTCAAAATGTTTTTAAAAGTGAACAATTCAGAATGGAAACGGAGGTACTGTGATTATCAGTAACACAATAAAGAATGCTAGGAATGATATAATCTAATTTCTTGGATTATAATCCTTTGTATATTTATTACAATGATGTCATAAGCTAAAAATCCTTGAAGACAATTCATTAAATTGTGAAGATGACTAATTTAGAGGAATTCGGAAGTACTCGAATCAAGCAAAAAAAAAAAAAGATAAATAAATAAATAAAAAAAAATAAGAAAACAATTACTCTCTGGTAGCTACGTTTTAGTAGTTTTAATGAAAACAGAAGAGTCCAAAGAATAATATATACATCAGACACTGAAAACTTCTGAATAATGTCAGGCTTCAGTTTAAAGCAGTGTTTTCATCCTCTTATTACTTACACAGCAGTTGAACTTCGCATTAACTGATAGTTACAAGCCTTAGGCTTTTGCCCATTCCCAGGGATGTTCTGCTAAATGGAAATTTATTGGTCTTCTATTTCCAGGGTCTTTAAGTCCCAAGAACTTAATGGTGAATGCTTGCTGAGGTGAAATATTTGCTCAATGAGATTCAACTGTAATTACATACAGCAGGGGAAGTATTTGCATGACTAAAAATATTTTAAATTAGATCAATACATATGCAATACAAATACATGCCCAAAAAAAACATCTTGATAGTTTGGAGACAAATATTAAAAAAATTAGCTCGAAAACTGACATACAGACAGAATGAAAACAGATATACTGTATTCTTCCTACCAGCCTTCTAGAGTGAGGTTCTGAAAATTTTAGAAATAGTCATATAATTTTCTTTCCTCAATGTGTTGTTCACAGACTGAGTTCTCTTAAATTTTAAAATGGAATCATCCATGTAGTTATTGCTTGTATTTTACTAACAAAGACACTGGCTGCCTGTGAAAGTCATACCAAACTTTCTCTTCTACCTGCTAAACTTTATTCCAGCTTAATTCAAGAATCACACCAAAGCAAACTGATATTCAGTCTACAATTTTGCCAAGTCAGCTACAAATTCACCTTTTCTTGTTATTTATGAATGATTTGAACTATGTCAAAAACAATGCATATATATATGCAATAATTGTACTTTTGGAAAAAGACAAAAACAATTCACGCTTAGTCATGGCTGAAAAAACTACTGCGTATATGTCTGGACATTATGGCACAATGCATGATCGGATGGAATATTAGAAGCACAACCAGCTTGATAGTTAAACATTATTTATTCTTGAATGATGAATTTCTTAATACATAACTGTAGAAGACTAGGGGTGCTAAATGCACTGCATATTTTAAAATATGCAATTACATTTTAATTAACGGAAAAATCGGTAGCACGCATGTGAGGGGGCTGGAGAAAAAAAAAAAAAAAAAAAAAAAAAAAAAAAAAAAAAAAAAAAACGCAGGTTAAAAGGAAGACAGGAGAAAAAGTCATAGTTTCAGTTCGATTCAGAGGAAGATTTGGTTTACAATTATTTGATTGGGCAGGAGGTATCTGCATTAAAACATTACGTAATTTCGAATGATCTCAAATTTGGGAAAAAGGAAGAATTTAGGAGAAGAGCACCAAATTTAGAATGCTAATTTTAAGGCTACCAACTATTTTTTAAAGCAGCTATATGATATTCCTGTATTTCATTTCTCAGAATAAATAAAGTTTTCATTTGAATCACCTTTGTAAAATTAAGAAATCACCCTTGTAAAATTAAGTTTCCAGGTAGTTGCCACTGTATGTTGCTGTTATACACAGAAAGTCTTGGCATTTATAATTAAGTACATATTCAAAGCCTGTAAAAATTATCATCTTTATGTTATAGGAATGAGTACAACTATTATTCCCTTCTGTAAAGTATGCTTAAGATAAAGTATCTATAAAGTATGCTTACTTGAGCAGCTGCTGCCTCTACAGCACTAGAATCCACAGTCCTTTCTCTGTTAAGAAAGCTGCAATAAAATTAAACACATAGCATCTCTTTATGAATTTGGACAGCACATTGTATCAAAGCATAAAACAAAGGTATAAAAATGCAGAAACATACTTGTCGATGTCAATATCATGATGAGGACCATCAAATAAACCTAAACAAGAAATTGATTTTTTTTAAATAAATCTGCCATGTTTTGTTTCAATCTGTACAATAATTAAATAACAATATTCAAATATAACTTAAAATCTTTTATTTTTAACACAGACATTAAGTTTCTTAATCAAAGGAGTTAAATAAAACTTTTAATACAAACATTAAGGTTCTGAATCAAAGAGTTCCTATCTCACTTTTGATCCAAGAGATTTTAAGTAATTCCACGATACTAAAACACAATGCAGATACAAACACCCATCTTTTCCACAATTTCAAACTTTGATATGTTGGGCAGCTTTGCTATTTATTCAAAACATTCTTTGATAAAGTACAATGAATTCCTTAATCATTGAAAACATTAATAGCAAAAGCCAATCTCCAATTATGATGCTGAGAAAACCGGTTTTCTGGCAATGAACATCGCTGGTGACTTCTGCAGAAATGCTCAAAGATTCTGAGGCCAGAAAAATGTTTTTGGTAAGCCCATTTCCTCATTAAATTATCTGACTTGTGCCATTAACACCACTGGACCCATCAACAACCAACCCTCACCGTTGACACTATCTCACACATTCAATCATCACATTTAGCACATGGAATGTTTGTTATTTACTATCAAGAGAGTGTCAAAATTCATAAAAAATTCAAAAGGTTCTTTACTGTTTTGTTTTTGTTGTACACTTGTGGCATTCCAGTGCCATACTCTTTGCAAAATTTAAAAACATTTATCCATTCTTTTTTCTGGCAATTCCATTTTCTGCCTGATAATAAATACGGCTTCACTTTGCAGATCTTGCTACAGCCCCAGAATATGAAACTCTTTTCAACATAAAAAAAACTCAAACTTTAATTTTGGTAAGATATAACAATAGCCTGCAAAAAATAAGCTGGATCGAATTAGAAAGTTAAAGAAGAGTGAAATTTGCTATGTTAACTAAACTTTAGTTGTTCAGAATCTTATTTTACACTGCTCGATATTGAAAATGCAGCACCAAAAAGGAGTGGGCAGAAATTTCTGCAAAATTTAAAGTAGATGCATGTCACAGAGTTATGCAATGATGTGAAATGTGCAGCTCTCCGACGCACGTGAAGTAAGATATAAGGGAAGAAACGTGCAGAATGGGCAATATTTATGTCGTTATTTCTGCCAGACGAATGATCTTCGCGTGTCGACGAGAACCATTACCCATCGATTGGTTGAACATCACCTGCACTCACGGTGTCCATTAAGAAGACATCCATTGACGGCAGCGTTTAAAATGGTGCCGGACTGGAGCGATGTGGATGACAGAATGGCAAAATGTCGTGTTCTCAGATGAGTCACGCTTCTGTTTATCCAGTGACAGTCGCCACATATGTGTGTGGCGTCGACCTGGAGACATCTAAAATCAGGTAGTATCTGTGGAACGTCCCACCGTGCAAAAATGTGGCATAATGGTTTGGGGTGCTATTGCCTACGATTCCAGGTCATCTGTAGTTCGTATTCAGGGCACTATGACGGCCTAACGATATTTGGATAATGTACTGCGGCCGGTGGCGATCCCCTACCTTCAGGGGCTGTATAATGCAATTTTTTAGCAGGATAACGCCCGACCACACAGTGCTCACATCTGCCAACATGCTCTGCAAGGTATACAGATGCTTCCCTGGCCACCGCACTCTCCTGACCTGTCACCAATCGAACATGTGTGGGATGTGATTAGACACCGTTTGCAGACTCTGCCCCTGCCTCGTTCAGAAGACGAACTGTGGCAAATGGTTCAAAGAGAATGAAGGGCCGTCCCTCAAGACACTATCCGCACTCTTATCGACTGTATGCCTAGATGTGTTTCTTTGTGCATCGCTGTCCGTGGTGGTCCTACATTCTACTGAGAGAGACACGATTTTCGCTCTGTATTCTGACTATCATTTTGAATAAAGATCCCTTATTGCTGCTTACTGTCTGTCTTTTTTCCAAATTTCATCACTTTCTGACCACTCCTTCTTGGTGTTGCATTTTTAATGTCAAGCAGTGTATATCCCTTCCCTGGTACGCCAACAAAAGGAAACCAGTATTAACAATATCCCATTCCAAACATGCCTCAGATGTTCACTTATTGTTTAGACTGGCGATTCTCAACCGGTGGTACGCAAAGAAACCAAGTATTTTTAACTATTAAATTCAAAAATCTTCTGAAGAAAAAGAACATTTGCTAGAAATTTCATGTGATTGAACTGTAAGCAAAGATTTCAAAAATAACACACTTGTTAACTACTGGCCAAAAATACAGCGGTTAAATTTTTATTGCGTTTTTGCACAACCTATTTGTCTGAACAAGGGTTTTCTTCCATGTTATATTTGCAAAACAAATACAGAGCAAAATTAGAAGTGAATCCTAATTTACAGTTAAAACCAGAATCCTAATTTACAGTTAAAACCAAGTGAAATAAGACCATACATAAAGGCATTAATCTCTCTTAAACACACCCAAATTTCAAATTAAATTTTAGAACTGGAAGTATTATAACTTAAATTTTGATAATTAAAATGGTAACCAATTTTTAATCTAATATTTTTTATGGGTGCATATTTAATTCAAATAGCCAGTAGGTTGTGAAAATGGCAATATATATATTATTTCTATTGAGAAATTGAAAAATAATCATTGTGAAAAATGTAGTGGTGGTACTACAGTTTTTCAATCTTTGCTTAGATGGTATGCATTATTCAAAAGGTTGAGAACCATTGCTTTAGACCATAAAGAAAAATGCTAGCCCCCCCTTAAACCTCTAAAAAGTCGAAAGTATGGTAATGGCCAACGTCAATGTACTGCCATTAGCCATAGCAAATCCCTAGTCTACTATACGAAAGGGATATGCAGGAAAATGGTTTGAAGAAATCCAGAGAAAATTGCCTGTACAGGACATCTGCTTTTATTGAGTATTATCCTCTCTACTACTATATTCTAATTTTTAAAATGCTTTATTATTTCCACAATAGAATATAAAGTCATCAACTTTTTTTCCTCTGAAATCCAGTGAAAAGTACGGCAGAATTCTTTATTTACTAATGTGATACAACATGGACTTCCCCCCCTCACCCATGCCATCTCAAAAAGAAAATGACTTTAGTAGACAATTTTGAGAAATTTCACAAAGGAACCAAAAATTGTTTCAAATTCAGCATTTTCAAAATCTTGCTTTACCAATACTGCTAGAAATACATTAAATCCTATATAATGGAAAAAAGCATGCTACTTCTGAAATCCCATACGAACTTTAATGCAGTTAAGATTCTTTTAAAGTCTTCAAATTTAGCAGGATAAGAACAATTTTCCTCCTTTTTTGAATGTATCCATTTTAAATCACTAAATATACCTTTGATAGCTGCAGCTCCTTATGTCAGAAAATCTATTTCATTGTACTGTGTTAATGATGCAGATTCAATTTGCTCTAAACAAAATATTCATTCCATAAATATTTTAAATTTCTGTTAAAGGCACATTGCATTTTCATTTCATTTCTGTCAAGCTTTAGTTTTTGTATACACATATAAGACATAAGGTCACAGCTATAAACAAATATTGCTAACTTCACTTGATTCTTTTTGCTTGTCTTTAACTAATACATAAAGTATTCTAGTTCATTTCAGAACTTGGTCTGCATGCTGCCCAATGGGATAGTGGTTAGTGACCAATTACAGTAAAGAAGGGCCATGGTTTAAAGCCCAGAGAAGGCATGCATGTTATAAATGCATAGTGTCTCTACAACACTTTAAATATATGGTGATCTGAAAGCCATCTTGTGCAGTTTGGTGGTAGGGGAAGAAGGTTGGAAGACCATTGTACTGCCCCTCAGAGTGCTACATCTCAAAATTGGGTTGGAACTGGGCAAATATGTACTGTCACCTATCTGATGGACTCTTGGCAACAGATGGAATCTTATATTTCTCGTCACGATTAAATTCGTGGTTTTATTCTGATTAGGTCAGATAAGTGACACAACACATGTTTGCATGGTAACGAATCGCCTTATTTTCTTTATGTGCTAGCAGCTAATATAATACTTAGTATAAATAAAATCATTCTGTTAATATTTTTCATTTTTCTTTTCATTAGACATTTCCACATAACTCCTTTTCCACCCTTCAGTAATTTATGTATCAATCATTTACCCCAAATTAATAATTTCATCATATCTCAACAAAATTCATAACAGCTACATTACTCCAGCATTCTGGAATGACATTAGAGTTACTTAACTTTATGTTTAAAGTGTGCCTCATGTAGTTCCTGATCTGTTTCTAAACATTGCTAACATTCTTTATCACAAAAACTTGCATCAAATTGTCATTAATGTATTTGCAGCTTTGTTATCTAGATCTAAAACAACTTGTTAAAAACAGAATTATCAGGATTATGTAACATATAGTGATCCATAGGCTGCATTACATACTGGAGGTCATAACAGAAGGTGACGACATGCTGAAACAAAGACATGATGAACACAGAATTTTTTTCAAACAGCAAAAATTTTCCTATAGGGGTGTGTGGAAAAACGTTTTATCAAATTCCATAATCCATATTTAAATAACAAAATTTCAATGTAAAAAAAAAACTTTACCGAGTCATACAAACATTACACACACTAACTTCCAAGCTAAATGGATATCAAACATTTCCAGAATACTACCAACCATTTTCTATGGACAGGGTTAACATCAACAAGTAGCACAAACATTTCATTTTGGTAATCATTCTACTACTAAGATAAATTTTTCACATAAACATCACCTAAATGCTGAACTGAATCATCACTGCTACATCCTGGTGGTCCAGAGTTTGCAGTTCGAAACTTAATAGAATTAAACATGCTCATTTTATTCTGAAGAAAGTGACTACGAAGTTCATTCTTAATGGTATCAATGTTACACTTCTCAGTGTAATTTAGAATGTCCTTTAAACAGACTAAGCTTGTGTTCAGACAAAAAAACAAAGTAAGTTTCCAAACTTCTTGAAAGCTTTTCATTAGTTTCCAGCCAAGTAATATTTTTCAGAGATATAAAACTCAGGTTTTCTTATCATTAAACACGTAGCTTCTCAGTCAGTCATACTTGTTCCTAATAAAATCATTTTACTTTCTCTGCTGTTTTTACCATCCATTCATTTTGACCTTTAAATGTACACATTTTTTATGCCATGCAGTTAAAAGAAAAAAAAGATCAATTTAACTACATTAAAAATGTACGTTTGGTTCTTACAGTAAAGACAATCCAATAAACCATCTATTTATGTACTTCACAAATTCTTTAAATGTTATTTATACCTTTATCAAAACCCATTCAGATTTCAAATTCATAATTCCCATTTTTTTGGCAAAGAATTTACCCCTGGTCTGTATCAAAGGGGCCACTTAAACGGCCTTTTGTATTATATTCTCAAAATTGTTTCCACTACAAATTACACTTATTCAAGGCTGGGATATCCAATTCCTCTCACCCACTCTTTTTTGTTCCTTTTCTCCATCTTGTTTATCAGGGACAGAGGTGAGAACGAACATAAAAAAATACATGACGTTAAAAAATAAAACTGCATGGTTCTCATATCTTTTAATTTTATATACTACATTTACCAAATAGTACATATGTAAAACTAATGACAATAAAACAGACCTTAACTCTACTCGATTTTACATAATAACACCTTAATTTTCTAAAAACCTTCAATCAGCAAAAAATGATACAAAACTAATATAAAAAACATAATCAGTCATTTGGACGATTACAATCTTTTTATATATTGTAGCACAGAACAATATTTTTATTATACGATTCACAAAACCAATTTTGCAATTTCATTCTTTTGCAGTTTACAAATATCTTACTTCCAGCATCTATGACAAGATTTTATCATGCCTTTTTGATTCAATCATTAATTGAGACTTAAAATACTTACCTTGACAGCTTGAAATTTTTATTATTGGCTGTTTAACAGATGGGTTTTAATTCTGACTTTAAAATACTTACACTGAGAACTGTAAATTTGTATTTAGTTTTTTTAACAGATGGGTTTAACTCTGACTATAAATATTTTCTTGTTCCTTTTTTAGCTTTATATTTTGAATAGGGCTAATGAAACAGTATCTTCTCTGGTGTTAGGCATACATTTGTTAACATTCCTCAAACTGCATCTTCAACAATAATAAAACCATTCCTGGCTTCAATGATCATACAAGCTTTTTCAGATATTAACACAAAATTTTACACTATTTTAAAGATACAATATCACAACTTTCAGCCATACGTTTCTTCAAAGTTTTTTAAGAAAGTTGATAAAATGGAAGGCATGCCATATTCTTTTGCAATACCACTCTTCTCAATTCTTTCTCTACTCATGTTAATACAAAATATCACTAATTTGCCGAGTCCAAATTACCCTTCCCCAATAACGATTAACCATGTTTTGTTGCATTCATTTTGAGAATGACAGTTCAAGTATAGAATATCCAAATACATATATGCATACACATAAAGGCACAAGCTAACTTACCTTCATATCCATATTCTGGGGAACTGAAATAATAAAAAAATATATAAATAATATAAAAATAACCACACAGATTTCTAATTCTGGGCAACACATATATATGTTTAAGAATACACTGCTACCTCAGTATATGTCTGCTTTAGAACAAGCCGAACTTGGTCTATATCCTGTTTGGATATGAAAATTTGTGTTTGGTATAGAATATTTGTTTGGAATATGGTTCAAGGTCAAAGATGCACAATTATGAGCATTACCCTTATTTACCTCTCATGAGATAATGCTGCAAACTGCCTACAATGAGAATTGTTCATTAAGTAATCTGCCTATGGAAACCGTATTTTTTTACTCAGTAAACAACCTGCACTAAAACTTTACATAATTTTGGGTTTTCCCATGCAAACATTTCGAAAATTCATAAATAATGAGTTTGAAGAAAGTTAACGAGTCAAGCAACAACATAATATTGTTAAGGCCACCATGGAGGTGAAAAAGACTGTTGAAAGCAATGAAGATTGCATGCTTATTAGGGACTTGTCTATTCCATACTGTACACTGAGAACAATAGCATCAACAACTGTGAAACATAAAGACAGTATTAAACCAGCTAACATTATGAAGGGGAAGAAACTGATTACCAAACAAAGATCAAAGACGTTGCAGTGTATTGAGAAATTGCTTTTAATATGGATAACAGAAAAATGCATGCTGGCAAAAACTTGAGAAATGGCAAAGCAGTAAAAGCCTTTGGAAAAATACAGTAGCAACAAGTGAAAATCATGATGTGCTTAAAGTCATGGGTGGTTTCATAATTTCAAGTGGCTTACGAATTCACAGTATAACAAGACAATGAAAGGGAGCCAGTATTAGTGATAAAGATGCTTCCAATAATTCTGTTAGTTTTAAGATTTTGTAAAGGATTTTTTTTTTAAACTGGCCTGTTTTGCAAGAAGGTGCTTAAAAGAACACATACTACACAAAAAAGCATTGCCAAGGTACATGCCAATGAAGGTCAGGTTTGCTCTCTTGTTTTGTGGCAATGCAAGTAGGAATTACAAAGTGAGGTTTCTATTGATTTAGCACTCCAAAAACCCAAAGGCTTTCAAGAAATAATGCCCCCCAAAACTTGGGTACTTGTATTGTGGAGATCAAACACCATGGCTTAGACAATGAGAATATTTCAGTGATTTGCTTAATATTGTGCTTGGGCTAAGTGTAAAAAGTCATAAAAAAGATTTTGCATCTGAAGGCCCTCCTCATAATACACTATGTTCCAACTCACCCCCTTAACCTACATTAGTATAACACCGAAGAGCTATTACATTATGACCATCTTCCATCTATAAGAATGGGCTTGTCCAAGAACAAAACCACTACACATATGCGACTGATGTTGGAGATATAAAGCAGCTAAACACAGTGCAATTAGAGACATAATAGGAAAAGCAGCTGATTCAGACTTCAAGAATGGTCAAATCGTTACGGCTCAGTGACTGGGAACATCAATATCAGAAACGGCACATTTAGTGCTCTGTTCACGTGCAGTTGTTGTCAGCACATATCAAAAGTGGTGTATGGGTGGTGAAACGACAAGTCACTGGCCAATAGTGTCGTCAACGGCATATTGAATCCAGAAGAGAGCAGAGTATGCATTGTTCACCATGACCTAAGAGCTACAACAGCTGAAATCACCACCAGCTACATCCCAGACATTATTTCTCAACATGCTGCTCAGCGTACATTGCTGCATATGGGCCTATGCAGCCGGAGGCCGAAGCATGTCCCTGCACCGATGGCATGTCACTGGCAGCTGCATCTGCAAGGGGCCAAGAAACAGCAGAATTGAACATTAGAAGAATGGAAGAAAGTTGCATGGTCCAAAGAATCACATTTTCTGGTCCATCACATCGACGAGCATGTGCTAATACGTTGAATTTCACATGAAACCCTGGCTCCCAGATGGACAGAGACAAGTCGGTCATGGAGTACATTAGGGTCCATAATCCACATAGAAGAATACCGGACGTCTATGTGCTAAGTGAACATTGTTGCTGACCAGATTCAGAGATTCATGATGACGGTATTTCCGGCAGGGGATGGTGTTTACCAACAGGATAGGGCAATTCATGTTGAATTGTCAGGGAGTGGTTCAAGAAACATTCCAGTGACTTTCAAGGTCATGTCTCGGCCTCAAAATTTCCCTTGCATTAATCCAATAGAGCATTTTTGGTATCACCTAGAAAACAAAATTTGTGCTCCACACTACCCCCATCGTAATGTGAGGGAATTGCAGGACCAGATGGTAGGTGCTTGGTACCAGATACTTGACTACCTATCAGCACCTTGTGAAGTCAATGCCATGCAGAGTGCTGGCAGTTTTAAGGGCTATAGGTGCTCCTACATGTTACTAACAGGATGGTCATACTGTAATTAATGGCTTTTTCGTGTTTATAGTTGCAGTTAAGACTTCATCAATTTGAAGTTTCTCCTTCCCCCAATATCCCCAAACCCACAGACCAGCAGGTCATTAATTTCATGAACTTCTATACTGAAACACTATTTCGAAAGTGCTTTGAAGTGGCCTCGGACACAGTCTGAATCCTAAGACTTTGGTTTATTTGATAATGGCAAAGCATTTAACGGTTATCTGCTTGAAGGGGAGGACTTTTTAAGGGAAACTGGCCCATATACATGTTACACGAGGAAAATTCCCAGGCTGCTGGCCATTTGCCAGGATTCGAGCCTCAGACCAAACTACCACTGTTCAGCAACTATACTGCTTAGCCACTAGTAGGCACTGAACACTAAGTTTTGAAAACATCAGTTTTCTGTCTTCCATTGCATAATTCTTTATTGAGAAAGCATAACAGGAAGTTTGCTACAAAATTAACTCTGGAGGAATTTTTGGCCGGAAGTAGCGACTAATGGACTTTCAAGCTCTGTCTTTAGTTGATGTTGTTTCCTCGGGTATGTTCAAGGGTCTCGGGTGATAATTATGTGGAGGTGTTAGTACAGGGACACAAAGAACAGAAAACAGAGGATCTAAAGGAACTTGAGGAGGAGGAAAACATAGACTAAGATAGTTAGACACTCCTCAGGCCCAGACGAGGAGATTCAGGAAGCTCCTACTTCATTAATCAAGGAAACCTTTGCCAAATGAGTAGATCTCAAAACCTTTCCAAGGAAGTACCTTCCCAATAAAACTTAAAACAATCTGTAACAGCATTGTAAAGGATGGGCACAGCATGTTATTTCTGAAAGATCCTGAGGAGAAGACAGAAGCCAGGTACTTTGGATAGATTTTTAATACAGGCCAGATGTGATCCTCAACCCGATCCAAATAGGGACCTGACAGAAGGAGACACAAAAGAGATGTAGATCTGGTAAACTTTCACTTACAGACAGTATATATTTTACCTACTACATTTGTATTTTAGTATTTTCCCTGATTTTTTATTGGAAAAATTCAATTGATATACATCCAGTTTGGTATTAGATAAAAGGTTTATGACATATACCGAGGTATTATGAAAATCCATGAAATTCACATATTCATACATACATCACTAAAACTGGAGCATATAACTCACAGTTATATAACTATAACGAATGAGATATGACCTCTTAGCTTTTAATTTACCATCAAATTGTAATGGAAAGAGAAATATTTCATCTTTTACAGAACTTAAGAGAAAATTACATGTTCAATCACATGTCACATGAAGAGGGAAGAGAGAGTTACAATAATAGCAATAAGAGCAGAGTTCCATATGTGAGCTTCATCTATGAATAAGGAAAACTAGGTTCAATAAGAGTTACTAAATGAAATATATATATAAAATCAATGTATGATATTAGTAGGTTTACAGGCAAAAGTTTAAAGTTAATAAATCAAACTATGTTGCCTTTAGAAATAAACAAAAAAATTATTAAAAAAATTAATTTTTAGTATATTTATCAGAAAGATAATTGAAATTTACAACTTAATTACAGCATACAAATTGATTTAGAGTGGAACTGTAAAAGACAGGTAGTTAATCAACTTTGGCAGTGAGCGTGTACATGACCTTAGAGAACAATTGTTATCCATACTTAAATTACTACACAGAGATCCTAAACATCTGTAGTTTTACAGGACTGAATGGATTAAAAAATCAAAACTTGATGAAAACTGCAACACTTCCAAAACAACATTAAATAGGCTCACAGCAAAGAATCATTTATCGAGTTCCAATAATATATGGCAGCCAGTTTTCATGTGGTTTATGATAAATATGATAGCCAGATTTAATTTGGTTTACTTGATCATGGCAAAGAGCACAAAGGCGTCTAAAGGGAAGGATGCTTTATACAGGACTTTCTAAGGGACACTGGTTCACATCCACATGACACATGGGGAATACGCTGAAGACGTCATGCAAATGGCATGTTTGCTGGTATTTGAAACCGGATCGAACTATCAGGTGTTCAGCGACTTTACTGCTTGACCACTGGTAGGGTAATGGCAGCCAAGTATGAGGTTTGTTTACTTAAACATGACTAACAACCCCCTCCATACTTTTGAGAAGGTGTATGTAAGAAAACCTGGCTTACATTCATAAGGAAAACCATCAAAGGGAAAACCATCAAAGCACTAAAGTATGCAGCCTTCTCCTCACCATGATTCGAACCCACAGCAAAACTACTAGTATTCAGCATTTACTGGGCAACCGGAAACAAATGGCTAACAGGTGAAATATAAGTGAAACATCCATCATAAGGAACAACTAACATGGTGTCTACCACCTCACGTGGAAATGACAGACATTAAGCATTGCTACATTTGTGGCTAAACAAAAATGTCATAAAAATCAAGAATAATTTTATCAAAGGACTGATTGAAGATATGAACATAATGAATGTGAATCTACACCAAACTACGGGATACTGTAGAAAAATTACTCAGAACTCAAGGATTTTCCTTAATTTAAATGCAACATTTACAACAACCCACAGTGTCGTTTAGATATAAATGCATCTCATCACTCAGAATGAGCTTTCTCTGATTCCATTTCGAACAAATATGCAAGATAATTTTTTTGGCTTTGTTCCCCTTATTACATTTCCTCCCAACAGAATCTCTACCTCTTTTGAAATGTGTATATATGAATTCTGATGACATTCTATATATGAGTTACCAACACAATGCTCTGAACGTGCGAAATTTAAATACACCTTGCATACTGTTACAAGTTCTAACAAATACCAATAAGTTGTTTAAAAACTGTTTTCCAGCTTATTCATATTAAGTACTATCATGAAATAATATAAACTATGATAATATGGGACATACAAGATGTCTGCTCCATGTACATCAAATTGATCAGTACGAAATGGCCTAGGAAACAGTGGACGACGTAGTCTAGTAGGCAGGTGAAATTCATCATCAGAGTCTAGAGTATCAGACAGCAGAAATTCTTCTCCATATGGTTCTACATAAGCTGCAGAACGTGTTGACAACACCCTATAAGTAATCAATTTCATAAATCAGGAACAACATCCATGACAGAATACAAAATTTAAATTCTGCCAATAAATATAAATAGTTTACTAAAATTTTACATTAAGAACTTACTTTTATATTTTTCAGAAGTTAAATTTAAACAGACTGAAGAACATTTAAGCACAAGACAACATAAATAAGATATACATACATACATCACAAATGTTTCCCACAGCACGAGATCTGTATTACATAAAAATTTATTGATAAGAGTTATGGCATTCATTCACTAAAGCTTGTATATTCTCTGTTAAATGAGTCTTAAAAAAATAGTAAATGAAACTAATTTTATATTTACACCATTTCAAAAATGTTCTAACTTAATCTGCGACATCTCCCACACATTAACTTAACAGTATATTTACACAGATGAGACAATAGGTAAATCATACAAAAAGGCTCCCAAAATCTGTGATCATCTCAGATACAAAAAAGATTGAAATTTATATAAATTAAAACCACTATAAAATAAAACAAATCACTCACTAATGTATTTAAAATCCTTCAAAATCCTCACATTCATCATATAATACAAATAGCTTTTCTAGGGCATCCCCGATTTCATTGTTAAGCTCAGCGTTGTGGGTCTCATTCTGTACCTGCGAGTTGATTTCTGTTTTGTTATCACTATCACATACCAAATAGTGCCATCCCACAGCATTAAAAATACCACACTATTTGAAGGATTCAATAACTGTTTCCACTTTCATTTTTCTCCATGATCTGATCATGAAATCACACGACACATCAAGTGACACAGCTCCACCTTTTATATATTTTTTATTACATCATCCAATTATCCAACTGTTCACACACGATCTTTGACTGGGTAATTCAATCTAAAGGTTATAGCATCGACGTTAAACCACAGGCACAACAGCAATTTTAGCATCGTTCTCCACTAAGTGATTGTTAGATTTCTCAGTTACATAACTGCAAAATATAACAACATACCAACAAACTGTGTTGATTTCTTAAAGCATCTGATTGCCTCTGCCAAAAATTTTTTTATCCATAATTTTATACTATTCACAGCCAGCCATCCCTTTTCATGAAAATGCCATGAAAAAAGTTTTATTTTAGGAGTAATTTTCTTGTGAAAAATGACCACGGTTTAATTTTGTTCCATCTACTACACTTTATAGTACTGTAAACCAGGTCTTCTCACAACCTGCACTTCTGAGTTGAACAGATTTTATGGCTTTTGTTTCCACAGTTCTATTAAGTTGAAGTTCACTGGTGTTTCATTCACATTTCCAATATTAGGTAATGGAAAGTTGTACTTTTGACTACCAACAAACTTACTCGTGACTTTATGGTCAAGATCTTGTGGTAATTTCTGGGCAACGTTTTCTGTCCAGAAACCAGACATTTTTTATTCATGAAAAAAACTGCACCAACGTACTGTTGCTTTAAATTCTTTGCCTTGCTCTGGAATGGCACATGTCTGCTTCAAAGCATAAGCTCTAATCATATTTGTAGCAAGATAAGGATTCTGCCTCTGTTCTTGTATCCATTCTTCAACGCTATTTTCGAAGTGTGGCCAGGAAGCTATTCCTTTCGATATAACATTTCCTGTGTCTATGGTTACTTTTTTACATGTACATGACACTCAATGATAACTTTCTCTTCAATGTACAACAGCCTTTTGTTTTTGCTAGATGAAAACAAAAGTCAGCTATGAGAGAGCTGGTGTTCTACAATTTAGAATAAATTTGATTAGAATAAGCATTTAATTAACTACAAATTCACTTGAAACATGACATTGTGGTGATCATGAACTTGATTCGTGATTTGGGTTTGAAAGGTCAAATCACAATTTATTTATGTTTTAAAGTTTTAAGAAGCTGTTTTGTATCCACTTACTTGATAACTGCATGATGAATATTCTAAGAAAAAAATGCTAGTATGGGCGAACTTCATGAAACTATATCAGGGCATAAAAACAATACTTGAAGGTATTGATGTAACTATTGAAAATACTGAAGTCAAATTTTCATCTTTGGAAAGGGCTTTTGTAATTTAATGGACCTTGAAAAAGAAATATTAGAGTTCTTGCTTAACAATGAATCGTAAACAAAATCGCAGATAAGTATGAAATTGCAGAGTTATAGAGAAACATTTGATGAAGTTAAAACCTGTGTCAAGCTCTTAACTCAAAACTTTAATTTAGAACAACAAAATACTGCTTCTTTCAGTGCTGGTAACACTAAACTGAAGCTTCCGAAAACTGAACTTATAAAGTTTGGCTTGAAAATAAGAGATTGGCTTACTTTTTGGAGTCAATTTAACAGAATTCATGATTATGAACCAGCAGAGGAGGCAGATAATTTCCATTACTTATTACAGTATATGTCTCCTGGTAGGAGAGCAAAGGAAATTAATGACCATCACCTTCTTACAGCAGAAAACTATAGAAAAGTGATTGAAAGCTTAAAAACAAGATTCGGTAGGGATGAACTGCTAGTGGAATTTTGAGCACATGAACATCCGAGTTGTGGTAAAAAATGCTAGGAACGGTCAAACTAAAAGTAACCTAGATAAGCTTTATGATAAATTAGAATCCATTTGAGGTCACTTGAGTGTAGTCGTTTGACTACTGATAAATATTCTGCTAGGCTGTTCCCTTTAGTTGAATCTAGTATACATGAAGAATTGCTTAAGAGTTTGGATAAGGCAATCCTATATTGAACAAATGTAAAAATTCATGTGATCCATGTATATTGTGATAAATTATCACAATTACTGGTGTTTCTTTGTACAGAAGTTGAAAGCAAAGAACATATTTCATTTGATAGAGACTAAACAAAATATTTCCATAAGAGGTGAAATTTAAAGATGCTAAATCATATTTTACAGCCAATGATTTACTTTCTAATATAAAGAAAGGAACTGTTCTGCATTGTTTATTTCCTGGCAAGGCTCATGAGGCTAGATTGTTTTTATGGTCATAATCTTACCCTAGAAGAAAAAAAAGTATTTTAAAAAGTAATAAAAAAGTTTTTCTTGTTTGAAGCCAAGTAATTTATCGAGAAATTGCAAGACATGTTAAATGAGTCATTTGTGGTAAGAAACACTGGCCAATTATGTATTCCGAGATGAAGCATAAATTGAATGTCAACTGAGGAAGATCGCAAATGCGATTCAGGTTCAAAATTTTCAAATTACAGAAGACTCCCTCTTAACCAGCCTAATTACCAGGGTTAACACAATTAAGCAAAATCCTGGTTAAAGCAGAGAATTGGGGAAGGCAGTAAATTTGGCAATTCACTGCATAGTGTTTTTTAAAAAACCTCACATGAATGGAGGAAACCGATGCTTGTTGTTCCACAAACAACAGTCATTTCCAAGGTTTTTGCTCACGCAACTGTATGGGATACGAAGAACAAATTGTCATAGATGTCAGAATCATCATCATAAATTAAATCTGTGACAGCTCCAATGATGTCGTCATCTGACAAGGTTTCTTGCTGAAGATCTCTGTCAGCAGTCAATCACTGCTCAAGATCAATATCTGAGCATCCAATTAGACATTTGAATGATGACACAAAGTTGTTAGTAGAAAAGTGTCTCAACTGCAGTGACTGCCTTTCCTTCTACGGGTGATACAATGACCAAAGTTTCCATCCAGATTTTATCACTGCTGATTTGCAACCTTGACCATAGCTCAGCTAAAATTTAAATAGCTTCCTTACATTAATCACTTTCATTAAATTGATGATGCTTAAAAAATCAGAGTTAGCTTCCTAACTGAAAACCCTGCATTCAATTCTAATTAAAGCTTTCTTTCATACAGTCTCTTAAAATTTTCTATTGCATCCTGGCTCATTGGCTGTAATAGAGACGCTACGTTATCCGGCAAGAAGACTGCTTTATTATCAACCACTTTTAATTACCTTCGGTAGGATGAGAAGGGACATTGTCCAATTACAGCAGTGCTTTCACTGGTAAGTTTTTTTACTTGAGATGTTCTGTCACAGCTGAAGCAAACTTAGAATGAAACTATTCTTTGAATAGTTGTCAAGTCCTCCAAGCAGTCCTTTCAGCTTTAGTGCAATGGTAAAGACTTGATGTTAATATTTTTAAATACTCTTTTTGCTAATTTGCCAACAAAAGGGAATTTATTAGTTCCAGCAGCATTGTGGATATTAAGTCTTTATATTTTTTGTAGCCTGGTACAGCGGCTTTTTTTCTAGATGCTAATGTTTTCTCTAGTAGCAATCTATAATATAAACCTGTTTCATCCTCATTAGAAACTTGCTCGCTAGTTAAAAGATTTTAAGAGCTTCCCATTTTTCCTTGGATTCTGCTGCAGCTTCATAATTGACTAACAAATTTTCTCCAATATCATTTGGCAAAGGTATGTTCCTCCCTTGACACAGTATCTTTTGCTAGATAAGTTACTGAAAGGCTCAATAGTTCTTTTTATATGGACAACTGCATCACCCCAGCTAAAACAATGTATAGAAATTTTTCAACAAAGGTTAAGATAAAAGCCAAATCTGACCCAAGAGGAAGAGAGTATATTGACATGCAGGAATCAAAAGAATTCTCTGAGGAAATCAAAAGGAACTCCTTTCTTTGAGATGGTGGAGACCCATTTGATGCAAAGGACTGGTTGAAATCATATGAAAGGGTAGTCAAAAAAAGGAAAGATGAAATGCATTACTTTGGGGGTAAATGAATCTAAATTGACAAACTTACCTTATTTTTCATTTACTTTACTTTTACTTTGCTTTATTACGTAAAAAATCATCAGAATGTTACGCTCGATTTTGAGATCTCTCTTCAACTCAAAGGACTGAAATCATCTGAGAAAGGTAGGTAAATGAAATAAATGAAGTGATGATCATCAGAATTATCCACAATGATTTCTTAACAGAATAGTACATTAATTTGAAGTCCTTAAACATCTTTGAAGATGAAGAAGGGATTTATATAGAATCAAGATAAAACTAACAGAGAGAGAGAGATGATACATAAGACTTCAGATTTCTTATTATTTTGCCTGGAAAGCATTGAATGGTACAGCTTCTTATAAGAAAGACACAACTGAAAATGATGCACACCATTATACATATTTATTATCCTGTTTACGAGAGAAGTTTTAGATTATTAATGGAAGAATACCTGTTTGCAAAGTTGCATGGAGATGCATAATATATTAAAAGATAGTTCCAAACCTCTAATAACTCCACCAACTGCTTTGCTAGAGGACTGAATTAAAGATGCTTCTACCTTTGAAGTGACAGGAAGAGTTGATCTCGCAGGACCTTTGATACTGAAAAGCAAAGGAAAAGCATGGATTGTGTTACACACTTGCACAGTGTATCGTGATGCATCTAGTTACTCACATCTTTATGCATCAGTTTTCTTCTCAGTTTTAGATTTATTACTCATTGCGGTCTTCCAGAAATCATCTACAGTGACAACTGCTTGAATTTTGTTGGCACAGCAAATCTATTTCAATACATTTATTGGTCTATTGCAAAACAAGAAGCAAAGCTTTAAGAATAGAGTGGAAATTCAATCTTCGCTCAACCGCTTGGTGGGTAGTAGGGATTTTGGAAGCTGGAATCATGAAAAATCTCTTAAGATCTTAGAAAGAGCTTCATTAAATTATGAATAATTGATGGGCATCTTATGTAAATGTGAAGCTATTCTTAATTCAAGGCTTTGATATATATTTCTTAATCCCGACGCCTTCCACACTTTTGCAAAATATTCAGAAAGTTGGTGTAACAAATCTAGCAGGTCTAGCAGGGATTTGAAGAAATGGTGATACCTTCAAATACTAAGAGAAAATCTTGAAGTGATTATGTGTGGAGCATCTCGGACAATTGTTAGAATGTACAAATGGTAGAAAATATATCAATTGCTACAGCACCAGTTGTTTGATTTTTTAGCCTGTTTTGTGATTTTTTAATTGAAGCTCGTTTTCATATTTCCTTCTTTTTGTTGGCTCCATGATTAGGCCCACATTTTATAAGTTTTACACTGATTACATTTATAATGCAAACTGTTTGAACACCCTACACAACCTACAACAAAACTTTTTAGAGGTGAGTTTGCAATTCAGAATGTCTTTGGCACTTCTGCCAGATGCAATAAAATAAAATTTGTCTAGCTGATCAAAACTAAATTCATACACCATTGATAGTTTGGGAGTTACCTTGGCAGAGATACATGTTAAAAGTATAAAACTTTGATGAAAATTTATACCTTGTGCTTTTCTGAAGGTCATCTTATATGTGGAAACTTCTACAGGCAGTTTTAACAGCTTATGAGTATAATGGTAATAATTTGCTCTTAAAATTCTACACTGCTTAGTTATGCACCGATCGATTCTGCTGTGAATACTCTAAGTATTAAAGACGCAAATTACTGTTACCACATCAACAGTTTACTCTGAAAACAATAATAAACTTAGAAAAAGCCCATACATTAACAGACATTACATAAAAATTAGAACATTTAGATTAGAAAAAGCCCATACATTAACAGACATTACATAAAAATTAGAACATTTAGACAAAGAGCAAAACAATAGGTAAATTGTCGCTTTCATCAGTGTGAACTAATGCAAGACTAATTACTTGAATGCTAAATGACAAATAAAAATTAACAGGTTTATAACGTAATGCAAATTTGAAAAATCAAAACTGAATTCGGAGTAAGCTAGAAAAAAAAAGCAGTAGAAATTATAAACTAAACACTCGTGAAAGAACAGATTACAGTGACTGTATCTGCAAAAATATCAGGTTATAAGGTTGATCATTAAAGGCATACATGATAAAACTAGAAGTTCCAAAAGTATCAGGCATTTTGACCACCATATGAAAACTTATTTTATTGTATAAAAATACGAAAATTTCTTATAATGGCTCTTAAATTATATACAATGAAACAGGAAAAATTCAATAATAAAATTGTTTTGTAAATTACATTCATATGTATGGTTTTAAAATTATGAAATTTGTTTAAATGATGTCCTGATGTATCCATACATATATACACACATACATACTGAAGTGCACAAAATATGATGGTACACAAGCCTAATACTTAGCATATGTTCCACAGATCCAGAGAACTTCTGAAAAATGGACTCAACTTTATGATGAGCATGCAGCATTCTATAGGGAATAAATATGGTACTTATTTCAGAACAGTCTATGGTTTTGTTGTATTGATAGGAACAGGATTTTTGTGTTTACGCATGCGTACATTAATTACATGGTATCTTAGATGTGCTCAATAACATTGAGATCCAGTAACTTGGCCATGGCAGGCTTCCAATAATTTGGTGCCCCTTATATGGCTGCAACTTCTATGGCATTCATTTGTAAATATGGTACTTATTTCAGAACAGTCTATGGTTTTGTTGTATTGATAGGAACAGGATTTTTGTGTTTACGCATGCGTACATTAATTACATGGTATCTTAGATGTGCTCAATAACATTGAGATCCAGTAACTTGGCCATGGCAGGCTTCCAATAATTTGGTGCCCCTTATATGGCTGCAACTTCTATGGCATTCATTTGTGAAAGATATGCAGGTACAGTGAGAGTCCCACTGAATGCCTACTAAACAAACCTCAAAGAGC
>KK121728.1:12562-34202 GCA_000611955.2 Stegodyphus mimosarum | reverse complement strand
TGTCTAAAGAACACTTATACAGTACAGATTAAGTACAATAATACTGTATATGTTATAGTTAAAAGCAATCCCTAAACACTGTGTAGCATCTGCTATTAACATCTTCCACTTTTTTTTCCACTTACCAAAGAAATTTTGCTTTATTCAGTTGTTTTGTAACATTTTCCATTATTTCCCATTAAACAAACAAATTTTATCGGATGAGATCCTGTTAACCTTCCTCCTGGTTAAATCAGGTGCTGATGGTACTAACATAGAAAGAATACAAATTTAATATAAAAATTAGTATACGAGAAATATAAACAAAACTTATCAACTCTCTGCATATTGCCCTCCTTTTTTCTATTAACTTTTGAAAACTGGGAGGGAGAAATTACATGGTTATTTCCAAAGAGATGGCTTATACATTACACATTCAAAGCACACAAAAAACATACCAACGTTAAACTATTTGTTTCAAAGGACACATCAATTTCAAGAATATTCTTATCACTTACACAAAATACTTTCCTATCTGTGAATGCATTTTGCACTGTTACCGTATATCACATGCCAGATAGCGGAGGAGTTATGCAAATAAATGTGATACATATATTAATTATATTTAGCACAAGCATAAACATAACGTGGGACTTACATAGTATCTCTTGATGTATCTATCCCAAGTTCTCTAAAAGGTGCTCCAGGAAAAAGTGCATAAAGATCAGGAGTGATATGAAATTCCTCATCTTCAGATTCATATTGAAACTCTTCATCATAAGGATAGGTCTCATCTAGATCAGAGCCTGCATCTGGCAATGGACTAAAAGGAACAAATTTTATTAATCCGAAATGATAGTTATGACATAATGTGAATTTTGAAAAGACACAAACATATTCATATACATAGGGCGATCAAATGTGAACTAGCCTTTAATTTTCGAGCATCAGGATGGATATTCGTATGTGTCTGGGCAACTGAAGTCACTTTGTGGGGTTGTCCAAAATAAGGGAACCACAGCAGTGGCTTGTCTTGTGCTATATTTAGTAGCCGTTAGGATGAGTGCCCATCTCTATTGAACAACACATAATTATAAAGTTCCTCGTCCATGAAAACAGCAGAAATTTACCACAGACTGTATGTCCAGTTTGGGAAAGCTCTCCTTTCATGGTCAAGAGTGAAGGTTTGGTGCAATGTATTCAAGCAAGGTCTTGAACATGTTGGGAATCGAGGTCATCTCCACTGTCCTCGTACCAGTGCGACTAATGAAAATGTTGCATGAATTCGTGAGCTTATCAAATGGGATTGACGCTGTTCAGCGCTTCAGATTTTAGAACTTGGTGTCTGCTATGGAAATGTGTAATCAGTCATCAGAAAGCAGTTGGGCTTCAGAAAAATCCCAGCTCGTTGGGTTCTAAAATTGCTGAATGATGAATAAAAAATGCACGAGTTCGCATTTCTCAATTGCTACAAACTTGTTTTGAAGAAAGGGAAACTTTTTTGCATAAAATTGTCACCTGCATCACGACACCCTCAAACAAAGCGTGCAAACATGCAGTGGAGAAGGAAATGCCATGAAAGGCAAAACCAGATTGTCTGCAGGAAGAGTGTTCAGCCACAGTTTCTTGGGACTGGATGGCAGTCCTACTGGTGGATTACTTACATGGATGTCAGATCATCAACGAAACCTACTACAGGTCTTTTGGATCAATGGATCAAGTCATGCTTCAGTATCGACGCAAAAGATAACAACACTGCCCCATCGAGAGGTGTTGATCCTCCATCCCCACACCAGGCCTGACATAGCAGAAATAACAAAGCAGAAACTGTTGGAAATGCAGTGGAAAATGCTTGAGCATGTTGTAGAAAAAGAATGTAGATGGCGCTGCTTGGTAGCAGACGTATTCTAAGGTAGAAACGAAGGAGAGTGAGTGTGACCGGTTTGAGTTTTCATGCAGTAAATTATGCTGAAGGTTGGTCCACCTAATAATAGGACATCTGTATATATGTATATACGTGTAGAGTAGAGAATAAACATTGAAGAACCACCTGATACGTCGAGTCTCCATTCGAGTTGCCTATGTTTAGTGCAGTTTGTCACGTTGGTGCATTACACTGCCGAGAAGCTTCAAATCTGAAAAACAAAGTGAACTTCGGTGGACGAATGCGGATGAATGTGTCCAGAACATGCCCCGAGGATTAGGTAAGAGCATGATTACTATTCAATTTTGAATTTGAAATTTGATAATTTGCAGTCTTGGGTACATTTATATATTAACGCGAAATAATGGCTGACCTAGATAGATTAAAACGGAAGAGAACTGCATTGAGAACAGCAGTATCTAAACTATTAAAGAAAGCTGAGGATTATCTGCGAAATAAAGATACAGATGAATTAAGCGAAGAACATGATTTGTTAATAGAAAAGAAACGTAATTTAAAAGAATTAGACGAGACAATTCATTCCATAATTGAGATAGATTCTTTAGAAGCGGATGTAATTAGTTCTGAGAAATATCAGGAAAAATGTTCTCAAACTATTAAACGAATTAATCGAGTGTTAGAAGAGGCTAAAATAAGTATTAAAGATCCTGAGCAAAACTTGGTTAGACTGTAAAATGTACAAAGTACTGCAAAACTTCCAAAACTAGTGTTAGGAAAAAAAACGAAAAAGTTCACGGAGTTTTGGAACAGTTATGAAAGCATTATAGAAAAAAACGAAAGTCTTAGTAAGATAGAAAAATTCTCGTATCTGAAAACATTGCTCATAGGTGCCGCGAGTAACGTTGTATCTTCATTAGAATTAAACGAAAAATATTACGATGAGAGTATAAAAACTTTGAAGGAAAGATTCGGGAATAAAGAAATAATAATCAGTCAATTCATGAATAAGCTGTCAAATTTAGAATTCATTTACAATTCCAGAAGAATTCGTTCTGGAATTTAATCGAAGGAAAAAACCAAACGAAGAAATTAATGTATCAGATTTGTTGGACTTCATAAAACGGGAAATTGAATGTCGTGAAGCGTCAAGTTTATTAGTACAAGAAAAAAGAAATACCTTGCCTCCACGTTTCGAACATGCTAAGTCCGATTATAAAAAATTTCATAGAAATGTACCTACAGCTGCTAGTTTTAATACTGTTGATAATCGCGCATGCATCTTCTGCGAACAGTCCCACAATTCATTTTCTTGTGATAAAAGCATTAAAGAAAAAATGTCTAAGTTATGTAATGAAAATAGATGCTTTATATGTTTTCGAAAGTATCATATTTGGAAATCATGTAGGAATAAAACTAACTGTTTAAAATGCGGGTTTAAATCGCATCATGAGTCACTATGTATGAATAGTTCAAATCGTAACAAAACGTGAACGCCTTCAAATCAGAATATAAAAGAATTATGCGAGGAATAATTCATGCAAGAAAAACGCTTTGTTGCAAACATGTTCAGTGTTAGCTCATTGTGATGGCAGGTCTGAGTTAACTAATTTAATTTTTGATTGTGGCGCTACACGAAGTTTTGTTCATATTAATGTAGTTAAGAAATTAAATTTAAAATTCATTGAAGAAGAAATCGCTGTCTGTTTATTCTTTCGGAATAAAATGCGCAGTACCAAAAATGTATAAAGTTCTCGAATTTTGTATCTCAGATCCGAAGCAAAAGAACGAAATAAAAATTAGCCGTCTAGTCACTGACACCATTACGGCTGCGCAGTTGACTACGCCGTCAAAACAAACACTTCAAATGATGTATGAGTGCGGGTTACGAATTGCGGGTGTAGCTAAAAGGAGTGTCGGAATTTTAATAGGGGTTGAGTATTACTGGAAGATGGTACGGGGGCAAAAGATCCAATTAGGGAAGGAAATTTATGCGATTTCTACTCTATTTGGATGGGTCCCAGTTGGCCTCCAAGATCAAGAGAGTGAAGTAGTTTCTCAAAACACTGCTATAATGAACTGCGTAACTGAGTCACTGAGATCTTTATGGTCTTTAGATTTGATGGGTATTACCGAACACTCATCGATGACTAATGTGGATAGGGAAATGATTGAGAGCTTTGAAAAAGAAATACGCGTAGAAGGTAATAGATACCATGATCGCTTATTATGGAAATCGGAAGCAGGGTTATTAGAAAATAATTTCGGAGTAGCATTAAAGCATTTGAATGTCTCAAAACTAGACTACTTAGAAATCCTGAGATTTATCAGCAGTATAAATCCGTAATTGAAGAGCAAATGGAAGAGGGTATAGTTGAGAAGTGTTCGCAGGAAATAACCGAATCGTCGTATTTTATGCCGCACAGGTCGATAATAAAATACAAAGAAACTACAAGTTGTAGAATCGTTTACGACGCAAGCTCTTCTGGGACTAAAGGAGTAAAATCCTTAAATGATTTTTTAGACATTGGACCTAGTTTAATCCAAACGGTTTTGGAGATAATTTTAAAATTTCGGAAATACGAAATTGCTTTCAGCGGAGATATAGCTAAGGCCTTTTTAATGATAGGGATCTTAGAAAAGGATAGGGATTATTTAAAATTTCTCTGATTCAGAGATAATGAGGAAGAATATAAAGTTTTGAGATTTAAACGTCTTCCATTCGGACTTTGCTGCATTCCAGCAATTTTAGCGATGACGATAAAATAAAACATAAAAAACATAAAAACACAAATTCGGAAAGTTATGAAATGTTAGATTCCTCGTTGTACTTGTATGAAGATGATTTGTATTACGGTGCAGACACTATTGAAAATGCATGTCGATTATCCTCAGACACGGTTAAGATTTTCAAACACGCGGGGAGATGAATCTTGGAAAATTAAGGTCAAATTCCGAGAAACTTAATTCCTGGTGGATTGAAAGGGGTTATAATGTAGAATTAGCGAAAGAGTCAAAATTTTTGGGCATGATCTGGAATCCCGAAGCAGACAAGATCAGACTAAATTACGAGGTTTTGGGAAAATTATCATGCGACTGTGCTGAGGCCACAAAAAGAACTGTTCTCCAGACGATGGCCAGAGTTTACGATTCCATAGCAGTGTTTCAACCTGTTTTGATGAAAATGAAAATATTATTACAAAAAATTTGGACATTAGGTGTGAACTGGGATGATACTCTTCCATTAGAAATGGCTAAAGATTGGATTCACTGGCAAGATGAATTAAGGGTGCTAGAAGACTTTTCCTTTCCGAGAAAATATTTTGATAGTTGTGATAAATCTAATGTTAGTCTCCATGTATTCGCTGATGCTAGCCCTACAGCCTATGGCGCTGTAGCGTATTTTAGATATCTTAATTCGAAAAATAGCATTTGCGTCAGTTTCCTCATTGCTAAGGCTTGCGTAGCTCCTCTCAAGATTATGACTCTTCCTCGTTTGGAATTAATGGCTGCTTTAGTAGCTAAACTGTCTAAGTATTTGACAAAACTGCTTCCTGAACTGTGCCATCAAACATTTCTCTGGAGTGATAGCCAAATATCTCTCTACTGGATAAAGAGATGTGCCAGAAACTGGAAATCCTTTGTGTCAAACAGAGTTTCGGAGATTCAGTCACAGATCCCGAACGCTGGTTTCACTGCAGTGGGAAAGAAAATCCTGCTGACCTGTTATCACGCGTTATTTTTAACCTTGTAAGAAGTTCCCTTTGGCTACAAGGACCTAGATGGCTCCTTCAGCCTGAAAGTTTTTGGCCAGAAAGTCAACAGACAAATATCGATGAGAAGAGCATTCAGAAAGAAACAAGGGGGCAAACGTCTCTTCAGGTTTCTGCTCAAGACGCAAATACTTCGGCATTACTGAATTTAACCCGATTCAGTAGACTTCTAAAGGTTATCGGATTACATCGTATGTTATGCAGTTTATAAACAATATAAAACGGAATTCAATCAAATTCAAAGGTCAGTTAAGTTCTGTTGAGATTTCGAGAGCTGAGCTCTACTGGGTGAAAGTTACACAGCGAAAACACTTTGCAAAAGAAATTCTAGATCTCTCAAGTGGAAAGTTCTTAGATAAAACATCTACAATTTATTCACTTAACCCAGAATTGGATACCAAAGGTCTTCTGCGTTTAAAGGGCAGACTTCAATTCTCAGATCTTGATTTCGATGAAAAACAGCTGTTGTTGTTACCTTATAAAGATAGATATAGTGAGCAAAGTAATCTTAGACTCTCATATTAAACTGTTTCATGCTGGAGTTGAAGCTGCCTTAGCCCAAATTAGAGCAAAGTTTTGGATTATAAAGAGATGCCAGTTCGTCAAATCTATGTTGAATAAGTGCTTTTTGTGTAAACGATATAAGGTGCGTGCCGTACACAAGAAATGGCTCCTTTACCAGCTGATTGTGTTCTGCAATCACCTCCATTTTCTGTAACAGGCCTTGATTATGCTGGTCCCTTTTTCACAAAGAACAGCAAAGATAAACATTATCTGCTTTTGTTTACTTGTGCTACTACTCGAGCTCTGCACTTAGAACTGGTCTCTTCTATGACAGTAGAGAATTTTATGCTTGCTTTCCGCAAGTTTATTTCTCGTCGTGGATTGTGCTCAACGATATATTCGGACAATGCAAGGACATTCAAACGCGCAGATCTCGAATTACAAAAAATCTGGAAGTGTATTCAACATCCATCTGTACAAAATTTATTTTCCTCCCATGGTATAACTTGGAAATTTATTGTTGAAAAGGGAGCATGGTGGGGAGGGTTCTGGGAAAGGCATTTTAGAACGATCAAAACTTGTTTAAGAAAAATAGTTGGGCGTTCTAGTCTCTGTCTGAATGAGCTAGAAACAGTTTTTATAGAAATTGAAGCTATAATTAATTCAAGGCCCATAACATATATTTACGATGACCCTTCAGAGCCCTCACCACTAACTCCTGCTCATTTCTCAATAGGTAAGCGTTTACTTTCTCTTCCAGTTATAAGAGTATCCAGAGAAGATCTGACTGGGTCTAGAAATTCCTTGATCAAAAGATATAAACATCAACAAACCTTGTTAAATCACTTTTGGAATCATTGGAGGAAGAATTACTTGCTTTCATTACGATCTATGAATTTATGTTCTCCTACTAAAGTGCCCAGTCAGTTTAAAGTTGACGATATTGTGCTTGTACATGATGACTGCTTCCCTAGGAATTTGTGGACAATAGGTAAGATAATAGAAGCTTATCCTGGCAGAGATGGTCAAGTTCATTCTTGTCTTATAAAAACTCAAACAGGCAATTTACAGAGACCAGTACAATTTCTGTACAACCTTGAGGTGTATAATCAGTAGTAAAGAGTAACTGTAATATTGATTCTGTTATTTGCATATGTATCATTTTCTGAATATCTATATTGATTGTTGTTATATGAAAATTTAAGTTGTGTCATTATTGTGAATTTTGATTCAGTGTAATTGATTCATGGTTCTTCTTTAGTAAGTAATCTGTAAGTTGATTTAAAGTGTTTAAACATTACTCGATTGTTATTTTCAATTTGATGTTGTTTAAACAGTGTTTTAAATGTTGTGATTAATTTTATCAGTATTGACTTATTATGTATTTTGGATGTGTGAACTTAAGAGTTCACAGGTGGGGAGTATAGTAAAAGAAAGAATGTAGATGGCGCTGCTTGGTAGCAGATGTATTCTAAGGTAGAAACGAAGGAGAGTGAGTGTGATCGGTTTGAGTTTTCATGCAGTAAATTATGCTGAAGGTTGGTCCACCTAATAATAAGACATCTGTATATATGTATATATGTGTAGAGTAGAGAATAAATATTAAAGAACCACCTGATGTGTCGAGTCTCTGTTCGGGTCGCCTATGTTTAGCGCAGTTTGCCAAACATGTACTTTACAGTCCAAATTTATTGACAACTGATTTTCAGATGTTTGAAACCCTCAAACAAGCACTTGAAGGCAAACGATTTGAGACCAACGATCAAGTGGAAAATTCGTGCACTACTAGTTAGATACCAGTCAACTTTCATTCTATGAGTATGAAATGAAAAAATTACCAAAACACTGGGAAAATATATCATAAAAGGATAGATTTAGAAACATAATTAGTAAAAATGTAGATGTTTCCTATAAAATAAATTTTGTTTAAACAAAATGCTCCTTTATATTTGATTCCCCATCGTAAATGTACAATAATAGAAGTGTACTTGCAATATTCAGCATTCGTGGTTTTTCTATTAAGCCTAGTTTTCAAAACCACTTAGGCATGTAATTGACACTTCCAATATGTACACTCACGTTTGTGAAAATTGCAACACCAAGAAGGAATCGTCATAATTGAATGCAATTTATTACACAGTTGAGTGGTAGTGGTACAAATAAATGATTAAATGTTCAAAGCAAACAAACAAGAACAAGAGATCAGAATCAGTATTTTGTGTGGCCACCACGCGCCGCAATAAGTGCTGCTACACGACGTGGCATGGAGTCAAACAAAGTTTGAATGTCTGACTGAGGAAGAGCATTCCATATCGTTTGTACGCGTACCCAAAGTTCGTCTGCAGACGCAACAGGACGAGGATCACGAGCAAGACGCCGACCAATGACATCCCACACATGTTCAATTGGCGACATATCCGGGGAACACGCAGGCCAAGGAAGAAGCTGTACCTGCTGCGCTGCAAAGAAGGATTTAACAATCCGAGCAGTATGAGGGCGGGCATTGTCCTGTTGAAATACAGCGCCTGGCAAGCTTTGAAGGAAGGGAACAGCTTCGGGCTGTAGAACTTCACGGATATACCGGTTGCTGTTCAGATTGCCCACAATTCGTAGCAATTGAGATCGTCTATGATATGCTATGGCGCCCCAGACCATAACTCCGGGTGTTCGTCCACTGTGGCGTTCGATAATGCACTCCGGAAGGTGGCGTTCACCGGCATAGCGTCTGACACGAATGCGGCCATCATGGTACCACAAATTAAAGCGGGATTCGTCAGAAAACACGACATGCTGCCAATCAGCACGCCAGTCTCTATGCTGATTGGCCCATTGTAGCCGCAGGCGGCGATGGTCGTGCGTTAGGGGGATCCTGTATAAAGGAGTCCGTGCGCGCAGTCCACACTGCAGCAGACGTCTACGAATTGATGAAGCACACAATGAAACACCTGTAGCTATTGACCACAGTGCTGCCAATTGTCTAGAGGAAGCTGTACGGTCCGTCCGCGCCATGCGGACCAGGTGTCTATCATCGCGAGCTGACGTCACATTTCGGGGTCCACTCCCGGATTTCCGAGTTGTCCGACACTCGTCCGTCCACTGCTTCCAAACGCGCATCACTGTGCTGCTGTTACGCTGCACACGAGAGGCTACTGCACGATACGACAATCCAGCTTCACGAAGGCCGATGATTCTCCCTCGTTCAAACTCTGTAAGTTGTTCAAATCTCGCTCTCTTTCGTCGACGAGGCATAAGTACAGATTGAGTTAACGTTTACCACTAGCAGATAACCACCGATAACCATACACGCCTCGCTACAGCCGTCTATTTATTCGGATCCATCAGCCGTTCAGAGGGCGCTGCTCAGCATACGCATGCGCTACGGATTTGCAATTCTAATCATTTGCATATCATGCGCTACTTTGCATTTCCTGAAAATTTCAGCTCACTCGCGTAAGTCCTTCATGGTGTTGCAATTTTCACAAACGTGAGTGTATATCAATGCACTAAGAAACTGAAAATGAAAGCTTATATAACTGTGATAAATTTAAAATGGCAAAATTATGTTATTTCTCAACACTGGGATACATTATGATCTCTTATTCATTACTAAAAAGTTATGGTATGAATACTATACAAAAAGAGCTTCGCTTTTGCTGCTACATACGGTAGTGTGGCACTATTATTTAACTAGGCATTGTAAAACCAATGCTCCTTGCCCCCTTACATGTGTTCAAACTGCAAGAAAAAATTAATTCTATTTCAAAAATACCATTCTAACTTAAAACAGAATTTCTGCTATAACAACCTTTCAGTTTTAAATTATATGCCCAAGAATTTTAATAAATGTCAAAATGTATCCCATTTCTGCAACTTTCTACTTTGGGAATGTTATTTTTAAAACAGAAAAGAGCTATGCGGACAGGGGAAAAGACGAACACATTAACAATACAACTGTGATGTCCAGTAAAAATGCAAAGCCCTACTCTGCAACACTACAAATATAATTAGTTATAACTCACAATGGGAGAAAAAAGAAAAAAAATTATCTGACGATTTAATTAACATTAAATGATTCACATCGGCTTTTATCTCTGTATGTTGGTGTTCACGTACAGATAAGAGTGCCAGAAGACTGAGCTACTATATTTTGGGTAAAATGTACATTTTTGTTTACCAAATTGCAGTTCCTTTCAAAGTACATTTTTCTGTCTGTTTCAGAGCTAAGAGTACAGAATATCTTTTAACTTTTTGTTTATAGAGAATGCAGCGTTATTAAAAACCACTAAGTTATTCTTTGCACAAATGAAAAAATTTTTATACAGCTGATTTCATATTTAATAGGACAAAAGAAGAAAAAAACCATACTTCTGAATGTCGTAATTATTTTGATAAATTTACAGTGAAATAACAGTTGGCCTAGTTTCTACAGATGTTCTATGCGTGCTCCTTTCGTGACACAAACATCTATATGCTATTCCAGTTCCTCATGATAGAATATTTTTTATTAATGATTCAAGCACTTCAGTTATCCACTGCTTCAGTCATTAAGTCCTGGATAGATGGAAGCACGAACACCTTGTCTCTAACAAAACACCATAAAAAATCATAAGGGGTTAGACCTTGGGGGCCAACAAAGCAATGGCATATTGTTTGACCCAGAGATGGGATAGACTATCATTCAGGTACTAGCAAACACTTTTATGCTGTGGTGGAGTATCTTACTGAAGAGTAAAGCCAAGAGCCGCTTTCTCCAACTAAGAGAACAACCACTAAAACAGCCAATAGAATATCTTGGTAAATGCACACATTAATAGACTTTTCAATGAAGAATATCCGACTTTTCCTCAACTGTTACATGAGGCACTCTCAAGTTCAGAACTCACACAACGCATTGATTCTGTGGAATTTCATAAAATCGTTTTACAATTTTTTCAACCACTTCAATTTTGGCTGCTGTTTGTCCTGGGTTGGTTTTCTTATACAAGTAGCCCATATTGTCAAATTGCTTCACCAACTGTTCGATGCTGCAAGGATGCAGCAGTTCTTTACCATATCCCTTTTGAAAAATTTATTTAAATGACGATGGAGGTTGGTGTTTTGGCGTATTCCAAAACACAATACGCTTCTCCTGTATGGATGGCACTATTTTGATTAGCAGTGCCTTTAGCGGAGATTTCGTAACCAGATTTTTTTGCTGTTGCTAGATAAAACTTGTATAATCGCAATTTCAAAATTAAATTTACTTCAGCTTAATAAATCAATTACAAAATTCGTATTATGTTATTCTTTTTGTTCCATTCAATATGAAACACCTCGTATTGTTGTAAGGATAACAATGTCTTATTTTTAAGTTTACCGTAATTCAGTTGATAATGCCTTTTGTGGAGATTTCGTAATGATTTTTTTGCTGTTGCCAAGTAAAACTTGTATAACAGCAGTTTCAGAATTAAATTTGCTTCAGCTTAATAAATCACTTACAAAATTCGTACTATGTTATCCTTTTTGTTCCATTCAATATGAAACACCTCGTATTGTTGTAAGGATCACAATGTCTTATTTTTAAGTTAACCGTAATAAAATTCAGTTGATAATTATAATAGCAAATGGGGAGAAAGAAACTAGAAGACAATGCTTGATGCTTCTACTTGTAAAAAAGTGCATTCAGTACATCATACAAAAGCTTAATATTTGAGTGTTATAAATACATACTTTAAAGTTTGTTAAAACCAAAAAAAAATTAACCTACATCTATTTACGCTATATATCCACATTAAACATAAAATATCAATGACAAGTTGCTCAAAGAATTTTTTTAAAGCAATAAAATAATTTTATTCAAAAATTGCTTTACTGCTTTTAAAATTACATAAATATAATAAATATACCTCCTGCTCTAATTTTAGAATGATGCACTTCCGACAGAACAAACATTTGGTATTTTCAGAATAGAAATGGAACATAGTTTATAGTTATTACAAAAAACAACAAAAAGTCTGATTCCCATATGACATACATAAATTCAGATAGTTAATTTCAAATTTAGGATGTTTGCCATCTTTTACAATGTGTCTTGAAGGGTCAGTTAGAGAATAAATCAGAATAATTTGAAGCAAATCCTTTAATAATCACTCAGTGATGATCTTTTTCAGTTTACTAGTATGTAAACATTCTTTAATTTATAATTTTATTACAGACTTACACTGAAGCAATTTTCATTCATTTGGCTTCTAGTTTTTAAAAATACACACAGTTTTATTACTTTAGGACCATAACCTAAGTCATACAAAAAAAATGGTTTAGAAATATTCACTTTCAACTGATGCAAATAATGTTATGAATTGAGTATATGGCAATACTGAGGCCTGGCAGTTTTCTCGAACACAAATTCTAGAAAGCTTTCTGAATGCGATCTCCCCTTTTTTGAAAAAACTCACTGCGTATTTCCTCTCCATTCAAAAAATAATAACTTTTCTCAATTGCATCATTCAGAGCTTAATTTACAGCATATGACTTTAAATATGCAATGGAAGTAAAACAGCCAATGATAATTATACAGCATTATTAGTCCAAAGGGATTTAGTCCCGAAGGACTATTACTTTCATTTTGCGATTTTGCGTCGGAAACATAAAAACGGCGTATCACTTTTCAAGTTGTTGCCACTAAATGTTATCGCTCTGCATTAAATTTTAAAAAATGAAAAATCTGCATAAATGTATGCATTTTTTTTTTTTGACGTAGCTTCAAAAATCGTGTGCGTGCGTTGCACGGGAAAATAAAAAGGAATTTTAATTACAATTCTAAATAAATAGCCAAATAAACGTGAAATTCGTAACAATATTCTCTAAAACTTTAACGAATTTTTCATTAACAAACTCAAAGATTTCAAAGCCAGCAATACCAACGTTGTACAGAAAAACTAAAAAAAATACCTTTTTATCTTCAGTGCGCGGAACTGTGTATCGGAAATTCTAAAGATAGACTCATTTTAAAATTATTTTACGATACTGCTGTTGAATTGAATTTTATCGTTTAAGTGCGAAGAACATGGTATTTAACAAATAAAGGTAACACACAAAATGTTAAATAAACGTCCCTTTGGACGTAATTTAAAATCCGAAACATTTCAGATTTTTTTTTTTAATTATACAATCAAATGCATTGAAACCAAAACTAACTCATTTGGAATTAAGATTTCATCCTGAACACAAGGCTTTTACCTTTATTTTCATTAAGATGTTGCTTGTTTTCCTACTATAACAAAATCAAAAATGTAAAGTCTTCTGGAACAAGCAGCATCAATGTGCGAATTATTTGTCACAGCAGAATGTTTAACTACAATAAAAGGAATATGACTTAAATCTTTTATAACTGTGTCTCTTATTGCCTCTATAAGACTTCTAAGTTTCTTCATTCTAGATCTACTATGTATGCTTCATCTAGCTCCATAGTTCCTAAATCATCACCTACTTCATATAACACATACATATATATATATACATACACACACGTACTGGTTATGCGGTTTTTATTCTTGAAATAACTGGTCACAGACATTACTTCGTATTATAAAACTCTTTAAACGAAGAATTTGCAACTGCTGATACGAATTCACATTTAAATAACCAATTTAAAATAATTCTGGCCTCTGATCTTCTTTTTATGGCTTCCTGGTCCTTAATAATGCACAATAAAAGTTTATACACATTCTAAAAAATAAAACGCACAAGAAAATTAAAGATTCCCATCTAATAAAAATTGACTGAGATTTTCCATTTTAGAGTTTGAGATAAATGTTTAGCAGTAACAGATTCATCAATTTACCTTAACCATTTTCATTTTGTATTTTAAATTTAAAAATTTCGTAAGAATCAGCCTTTTGTAAGCAAAATTTGCAGAAGTTTGAGACCTATGACATATATTTATCTGTAATCCCATACTTCTAGTACAACACAGAACTCAAATGTTTAGAAAATAGTTCTCTATATTCACTGATACAATTATAACACATTAACTCACCGATTTTCTCCATTCCCACGGCTACCAGATGGAGGAACATCTCTATCAGGATCAGTTGGAGGATAAGACTGTTGATATTCTGATCTACCTCCGGGAAATTCAGATCTAGGAGTTGAGTTGAATTCAGGTCTGTGGGCTGAGACGAATTCAGGTCGGCTGGCCGAATCGAATTCAGGTGTGTGGCCCGACTCAAATTCAGCTCTGTGAGCTGAACAGAATTGAGGTCTGTGAACTGAACAGAATTGAGGTCTGTGAATCGAACAGAATTGAGGTCTGTGAGATGAACCAAATTCAGTTCTGCGGACTGACTCGAATTCTGGTCTGCGAGCTGAATCAAATTCAGGTCTGTGAAGAGAACCAAATTCAGGCCTGTTAGCCGAACCAAATTCAGCTCTGTGAGCTGCACTACTGTGAGCCGAACTGAATTCAGGTCTGTGAGACGAACTACTGTGAGCCGAACAACTGTGAGACGAACTACTGTGAGCCGAACAACTGTGAGACGAACAACTGTGAGCCGAACTACTGTGAGACGAACTACTGTGAGACGAACAACTGTGAGACGAACAACTGCGAGACGAACTACTGCTAGCTGAACCGAATCCAGCTCTGCTAGCCGAACCAAATCCAGGTCTGTGAGATGAACTGTCAGATGAACTGTCAGCTGAACTGATTTCAGTTCTGTTAGTCGAACCAAATCCCGGTCCACGAGACGAACTACTGTCAGCCGAACTGAATTCAGCTCTGTTAGCCGAACTAAATCCAGGTCCATGAGACAAACTACTGTCAGCCGAACCAAATCCATGTCCACGAGACGAACTACTGTGAGCCGAACTGACTTCAGCTCTGTTAGCCGAACCAAGTTTTGGTCTGTGAGACGAACTACTTTGAGCTGAACTGATTTCAGCTCTGTTAGCCGAACCAAATCCAGGTCCATGAGACGAACTACTGTCAGCCGAACCAAATCCAGGTCCATGAGACGAACTACTGTGAGCCGAACTGATTTCAGCTCTGTTAGCCGAACCAAATTTAGGTCCATGAGACGAACTACTTTGAGCCGAACTGATTTCAGCTCTGTTAGCCGAACCAAATTTAGGTCCATGAGACGAACTACTTTGAGCCGAACTGATTTCAGCTCTGTTAGCCGAACCAAATCCAGGTCCATGAGATGAACTACTGTGAGCCGAACTGATTTCAGCTCTGTTAGCCGAACCAAATTCAGGTCTGTGAGACGAACTACTGTGAGCCGAACTGAATTCAGCTCTGTTAGCCGAACCAAATTCAGATCTGTGAGACGAACTACTGTGAGCCGAACCACTGTGAGCTGAATCAAATTCAGGTCTGTGAGCTGAACCGAATTCAGATCCATGAGTCAAATCAAATTCAGGTCCGTGAGCAAAATCAAATTCAGGTATGCGAACCGAACCCATGCCATGAAAAGGATCACGCAGATTCCTTCTAAAAGAAGAAAAAGATTAATTACAGAAAAATAGTTTGCAGCATAATGAATACTTAGGCATAAAATTTACATCTATTTATCAGAGTATCATTTGAAAATTGTACTTACAAAATATCATAATTAAATTTTTTAAATGAAAAGTTTAGAAATACAAATACACAAATTTTTTTGGACTCAATACTGCAGAAACAGTGTACTTTAATAAATAAAATGTCACTTGCACATTAACCAGCAGACAGACGTGCACTTGTCACTAATATAGCTTAGGAAAATTTTATTAGCCATTTCTGTTCTTCAGATGAAATAATGGTCCCAGTTTCTGAGGTAAGAACAATGGCCTTCTGACTAACTATTTTTCTTGTTGGAAAATACTGCCTAGCTATCACTTGCAACATAAATTAAAAGGAATTCTAAAATTTTTCTGCTAACGAATTCTGCCAGGTAAGATTGTAAATGTTAATACAATCTTACTTGCTGTTTTTCAATCTACAATTTTGCAGAAACCAAGAAGCATTCCATACTCACACCGAACATGCACACATGTTTTAGGATTAACAGAATGTAAATTATCATTAATCATGCAATGGCTACTCAGCTTGTTACACTTCATTAATCTTATGTTTTACAGTAATCAATAAAAGAAGACTGCTTTTAACACACTTGCGACTGCAGATGTGAATTCAAGTCGTTTCAAAATCTATTTTCGGCTGCTGCTGACATGCATTTACATCATTTCAAATTCTATTCTTGGTTGCCACTAATGTGATTTCATATCATCTCACATTCTGGTTGCTGCTAACATAAATTCACGTCATTTCAAAATTTATTCCTGGTTGTCACTGACTGAATTCACGTCCAGCTATTTATAACCAAATGACAAAAATCTCGAGAAGCATTATGCCCACGGTGTGGAGACCCTTATCATGTTTTCTTCCTCCCCAGTGCTGGGCTTGTCTTTGCAGGAATTTTTATACAAAGGCTTGCTGTATGCAGGAAATAAAACTTTTGTCAAACACTGTCATTCATAGATAAGCAGGGATATAAAAGGATGAGATCGAAGAGTAAACAAAGTTTGGAAGCAAGCGAAGAGTGTAAAGAAAAAAGGTTAGTTATTGATGAAACAAATAGATCATGTGGTTTTTATATACCATTTAATAAGCTTTAAAATAATTTACCGTTAGAATGGAAAATTAAGAATTATGTGCTGATAATATTTCCAAGACCAAATCCACCAAACTTAATGTTACTAAGTGAGACAGGAAGTGATGTAGTAACACAATTTACATAGAGAAATAAAACTCAGATAATATATGACCGCGAATCTAGAGAGGGTAACTACAAAACAGATAGTGAACAAAATATGATCCCAAAAGAAACTTACATATGTTTATGGATAATTCAGATGTCAAGGCATATCAAATCATCCTCAAATTGAAACTGGTGGACTAATTATTGAAGATTTTATGGAAATGGTCACAAGTGAAACTTGCACATATTATGATCAAAATGTAGCACAGATATGTGCAAAGAAAGCAATGAAGCGATACAATACTACAGTTTCCAAGATGAAAAAAATTTTTGCATTAAATATTTTGATGGTACAGATGCAGAAAACTACAATACATGATTAGCAGTCAACCAGTCTGACAATCATGATACCTTTCCATGCAAAAATAACAACGAGACACAGAAAGACACAGATTACTTCGCATTTTACATTTTTTGTATTTTCCCAACAATGCAGAAACGTCATCAAATCCAAACAAGCTGAGTAAAATTCAACCTGTTATAAATTATCTTTTAAATAATTTAACATAGGGTACAAACTTGAACAGGAGCTTTCTTTAAATGAAGCCATAATTCATTACCAGGAAGACTGTCCTTTAAGGTTTCTAATCTGAGTAAAGTAATTAAGTACAGAATACTAGGAAGAGTCTCCTCTGAGGCAAGTACTGGATATGTCTGGGACTTTAAACTGTATTGTGAAAAAGACAATTTAGAAAAAATTAACTCATCAGCACCACTTGTACACGGACAGTTGCTACAGTAGTGTTTAGGATTATAATGATTAATGAAAACTTGAAAAAAATTTGTATTTGTATACAATTAATTATATGCATAAAATTCATATAATTATTATACGTAGGAAAAGGGGTTTTCCAAGGAACTAAATGATCTCAGATTGAAAATAGGTAAATCTAATTTTTGGCACAAAGGTGAGGTACTAGTTCTCAAATGGAAAGATAAACAAGATGTTTGAGTGATAGCTACCATACACAATGCTGATATTGTTAAGACTGAAAAATAAAAAAAAAAAAAAAGCACAGCAAGTTCGTAAGCCTGAGGGCATAAATGAAATACAATTAACACATGAAAGGTGCTGTTCATCTTGCTGATAAATATGTTTCATATTATTCATTTATGTGAAAATCTTTCAAATAGGCTAAAGGAGTTTTCATGTTTCTTTTTACATTGCCTAATCTTCATTTATTTTCTATCAGAAGCTCAATCCAAATATCAAAATAACTTTTTCAAAATTCTTACAATCTCATTCTTAGAATTTCTTCTGACAGAAGAATGCTTCTGCTGCTGAACATCATGACTTCGAACATTTATCAAGTAGTATCTCAAAAGCAGTGGGCCGAGCAACTCCCCATGATCCTTCTTAGAGGCTTTCAGGTGACATAACACACCAGTCTGAAAGAACCACTCAATTGAAAAAATCAAAGTATCCACAATTTGATCTATTGGATATGGTAATAAAATATGTTTCTGCTTCACTATTATAAAGTCCTCCAAATATTAACTTAAGGAGAAATACATGACCAGTAATACTCTTTTTTATGAAAAAAATATTACTGGAGATATAGTTTTATTTTACTTTAGCACACACCCTTCCCCATTTACATTTTTATCTTCTGTTTCAGTTAAACATTTCTCAAAAGTAAAGCGCTCTCCAGATGGAGCTCTGTATCATGATGTAGGTTTTTTTTATGACACAAATTGACATACATGATCTTCTGGTTAGAAAACTTAAATACTTCTTTATTAGCCCAATAAAGATTCCAGTTCAATTCGATTTGTATTGGTCTTGCTATGCAACACATATCACTGTTTATCTCAAAATCAACGTTATAAAGTTATTTTCTGATGAGAGGAGTTTTTAATGGGACTGAAAATTATAACACTCAGCACACCCTCTTCATCAGACGTTAGAAAATCTAACTGTACTCTCAATGTTCTGTATGAAAACTGTTCACTTGCTGTACAAGTGCCTTCCACATAAGTCTCGAAGTATGCCGTAATTCCAAGTTTTGTCAGAGACTTTTTCCATATTGTTGTAAAATGCCCAGCTGCAGTAAGACAGTTTCACAGAGTTCGTTTTGGCTTGCCAGATTTCGCACGAAATTGTCCATTGACAAAACTGGTGATATGCTATAGATGGAGATAGAACATTCTAGAATGAATACTTACCAGTTTTCCCCAGAATGTTCTCAAAGACAGGGCAAAAGTTATAAATATTCGTACCCTGCCTGTACATGGAGCAGCAGTTTATTGTGAAGAGTATCTCGAGTGTGTTGAGTTCAGTAGTAGCGAGAGTGAACGAATCAAGTCAGGAGCTGTACCTTAGTGCTTTGTCATGAAGTTGTCTTCACAGTCTTTTCATGATGGTAAATAGGTTTTTAGAACTGTAAGATTTGGAACAGTGAGTAATACAGGTGAATAAATTGCACTTTGATTCTTCAAGTGTTATCATCAGTCACTCCAAATCCACAAACCCAAAGAATGCAACAACTGGTGTCATAAGTGGGATCTGCGAGTGAATGCCAGTAACCCACCTGCAGGAGAAAGCCATGTGAAAGGCCGCAAAAGAGATGAAAGCCAGACAGGAGGAGATGGCCGAGAACAAAAACAAAACAAAATCGTATTGAGAAGAAATAAAAGCTGGACAAGAAAAGCTGCTAGAGAAACTCCAACAGATGGTAGTGGACCAAAAGAAGATTAAAAATGACATCTTGGAGTTTAGGGAGAAAATTGCAGCCAAAATAGAATATGTGAAAATGACAGTAGTGGCATCTGAGGAATTGAGGAATCAAAGGATGAAGAAATGAAGGAAGTTGCTAATGAACTGAGAAAGATCAAGAAATGATGGATGAAAAACCTGGCAAGATTAAAGAAAAAGAACAGAAAGGTGAAGATATTAAAGATCGAAAAGAAGCTTTTCATTCTCAAATGCCTGAAGTGGAAAAGGAAGAAAATGATAATACTAGCTGTAAAGAAGAAATAAAAGTGGCTAGTAAAGCACCTGAAAAAGGTGAAGAAATAATTCATGGAAATAAAGTTCCCGATTCTCAGGTGCCTGAAGTAGAGCTGGAAGAAAGTGAATATGGGACTGTTAAGTTCGTAGAAACTGATAGTGAAGTTATGGTGTAGAAGTTAGCAAACATTGAACCACCTGAAAATTCATGTGTTGCAGAGACGGGAGAAGCTGAAGAATAGCTTACACAGTGTGTTCCAGTATTGCAAGAAAATACATATACTTCACAAACTCAGTGCGAGTCTTATAATACAAGTTGCACAGTTACCAACGTAATTTTAAAATAGGATACTTCTGCTTGTAAAGATCAGATTCCATTCATAACGCTAATGCAAAATTTGGAACTGGTTCCCAGGAAATAGACGAAAGATGTGGAAAGATAGCTTCCCCGCAAAACGGGTTTAGGGTTGCCAGAAAGTGGGAAGGAAAGGCAGCATTGTGAGATTTGGCATGAAACTCTCCATTTCGTGATATTTGAGGAAAAAATTGGCGATATGCTATACACACAGATAGGAGATTCTAGAACGAATTCTTACCAGTTTTTCCCAAATTGTTCTCAAAGACATATCAAAAGCTATAAATGCCGTGCCTGTATGTGGAGTAGCAATTGATCACGAAGGACATCTCGAGTGTGTTGAGTTTAGTAGTAGTGAGAGTGACCGAACTGAGTCGGGAGCTGTACACCTTAGTTCTTCGTTGTGAAGCTGTCTCCTCCGCTGTAGCCTCAAGGCTGCATTGGTGATGTTTCAGCATGTTTAACGTAGTCTTTTTGATAACTGTAAACATATTTTTGAAACCGTCCTGAGTAATTCAGGGAAATAAATTGCATTTTGATTCTTCATCAAGTGTTGTCATCAGTCACTCCAAATCTACAAACCTGCAGAATGCAACAATATCATAAAAGATGGAAACTATGTTGTTCCTTTTTAAAAAAGCATTCTAAACAGCTAAGCAAGATGATATCGATAGTAGACTGACCTCTTTGGAATCTGCTTTGAAAGAAAGAAATAAGACCAATTTGTTCCAGGTAGTACATGGGAGGTGGGCATTAATTACCTCCCCAAGAACTTTGTAAAGGCAGTTGGTAGATACAGTTGGGCGCTAGTTGGCAAGATTCTTTCGAGTCTTAAAATTCCTTTAACACAGGAATAACAAAAACTTTCTTCCAGGCCTTGGAAAAATATGCTCCTTCTACATCTTGTTATAAAGAGTGAAAAGAACTGAAAAGACTTAGAGGACAAATATTTAATCACTAGATAATTAAATGCTGTTAGGAACCAGACGAGTCTTACATGTCTACAACTCAAGCAAGATAATGCAAGCATGGTAAAATTCACATTATAGCTATCATAGATTGAAGTGTCAAAGGAAGTTGGACTTTTTTCGGCTCTAAGTTTGCAGGAAAGGAATGTCTGCAAGTAGCTTCTTGAACTTTACGAGCGAAAACTTTCATGTAACTAAGCAAACTTTCTATTTAGCTACCATTTAAATTGGAAAACTTTAAAAAATGGATAAACAAATTTTAAAGAAATCAAATGAAGGCGTAAAGTGTATATTATCTCTAATACCCAAAGCATGAGTTATAATGATAACTAATCACAGGAGATGGACTTCTAGAAGATAACACAAAACAGCAACATTCACCTCTGTTTAGTAATCCAACTTACTTTCCTTAATAGAATGAATTCCTTTTGAGCTGGTATTGTCACCT
>KK121728.1:0-12507 GCA_000611955.2 Stegodyphus mimosarum | reverse complement strand
AAAAAAAAAAAAAAAAAAAAAAAAAAAAAAAAAAAAAAAAAAAAAACCCTCTTGTGTGTCTAACTGGAGTGAGTACATTATAAATCTTTTAACAAGGATCAAGGTGGAAGGCAAATTTGGTAGTGGAAACCATGGTAATTCCAACAGTAATAGCCACATATTAATATTGCTAGTTAAAAATCTCCTAATCAGATCTCAGTTCCAGTGAAGTAGTACCTACCGATGGTTACGGCCTACATCTTTACACATCTCTTTCTGAAATACAAATGCTAACTTTCAAGTGCTGCTGCTATAAGCACTGTCACCAGTAACATTTGTTAATGTATGGTTCCACACTTTTAACTCTAGATATCTTCACTCAAAATTATTCAGATGATTTAGGATTTTAGAAGATCCAGCATATTAATGATAATAAATTACCATTACTAAAAATGGCATATTTTTTGTTCTTTTCTTAAACAAAATAATGTAATTATATAAGAATGCATCAGATAATTTGCACGCATATTGCTTACCCTGGATATGATAGTTGCTTCTCAGACTCCCTTTCAGAACTGAATCCCAATTCCCTATCACTGGTTACAACCACAGGATTGCCACTCAAACTGGAAAATGAAATTCCCCGACTTTTCCAGGTGTGTTTCAAGAAAATTACGGGCTATCCGTGTAGGCTGTGCTGAGAGTAAATTAACTATGGTACCACTTGAAAACAAAAAACTTTGCCAATTACATATCTATATACATATAATCCCCAAAGCATTACTATTATAACTATAATAGGAGTTGTTTTATCAACTAAGGATTGAGATTAGAATTTGCCTAATCGGGACTAAACACTGTCTTTTCAGTAGATATTTTGCAGCTATAGGAAGAAAAGAATCTAATGATATTTTAAAATAAATTCAAGCATTTTATATTTATTTAGCAGCATACATAAGTAACAGATATGTGCACTAAATTTCGTGAATCATACCGCTAGAATTAATTTCACAAGCAAGACAGAGAAAAGCCTGAAATTTGAAAGTAGTGTTAACTAATAATAAATAAATTTAGAAGGAAGCCACATTAAATGATACAAATAACATTAAAATAAAGTTAATTACGTAAAGATTAAAAATTGAACTGTAAAAATAGACGGTATTTGGTGAATATAGGTATATTAAACAATTAGCTTAGATGACCGATTTTTTTTTTCTCCTGCAAAATGACAAATAATGCATTAAAGAAGGAAGAGAAGGTTTAAAAAATTTTGCTTTATATGAGAATGGGACGGGAATTTACTTTGGTTCAAAATGCACTGCACAAGAATCTCTGGATTCTTAAGGTTACTGGAAACCAAAGATGCAAAGACAATGTGATCGGCACTGCAAAAACTGGCTGTATGCCAGCTGTTCGAATGACGCTCATAATTCGGCAAGAAAGTGATTGCTTCCAACATTGGCGCGAAAATCGCTTTTTGGGGGATCGCCATATGAAATTCCCTGACTTTTACAGATCTTAACCCGCGCGCGCTCTTTTGAGTAACACGAGCGCGCGCCCTGGGTCTAAAAGACCCATCTCGTGTTTCTTAAAGAAAAACATGTTACTCTTCAGGTAAAAGTATTACATTTATGCCGAAATTTCATGATTAAACTTAAAAAGTACGCATATTATAAAAATTACAATTTTAATTTTAATTTCTATTAATATTTTTTACGAAATAAAATTTCTTTAAAGAAATAGAAAACCGTAAATTAATATAGAAAAAAAATAGCATACCTTTACTCTACACTGATTCTTTATTTTCTTTATTATCACCATAGACAGGGAGAAAAAATGAAGCAAATGTTAGCAACACGTTGAACAAAGTATTGTCGCATGTTCCAGACACAAATATTTTTCACATTTTACGCAGCGCGTTTTGGTTTTTCTGTCCTTTTTCGCTGGGCAAACACCGCATCTTCTTTTCGTTTCCGATTTTTTCTTTTTTTGCGGCGGTTGTCCATCATCATTATTTGTGGAATCGGCATGCAGTTTTGCCCGAATTTCTTTCGAAAGGGATGGTATCGAAGCACGAAATTTTATTTGTTCCTCGATCAGGCTCAGTGCAAGATGTTTCAGAAATAAACGCCTACTTTTATATGATTTAGGAGGATTTTTGGACGACAAAATGAGTATCCTCGCATTTATTGCAGCGGTGTTTAAAACAGAAAAAAACACTGCCATAGGCCACCTTTTAGATATTCTTGATGTAGAATATGAAGCTGACATTTCATCAACTACGTCTACAGCCCCTTTCGTAAGATTGTAAAAAGTTACAATTTCAGGCTTCTTACATTCGCCTGTTTCATTATCAATTGCATTGTCGTGATGCATTGTTGATAACAAATTCACACATTTATTTTTTTTAGGAACATATGATACCAAAGTTGTATCCTTTTGAAAACCGAAAATTGACGAAAACACTTCTCGATTCTTACCGGAAACAAACTCTGCGGGTAATTCTCTTTTGTTTTTTCGAATTGTTCCGACGATAGTTATCTTTTTTTTTAGCAGATCTTTTGCAAGATTGTAACTTGTGTACCAGTTATCTGTAGTGATATTTCGACCCGATCCATAGAGGTTTTGGCACAGTCTTTTTACTATTTCATCAGGTGTGTTTTTTACACAATATGGCCCTTGCGGTTGTAAACCTGGGTAGATTTCCAAGTTCCACGTATAAAACGTCCTTGCATCAACTAACGCAAAAACTTTTATCCCGTATTTCGCAGGTTTATTGGGAATATACTGCCTGAAGGAACATCTTCCTCGGAAAGCTTCAAGTTTTTCGTCAATTGTTATGAACTCACCGACAGTGTAATATTTCTGGCAGTTATTTACAAAATCTTCAAAAAACTCTCTTATAGGCGCAAGCTTATCTGATTGTTTCCTGATGACGCGAGTTCCTATGTCATCAAAACGCAAACATCTTGATAAAAAAAGAAAACGTTTGTAGGACATAGTTTTATGAAAAATTTCTAAGCCGGTTCCGTCTGTTGCCCACAGATCCCGCACATTTACATGAGATGACTTATGAACACCACCAAAATATAGAAGACCTACAAAAGCGCGAATTTCAATTAGATTTGTGTAACGAGCATCTCTTTCTCTTTGAAAGTTGTCAGAAATAGATGCAATATAAATATTTGTATAACTGACAACTTTCAGCAACATTTGTTCACTTAGTAAAAGTTCCCACGATTCATTTGGAGTCTGCACATATTTTGCCTTACCGATGTTTCCAGGCAATTTAGTGATAATGTTATGAGCAGGTGTTCTAACATCAGTTTTAGGCTTTTCTTTTGACCATTTGGTTTTTTTGTCTTTTCCCATAAAGCAATAAATGTCATTCTCAATTTCGTTTTCAGAATCCATCTCGATTTCTGAATCAGTATCATGAGAACTAAAAAATTCATTATCACTCTCATTATCAGTTTCATCAATGGATTCTTCACCAGTTGATACATCTTCTAATAACTTTTGCAAACGTAACATTTCTTCCTTATAGGATAAATTACGCGACATGTTTGCAGCTTTCTGTACTACCAGAAATGAACTACTTTACTGCAATGTGAATAGGCGCGCTGGGTCTAAAAGACCCGATCCGATCAAAACCAAACTTCCAATCAAATTTCCTGCGAAAAACTCCGGAAACACAAAGAGGGTGACCTTGGAGGAGACTACACTGAACCACAACCACTTTGAAAAAATAGGGGTGTTTTCAGAAGGGTTTATTTAATCGGGCGGGTCCATTGGACCCAGCGCGCGCGCTCGCGGGTTAAATATTTAAATTCCCTCACTTTTTGGTCAATTTTCGAATTCCTCGACTTTTACTGGTTTTCTAGGTAGCATAGCAATCCTGGTAGGTGAATACTGTACCAGACAGTTGATAACACGGATGGATACTTGAAAGATATGCTGCCAGGACGAGCCCACGCAATGAACACAAAAAAAAATTGAATTGCCACATATATCCAAGTAGTAAGTATAATTCAAGGTACCATAACTGATATGAAAAAAATAATTTTCAATTACTGAAATTTTAAAATAAACATATTTCCAAAATTAAAAATGCAAATAGACTTACATGAAAAAGCACATACCGATTCTTTTCCCTTTTTAACATTTTTGTGATTTCGCTTCTTCCCACGCGCTTTACGTATCACTTCTAATCACAAACTTCATTCAAGTTGTTTCTCAAACTTTTAGTTCCCGACAAAGCATAAAAGAAATTCAAGGCATACACAAAAGAATAGTACAGTTTCAAGAGTTAATAAAAAAAACTTTCTTATTTCACACAGGCACAGCACATACAATCATCAAATGCAAATGTCCAAGTTTCTTATACATTACTCAGTTTACTTCCTGTGTTTGCTGGTTAACCACAAAGCCACCTAACATAGTTTCACAGCATAAGGCAATTTCTGTTTTGAAATATGAAAAACATAGTTAGGTGTACTGGCAGTTTATGAAAGTAAATGCTTATGTAAAGATGAAAATCCTGTTCAATTTTACTGTTGATAACAATACTGAAGGAACATGTACAGTATTTCAACTAAATCTTGACAAGTCCTTGGCTAGAGAAGGATATTATGATTGCAAAAGTGTAGAAAATGTTGCATGAGTAAATATGCTTTAAATTATGCAAGATACAACTGGTGCATGCTGTTACACCAGCAAACAAAGTTAAAAGGTACGATTTTTACAAGGAGATACAGTTCAAAATGGATTTGAATGATTTCATACATTCATCTTCATCAATGAAATCACATTCCACATTAATGAGAACAGAGACAGGTACAACCATATCTGAGGAACCAAGTAACCACATATCAATAAAATACCAGCATTAATCTCCAGAAGTCAATCTATAATGTCTCACAAGAAAACGTACAGCCCTTTTGGATTCACTGAAAGAACTCGGACAGGTTCATTTCATGACATGCTAACAATTACGGTGGTTACATTCTATAGCGAGGAGGAGCTTCCCTTATCAATTCTGAATTGTGTTTTTATAAAGTGCGGTATTGGTCACACTGCCAATGAGGAAAGCAAATTTCTCCTTCTAACATCCTGTTCTACAGCCTCATGAACTTATGAGAGCATTTTTATTATCTACTTTTATTCAAGAACTTCATATTCAGATATACACTGCGTTTAGGATGAATTTGATTACCATATATGTGTTGTACAATTCAAGATGAGAATCGGGAACAGTTATTGCTCTGGATAATGAATGCACAGCTAGTGCAGGATGAGAAAAAAAAAAGTTTTATCTACTTTTAAAAGCACATTATTCTTTTGTGCCTTCAAAATGCAAAATTACAACATGCAATTGTCAAACTTGATAATACACTTTCAGCTGTTTAAATATTAATTTCAATTTTTTTTTATGTTTCTGAACAAATGAAATACTCACGTTATCACAGATCAAATGAATTTGCTGCTATTTTTACCTCAAATATTAGTCAATTTTGATATATTTCTTCTAAACACGTGGTGTAACAATTTTATCAAATTAATTTTCATACTAACATGAATATAATACATATAAGTCTGAAGCATACATGAATTGGTTTTTACCAAATGAATATTTAGGATGTTTCTCCTAATGTCCTAAAATTTAATATAGAGGAAACACCCAAGAATTCATTTGACAGAATACCTAAGAATTCAGAACGTACAAAGAAGCCATGCCTGTTCTGTTTCTTTCTTACAATACCTATAAATATAATTAGACATAACTCACCTTCCCATTACTCGATTACAGTAAGCGTGGTAAAACCGCAGGTATGCATTTCCCGCTTCATAAAGACGACGGCTCCGAGGAGAATCTGGGACGTCATCCATATACATTCTGAAAGAAAAACTATCACAAAATAGTTTACATTATAATTCCTATTTTTAAAGTAGAAAACATATATTAAATTGATTATTCAGTTAATATAAAATTCCTTTAATACTAGAAATGATTGTAAAATTCTTTAAAAATATTTCCTGGTTAAAACTTTTTAAAGAAGTGCAGCAAATTTTCACAGATTCTAGACAAAAAATTTAAGAATCTCCTTCAATATACTACTTCAATGAATATGACATATTTTAAATAAAAATTTATAAAAATCCAACTTATATCTTCTTTAATATGTTGGAATACTAATTCATTTCAAAGGATTCAAAACCACATAAATTCAAATCTGATTAAAATTGTGTAGAATCTCCAAAATAACAATGAATTGCTAAATATAATTAGGTTTGTATATTTTTTATTTACAATGAATTAGCGTTTTTTTTTTTTTGTTGGCATTATGCACTTCCAAATAAGCAAAAGGATTTACAATTTCTTCGGGAGGAGGGTGTATTGCTTATTTCCAATAATTTCAGTGACTTAACAAAAATCACCAAAAATGCTCCCTCAGTTTTCCATTAGTTCAAACTGCACTAACTTTATACACAGCTTTAGGAGGCAGGAATACAACAGAACATACCCTCAAAAAGAAATCTATTAAATGTGATCATGGTAAACTCATAACTGCTCAACTCCTGTAGATAAAACAAAAATAAAATAAAAAGTTTTTAGTTCCAAAAGCAAACTAAGTATTTTCAGCACTTCCACTTCTTTTCTTCCCATAGTCTTAGGTCAAGAAAATATTTACCCAACATTTCATCTTACAAAATACCTAGCCTTTGAAGTTAATTATAATCAATATATTATTAAGCTACATTTATAGGAATTCCACTTTAATGCAACCTGCCATCCCATTTCGTAATTTGCTGAGTGCCAAAGTCTAAAAATGAAGAAAATACTGGCCTACACTTTCAATTCTGAACTGTATTTGGTGGTATACATGCATACAGTGCAGCTGGATACTGTTTCAAGATTATACAGCCAGGCATTTGAAATTGATGGACTTACAGATTAATAGAAAATTTGGATTTCTGAAATTTTAAAAGAATACGGAAGTCCAATGAAAATTATCATTAATAAAAATAATGCATGGAATCTTCACCCCATCAGTTAAAGAGACTGGCTATGAAAATGAATCATAACAAACATGAAGGCAAACTTGCCAATATTTTGTTTAAATAATGAAACACGTTTCAAACACAAAAAAATTCTTTTAAAGCTCCCTAAAGAATTCCAAGCATTTCTGGACAGAGCGCAGATATTCTTTTATTTCTCAAACCCATTTTTACAAGACAAGGAGCATGACTGACAGAAAATGATTACTACTGTTCAAACTTCAAAGTAACTACAAGAGATTAACTTTTTTTCCAGATAATAAGATTACACCTGGCCATAAAAATTTCTAAAATACTTTCAAAATGCAGAAAGAATTAGCATTTATTTCAATGCCTTTTTGCAAACTTCTTAAATGAATAAAGACACCTATAAAAAGTAACAGTCCCCTGTTAAAAACACAGCAGATTGAAAACAATGTAAGTCATTTTAAATTTTATTCCTGTTAAAACAGCTAAAACTGAGAAGAAAAATAAGAAAGTTATATCAAATCAGGATTCTGAAGGCATTTAATGTATTAGAAAGTCCCTTAGTTTTACCTCTGAAGTTTCACTTTCTCCATTTATAATAAACTTTTCAAATAACCCTATTATGAACGGTACAGAATAGCCATTTTCACAATACAAACTCATTTTATCTAAAGGGATATCTTGGTTTTGAGCTTGTAAATTTAAGAAACACTTCGCAGCACAAGGAATAATGTATAATTTTGAAAATAAGATTCAAGTTATTTCTACAATCATTTTGCAAAATTTTTATACATAATTTTTTATTATGATTTATATATATTTTTTCGTAATATATTGTCTGCATATTCATTAATCCTGCTGTTTATGTTTTTATGATGTATTTTAATTAATTATTTGAATTTTTCAGGCTTGTTAATAATTTTTAATATATACATATATATTTTGCTTGCTTTTATTGCTTTTTAGTGCATAAACATCCAGACTTTAATAATTACCTATAATTTATAAGCATCATATATGAATTCACAAATGCAAGAATACTTTTCCCCCAGCTATTAATTTAGACCTGTGATCTGGAATAGCATATCATGATTTTATGCTTATTAATTAGATTTGAACTTTGCCAATATACATTTAACCATTCAGAGGAAATCAGCAAAATATTTTTTACTCCAATGTTGTCAAAATGAATTACAAATATATCATGAAATTCTCCATATTTTTTTAACCATAAGCACTAGACATGAGAAAATTCATTCTACATACTGATGTCTATCCTGAAATGTATGTAATTTTAAAAAAAATCGCAACTCAAGTTGAAAAACAATTTCACTACCACACATCAGCAACAAATACACAAGTTTCACATTCTGCATGTTATGCAAAGCGATGTTAAAATAGGTGGTTCAAATCCCAGCAAATGAGAAAGTTACATAAGCATTTCTTAGCCACTTTTCCACAGGAAGTGCTTCATTAAAGCTTCTCTCTCTTGGGCACATACCTTTGTCATACTTTGCCATAATCCATTAAACAAAACAGTTGTCCTAGTTAAGCTCAAATTTTATATAACAAATAAGAAACTGGAAATAAAACACACAAAAAGGTACACCAACTAAACAAAAATACTTTATATAATTCATACTAAATGATAGCTGCTACATTGAAAAAAATTAAATGAAAGCCTTTGTAAAACTTTTTGCTCAAAGCATCCAGTTTTGTAAATCAGTCCTAATAGCACTGCATATGAATATGTGGGGAAATTTCTTCAAACTAGGCAGTGTGGTCACCGTTTCACAATTTTCTTCTTCAATTTTTTGAACAATTCTTAAAATTTCTCAAAAACTAACTCTTTTTTAAGTTTTTAAAATTAAGATTATGTCAATACTTTTAGCTGTCTTGAAAGATAACAAGAATCTGCATCAACTTTCCTTTCTGTTCCACTTTGTAGTTCATAACAATGTTTCCATTCCCAGTAATTAAAATGAATTTATTTTCAATGATTTTAAAATCAATTTAAAAGTGCAAACTGAAATTCAACTACATTGGCTAAAAAAAAAAAAAATTTTTTTTTAACAATCATTTTCTATCACATTGGGACTTATTTACTTTTCATATAGTACATATGTAAATAATACTAATTTTTCTATTACAAAATATGAACAACTAATAATTTTACAAGTGCACTTCTTTGATCTTTAAAGAATAATTGCTCTAAAAATCAATCTGAAAAACAAAAAGAAATATAAAACAATTTAAAGGGGGGAACATATAAAATTAACTATTCTCTTAATAAGTAAGAAATTTAACAATTTCATTTGCCAAGTTTCATCTAGCAGCAAAATATTTCAAATGATTTTTTTTGCATAATTTGATTAATTCAATTCTTAAATATTATCCTATAAATCTAAGTTGCTTGATCAAATGCGTAAGAAAACGTCCCTTACGTTATATTCTGAATTTAATACTGAAACATCAAACAACTTTTAAAGGAATGTATTTATGAAAATTGTTCTACGTTTGAAACGTCTAGAAATTCAAAGAAAACATGTATGAAACAATTTATTATATATGTATTGGTAAATAAAAGTGCAACGGAAATATATATTATATTTATAAAAATGGCACATTTCATATGAAAGACGATCGCAGTATTCAAATCCAAGTTGTTGATTTTTACGAAAATAAAACCATAATACTTACACTAAAGTCAATCAACAAAACAAATTATTAGCTTTTAGCCTTCAGTGAATCAACACTTTATATTAAGTAACGGAATCAAATACTGAGAAATTTCCATTTTTACAGCTGTTGATGAAATTTGCCCGAAGCGTGATTACAAAACAGATACCCAGAACTATGAAAAATGGAAGGCATAAGGAAAAACAGAAGGGGTGAAAGTATTGAAAAATTTGTTTTATAAATTTTAATACCTTTAACAGAATGAATAAGATATTGATCGATAATCAAAAACTAACACAAAGAAAGGAATAAAAACTATAAGAAAGGGCGAGGGCATTTACTGCAAGAATCTGAAATTATGTAACCGGCCATAAGGAAACTTCCATATACAGATGGCCGTTTTAAAGAGACTATATTTTTTGCTCACGTTATAAAAATACCAAGAAAGATTGCCCTGAAAGACAGATTTAAAGTGGTGGGATATGAAGAAAAGAATTCGATGAGAAAAGGAAGCTAAATTCCCTACCACGGAAAAATTCATATAACATACCTCAACTTGATCTCCTTCCTCGTACAAGAAGAATCCCAGGCCAGAAGACGAGTTTTGATTTTAATTTGCGCATGCGCGCCGCAGGTGCTCAAAGCTGTCATATTGCTGAAAACAACAAAAACACTTGGCAAAACACCGATTTTTATCAGTTCTTGCTTTATCTAGCGAATGCTTTGAAGTTATTTCACATCATTCTGCATTAAGCATTGTTAATCAAACTATTCTGAATAGTTCTAAATGTAAAAAGTATTTAAAAATTTACTTACCCCCTTTACACCAGCAATGTCTTCCACTTAATAACAGATGCGAAATCAAGATGGAGATCGGTGATGACGGCGGAAGTGCGTAGTACACGTTACCAAGGTTTCTAAAATATCCTAAAGGTTTGTGCATTCGGGTAGCTCAGCAATCATTGGCTGCCTGTTTGTGACGTAGCTCGTAGACCCGTCGTACTCTTGTTTATGTTAGAGCTACTAGAGATACAGGCTGACTCGTCAGCCATTTTGTAGCTAAGCTTTAGGGTTGCAATTTTGGTTTGGAGCGCCAGCTTTGGCTCTTTATCGCTGTTCGCTAAAACTTCGTTATTCAACATTCTAGACAATCCGAATTTCAGCTTTTTTTGCACTCATATAAAGATGTGTAGCTTTTCCACCCTTATTTTATCTTTAGTTCAGATTCTTTCTCGTATTTTTTTTTTAAATTGCCAAATTTCTCGTATGATTCATGTTTTTTTTAAAAGTTTCTAAAACATTTTCACATATGATATTTCAAATTTGTATTTTTAGTTAAAAATACTAAATACATGCATAATGTTACGCATCTCAAAATGTATTTTTTGACAAAAGATTTCCCTCAACCATATTCTTAATTTTGGATGAGGTTATACTAATTTTGAAATCACATTTTCAACTATTCTTCAATCACATTTAACTATTCTTCTTTTATAATTCAATGTAATTTCATGTGTTATATAAAAATTATTATAAGTTGCTTAGTACTGTATTTGTATGATAATTCTTAATTTCTCAGCTATGGCATTTCAGTATTGATGGAGTTAAGCATATTACTTTTATTTACATTACACATTAAAATATTTAGAGGATATTAAAGCTGTGGATACAAATTGGTATGAATATGGCTTCAGTAATTTTTAAATTTCTAAAGCTTTCCTGAATCAACAGCTACTTTTCTAAAACTGTAAACAAATTTTACGTGGTAAATACATAAATGCATGCTGATGATTTAATATATCTAGCCAGTTCACATTTTAAACCTCTAAAAAATTTAATAGCTTGTCTGCATGATTCTTTTTTTTTTAATCTTTAATCTAATTCTTGTTTTTTTTTTATTATTTTATTTTTAATATGTTATTTGAAGTTTGCTCACATGGAATCAAACGTCTACTATTGTAGCAAATTTGTTAAAAATGTTATTTTTCGTGTGTTTCCAGAAAATACTGCTAAACACTTTATGATTTTAAATACTGATTCAGGGTATACGCCTTTAAATTATAATGTTTTTAGAATGAAGTGCAGAATGAACTATGAAAACTACTTCAATGTTCAGATGACTGTGAGATTCTATATTTAAAAAAAAAAAAGTTTTCATATAGATTTAGTAGCGTAAAAATTCCATTAAAAAAATTATTGTTCTTTATTTAGCTAAAAAAAGTATTAAAAAATACACAAATAAATAAAAATAATACCTTTACATACAGAATTTACAAATACGTTTATTTGCTGTTGATGGTTACTTTTATTATTCTTCGAAAAAATACTGTAAATTTATAAGAACTTACATACATATGCTCTTAATATTATACGTATCTGAATATTTAAATGATAATTCCATAATATAATAAGATTCAATCTAAATCACAGCACAGACAATACTTAAATCACAGTTCTTTTTATTACTTAATTTGCATAAGTAAAAACATAAAAATATTATTTAGCTTCAAATCTATAAAGTAAGTCCTCTAGTAACAAACATATGCGAAACACACATATTGAAAATAAAGCAAAAAATAGAACATTTTTTTCTGATGTAGTGCAATTTATTCTACTATATTCAAATTTTATTAAAACATACTGCAGTAATTGAATTTCTTCCATTATACATCAAACAGCTGTCTATAGGATGATATTATATTAGTCTTACTTTACTGAATTCTTATTTACACGTGGAGATGTCATATTAAATGAAAAAAAAATCTCAATAAATCTTAGCCAACACTATTTAGATAGTATTCTTGGTTTCAAGGCATGTCATTT
>KK121727.1:300773-319758 GCA_000611955.2 Stegodyphus mimosarum | reverse complement strand
TTGTGAGCATCTTCATGCCTGTGCGAGAAGTCGCCATATACGAACTTTATGTAGATCTATTTACAATTTTATGCTTAACTAACTTTATGCTAAACATTTTATCCAAAACACACTAGATCTCATAATATCACATTGTCACATCCTTCGTCAAAAGAGAAATCGCACGGATTCAAATTAACGCTTTCAACATTATCACCCTGGCAGCAGGTACAAAAAGAAAATATTATGTTAAAAAAGGCTAAGGAAAAAAGATGTGCATGGCGTGGATGAACTCAGCTGATTAATATTTACTTTTATACAGAGTGTTAAGGGGACGGTGGACTTTAAAAATTAGTTTTTTTAAGTTTTTGCCTTTTCAACAGGAAATTTCATACATATACATATTACAACATCAGTTTATAAAATATATGTTCAACTTTTCAATTTATTTTAAATTAAAAAATTTTAGAAACAAAAAATTAATTATTTTAATTAAAGATTTAAAATGCTCTTTGCTCTCTAATTTTCAATATTTTTCCTAATTTTTCCTTTTAGTTAGTTACAAAGACTTGCCATAAGTTTTTGTGTGTCCGTTATTGAATATGTTGGATCAGAAATTTTTTAAAAGGATTTTTGGGAATTTAAACTCAGTTTTCGAAAAAATGTCACCTTTTGTTATACATTATCGCAAGTTTAAAACTCCTAATAACCTCATTTCCGAAAACGCATACATAGATCTACTGTAACATATAACAAGATAGCTTTTGCGAAATATCTTTCATTTTTAACTCAAAATGAGACGCATGGAGTATTTTCAAAACACGCTAACTGCGAAAAAATTTGTTTTGATTAAACCGAATTTAAAGATTTTCTTCAAACTTACCTTTCATACATGATCATGAGAAACAGCAAATTAACTTTAAATATGAATTTGTAAACACTGGATAACATTTAACTATTTTTAATCTCATAATATTAAATACGACAAAATTAAACATATCGCAAATTGGTATATGATTCGAAGTTATACGTAGACATAACTTGTGCGTTTATCCAATGAAACTTTTAAAATTCACCCGTACCATATGTCTTACCATCATTTGTTACATTTACATTATCTTTTAATGCTTTACATTATTTTTTACTATTTCTGTTTTTTCCAAGCAGGTAAACTGTATTTGCTTAGGGAAAACGAGTTTGTTTCCTCCTGGTCTACACGTACAACATTTCCATAACCAAAGTTAAATTCATAGTTGTCAATACTGACATTTCTAGCCTTTTTTTTAAGAAATAAACACTTCTTTTGGACAAATATATAAATTATAACATCAGTAAATAACTGTTGAAATAGTTTTTTTATATTTTCTCCAAAATTTAGAGAGCAAAGTTTACGTTGTTTACACATTTTAAATGTTTGTAACTTCTTTAAAAATTAGAATATTTGAACTCGGTTTTTTGCATACGATGCAGTTATGTATATGGAATACTACCAGAGTAAAAAAAAACAAATTAAATATTTTGGTTGATTTTTAGCTATTTTAAAGTCTACCGCCTCCTTAAGTGTTGTCCTGCTTTTTTATATTCGCTGCATTATTTAAATTTTGGATGTAAATTGATGAAGATATCTGAATTTGCTTTGGATATGTTTACCTGTAGAAAGTGTTACTGCTTGGAGTTGTAAGAAAAGTTCCATATTTTTGGTTAATTCTTTTGATTTTGTAGCATGTTGATTTACAAATTTTACATGAACTATTAACACACTAAATTACTAACTCAGTTTCTAAAAACGCTGTAAAATACAAAAATATTCAATTTAGCAACTATTCTTTATACTGAAGTCGAGGAAGGCAATGTCTTGTAAAGCAGTTTAAAATGAAATCGTAAGTTTTAAGAATTATATTTTGGAAAACGAGTAAGATGTTATTTTAACTTTCTTAAAATTGTGAATTTTAAAATTCCGATAATACGAGCAATGTGCTGTTATAAAATTTATTACTGTGATCTAATTTTATGATTTGTATTCTGCGAACTATTTTGATATTATTCTTAAGATATTATGAGATGAATGACCTTAAAGGCATTATTTGCCTTCTTTAGTTATTATTTCCAGCCTCAGCAGTGGTATCGGCATCCTGGTAGAGTTAGGTGTATTCGGTTATTTTATTCTTTACATAATCAGGAATTTGCTAGTGTATTTAGAATGAAATAAAAAGGAAAATAAGAAAGATGTTGCAGTGCAGATTATTGCATAATTATTCATTTCTATTTTTTTGGCATTTATTTTCTAAGGTTTCAGAATATTTTTCTAATTAATATGTATTTTAGAGAGCAGTACTTTCTATTTTCATTTTTTGGCAAATATTGCATGGGTTCCATCACTTGCACTGAAAATCTTTCACGGATAAATTTCTAATTTCCACACATATTGACTAATGAGGGATTCGTGAATTATCTTGGAAAGGGTGAAATTTTTGCTTCGGAAAGATAAAAACTTTATATTTATTTCAAAAGCTGTAATAAAAAATATTTAATTTGTAGAATTTTTTCAATATAAAATATTTCTTCTAACTTTTGTTAAACCTCATATTCTACTTTTACGGCAAAATATACTTGAATTTCAAAAACTTCATAGTTTTGATACGTATTCTATTTCGATAATGTAACCTACTAATATATAATGAACAATAACTCTTATTTTAGAAAATAATTTCGTAAAATTTCGTTCATATTTCTTCAGTAGGCTTAGTGATTCCCGAAAAGACTGTTGGAAGATTTTAAATGATTGCATTATGTACCAATCTTTATTTGCTTTTTAATTTTCTGTTCAGGAGTTTTAAATTTCATTGTTTCGTGAGTTCACTCCACTGCTTTTACAATAACGAGTCTCTTATAATGTTTGCCGTATTTTTTGACGGTGGCTGGGAGCGGCAAGTAATCGCATGTCAGTTGTAGAAGGCAGCTGAAAATGACCTGGATTAGTTGAAAACAGAAGAATGGATTTCGTTTGTTGAATTTTCTTTCTGCCATTTCATATAAAAAATAAGACTGTTTGCTTTGTAGGCTGTTAAATTAAATTGTCTATTGCTGACATTTTCTACCATTTTATTTTTCCTTAAATTTCTACTTGTTATTTTTAGTGATTCTACTAGTTTGTCTTCATTTCTTAGAGTAGGAAGAACATATTGAAGTGAATTCAGCATTTTGGTGAATACAGAATCTCAGGCATTAGGTGTAAAAGAACGGATTAACCACAGAATTTGTTGCGCAACAAACGCTGATATTATATTGTTGCTGCTCATAATAGATCGAATGCACAAGTTCGATAATAGTTTAATAAAACTAATTTTTATCAAAAGAAATATTTCAGAATTCTGGAACTTTCCAGAGAAATATTTGCACAAGTATTTACAGTATCGCACAGTATAATCAGTCGTTACACATTTGACAAAGTAACTACTACTAACAACGTAAAAAACTACACGTAAAATACAACGTTAAACACAACGCAATGCTAATTACATCTAAAGAGAAAGCTAATCGGATATATCTCAGTTCATGCGGAACTATAACAACTTGCAACAACAATAACTAAGCAACTGAGAGCAGATGCTCTCTTTCTCCGGACTTTTATAGTTTCCAACAAGCCGCAAGATATTTCTAGTACTTTCTGTTCCTCAAAATTACTTGAAAACAATAAGAGTGTGGAATTAAGATTACAGCTAACATAGTGGTCAATTACAATTATTCAATTTCAGTACATATTACGGCTATACAGGGACAGGAACCAAATTTCGCCAAATGGTCGCCAAATTTGGTGACAAAATAAGTCGACAAAACTGTTGTTAACGTGGCGATATCTCGCCAAATTACAGAGATATCAATTTACTCAACGTTAAATTCAGTTGCCCCTGTATTCTTATTTTCCCGGCATAGCTTAAAAATTTGTCTCGCGCTATATTACACAGAAAAATAGAACATTTTTACTTACAATTCTACTAAAATTACCTATCTAAGTACAAAACTTGTAACAATATACAAATTTGTATTGCAAACAATTACGAGATGCGCAAGAAGTTGTGCATCAAGTTCTTAACTACGCATGAGATTTTTGAACTTAAATCGTAATTAACTGGGGGAGAATTAACCGGATTGAGAACTAACCAGGTTCTGTCAATTAAAAAAATAGTTTAGTTTGTTAATTGCTAAACGATGGAAAATTTATTATCAGAAATCACTAGCGTAAAGCAAAACTGTCTACGGAAAATACAAAAAGGAAAAGCGTGGAATAACAACGGTGACAACAGATGATATCGTACAAATGAACTCTGCCAATAAACAAAAACTTAATGACATTATTCGCGCCCTCTTGTAAATAATGATCTTCAATGTCATTTGTAACGTACTTTTTTCATTTCCATTGGTGCTTATTCTTTTGTTCTGCTTTCTGATTTAACTTATGTCGTCAAATGAAATTCCTCTCCATATTCAAGTGCTTGGAAAATGCTAATAATATTTTTCCGTTAATTATAATATGGTTTACTTGATAGCGTTCTGTGCTATCTTTCAATAGCTGCATTATACACAGTGACTACAAAAGTTCTTGTTGAAAATAAGTATTATTATAATAAAGTCTTATATAGTCTTATTATAAAGTCTTATAAAAGTCTGGCCTTTATTTTCACCTCAGCGCCAGAGCATATACAACTGATGCGATCGCAACGGAGGCAGAATTTTCAGAATTTGCGAAGGAACTGTGTGGTATAATTTTGCATTTGCGGAGTTTGGCAAAACGTGATAGCGCCGGCCCTGTTATGAATCAGTACCGAAGTCTTCAGTGTTTTCTAGAACATGAATTCTGTAAAATTCTGCGAATAAAATAATCTTTTTGAAAAACATCTATATTAACCAATATTTTTTACGACAATTTGCATTGAAATGCTCTCCGTTTAATCCATTAATAACAAAACTTCTTTTTAATTGATATTTTCAACTATGTACAAATGGAAATACTTCGCTCTTGAATTTATATTCGGCCTCTTAATATGATCTCCAATTTTAAAATAAAATGTCTCTGTTAGTTTTTGTCATGCTTAAATCATATGTTTCATACTTTTATTTTTGTAACAAATATTAACTTTTCCTAAATTTAAATTTTATGACCGGGAGACTGTACGAAACGTTAAAACTTTTTTTTAAACTTTGTCAAAGAATGACTATTTGGATCATTTAAAACATTTGTGTTATTAAAAGTATGTGTCTATGACCGACGGTTTCAAAAATAAAGTTCAGGTAAGAACTTTTGTAGACTGGGTATAAAGCTTTGTATATAAACTCAGAACTAAAGAGCTTTCCTATCCATTTTGATTACATAACAATTTATATATGAAAAAGTATTAAAAAACGAACAAAGTGTAGACCTCAAAATTATGTTTCTTCTCAGGCGACATATTTTCCAAATGAATAATATCCTGGCCACAGAAAATATGACATCGATGATTAATCGTATTTCATTGACTGAACGGGGATGTCTTGATAGAATTTCTAAAATTTGTTCGACTTTTACTCTCATAATTCTTGACTACAAAAAAGAAGAAAAATTATTGAAGAAATTTAACTTTCTATCACTCTGACTATTTTAAACTTTTATCCTTTCTTCCTTGATTATTTGCAGAAGAGAATTATTGAAAGAATAAATACATGTTTCAATTCTTAAAGAACTGTAATTCTCACTGAATTCTGAAAGAACTGTCATTACTTAAATATTGCAGTTTATGCGACTCTGGTGTAAGGCAAAACATGTAACTATTTCGCAGGTCTGATCAATTAAACAAGTAGGAATATTATCAATGCAGTGACTAAGGACTGGATGAATTCAAGGCGGTTGTTATATACTCCAATATATCGCATAGTCCGGATAATCGGTTCCGCAAGTGTCCCGAGTTATTTGAAACGTAAGCCCACCAGAGACCGAGCGGTGAAGTCCTTGAAAACTGTTAATTCGGTTCGGGGTTCGAATCCTGGCAAATAGGCTGGTTGCATGGGCGTTTTCGTGGATTCCCTCATGTGTAATGTGTTATGTGAGCCAATTTTCCTAGAAAGTCTCCAGGAAGGCATACCTTCAGCTAGGCAGATAGCCCTTGAGTGCCTTGTCATAATCAAATAAACCAAAGCAAACTATTTGAAACGGAGTTATCGAGGGAAAAAATGCATAAAAAAGGATAAAAACTCTTCTGTTTTTTAGCAAGTAAAGCGCAGTTAATAATTTCAAATATCATTATTAGAAATAATTTATAAAGAATACGTGTTTTCAGTAGTTTTTATTATTTTGACTTCTGATGGGTCGATGTAAAGAGAAATGTGGTTTGTAAAGTATAATCTCTGACGTAAAATGTTATAAATAAAAAATTATACTCATTCATTTGAATAACAATAAGTGCAAAGAATAAATTATTCCAAAAAACGTTTTTCTATTTTCAAATAAGTAAAACAAGATGAAGAAATTCAAATAGCGTTAATTATATATACAAAGAAGAAAGTCTGTGTGTTTGGTTGTCCTCCAACAACTCAGTCATTACTATAGCTATCGTCACCAAACTATCTATAATTCTTTTCTGGTTCCTGGAAAAAATAGACGTCTTTTTTTTTTTCCAAAAAAAGAGAGATATTAATTAAAAACTCGGAAAAACAATACCTTTCGCCTTCATTTTCCGAACGGCAAGGGCCTCGGAAGCTGGAGATGAAAATCTGCTTTATTTCGAAAGTTGTTGCCACTGCTCGCTTTCAAATCATAGAGTTTGTTAATTAAAAATTTTTTAAAGTTTTGCGACGAAATAAAAATAGCACTGCCAAAAATTAAATGCATTATTCCCGATTCCAAAAAATCATGGGAAGCCATTTCGTCTATTCCCATCTTCGTACAACTTTAATCAGATGAAATATTAATTAAAAACTCTAAAAGCGCTAATTTTCTCACTCGTTTTTCTGAGTGGCAACAGTGTCGCACTTTAGATGCAAAAATGCTTTATTTCGATAAGTGTTGCTACTGCTCGCTTTCAAATCGTAGAGTTTGTTAATAAAAAATTCGTAAATTTTACGAAATGTATACATATAAAGAAGAATGTCTGTGTGTGAGTTCGTTTGTTCGCGTTATTGATTTCTGATCAATTATGATAAATTTTTTGCCCCATTTAATCGACTAAAATTAAATATCAGTGAAATAGTGAATAGAACTTGAGCTTTTACGACCATTTGATTAGAAAGATGAAAATCTGATATAATGAGAGAGAATTAGCTTATTTTTCTATCGAAATTTTTTATGCTTGTTCCATATCGTATCAGACTGAAAAATGTATGACTATGAATCGTATTTTTGCATCGTTATTAGAGAAGGATTACAGCGGTATCATTCCCTCTGTTGTTAGATGCATTACTCTCAATCTAACTTAACTGGCATCGGGTACTTGCGCTAAATAGAATTATTTTTTAAAAAAATTGCGTGCTTTATAGCAGTTTAATCATTTTGACCTCTGCTGGGTGGATGTAAAGTGTAATGTGGTTTATAAAGTGTAATCTCTGACTTAAAATGCGATAAATAAAAAACTATCTTCATTTATTTGAATAACAATAAGCATGTTAACTTAGAAGTCAACAACAATATGTTCATTTAGAAGTCAACAACAATAAGTATGTTAACTTAGAAGTCAACAACAATAATTATGTTAACTTAGAAGACAACAACAATAAGTATCCTTTTGATCAATTAGTATAATATCAGTAAGTTAACAATAAGTATGCTTTTCGATCTGCATAAAAACGGAGCTTAATTATTCAAATGTTTAGTATATCCCGATGGGCTTGTTCCCATCTGTACCGGATATTAGATTTCTATCGTAAATTAGCTCTGTTATACTCTCAGAAATCAGGAAGGAATTGTTAGGAAATAGAATTTAATAATTCTACGCGTTCTAAAATATTAAAAATGCTTCATAGCAATTGCAACAATGTCATTTGCAAAAAGCTGTTTTATTAAAACTGTGTTATATGCGGTAGTATTGCAATAATAGACTTAATAATTATATGTTAACGCTGTAAAGAATATATGCGTTTAACTTTTTAATTAATTTATGTGGCTGTAACAACTAGAAAGAAGAAGGATGATGATTTTTGTTGAAACGGAATATAAATATTTTCCAAAGGGCCATGTAATTAAAGGCCACTTGATTTGCTCATTCTCAGTTGCTGAAAACAATATTAAGGAATTTTGTTTCCGGGGATATAAATCTGTGACTGCCATTTAAAAATACATTCAGAAGCACTGTGCCCAGTGCATTTTTATTTAATCTTTCTTATGTCCGTCTTTCTTCCTGATCAGACCTTACTAAGTGAAATCCGATAGAAACCCGAGTCAGAACCATAAATGTGAAATTCTGGAAAAAAAGTTGAAGCAAATCTCTCAAGAAATATCGGTAAAGAGACAGTCGATACAAGATGAAATTAAAATCCAGCTATTCATGACAGTTCTTACGATGCATCGAAGACGCCTGAAATCATGGCCGTTCAAAGAGGCATGGACGACAAAGCAGCTCGATATTCGGCGATTTCTCGGCCTGCCATAGATCTTCTATTATGCCATCATATGGAATATATCGATATTTTCCATCGATTCGCCCCATTTCACTGTTATCGTCTAATGCGTAGGCTTTGCATTTTTATTTTATTTTGCCGGCCATACTGAAAATCCTGTTAGGAACGAGGAGCTGTGAATCGTGAAATTCCGAATTCGATGTAGGGAGTGTATGGGAGAAATCTTTTTTTATTGTTATTTATTCGAATTCTAGAGCTTTTTTTTTACTTATTTCGACGGGCTCGTAATCGATTGAGATGTAGGCTGAATGATTGGTTTCGATTTGGACTGCAGCGGAGTAACCCGTTATTGGCGGACCGCTGGCATATTTTATTGTGTATTCTGAATGCATTTAATATTTCTTTCTCCGCTCTTTATGTAAAGTCATTGAAGTCAAGGCCTGAAATGCCAGCTTCTAATAAAGTAAAATTAATTCCTTGTCGAATTTAAATGTAAACAGAATGCAATGCGCTTGCATTTAACAACGAATTTATTTTTACGCGAGCGAAAATTTTCCGACTTATTTTTCCTACAGAATATACAAATACATGGGATGTTTTTGTACATTATATAAGTTTTGAGTGATTAAGATTCAAATATTGTCAGCATGTTTAATTTTTGAGCAGGAAATAAAGTGACGTATAGAAAAATTCACGGAAAAATGCAATTCCCAAGACATTTATGCTAAAATGATTAGTTTTTTATGATGATTTTTTAATTTGTATGTTTTTACTAGCCTTTTGCAGGTTCGCAGTGGTAAAACAATAGGTCATTATGTCAATTAAGATGTTCGTGAAATCGAATTAGAGTCTTGACGGCATCAATGTTTAAAAGCCATTAAATGTCCAAAAAATCAACTTACAATCATGTTTTCTTACCAGAGTTCGAACCCTCGATCTTCCAGCTTCTAGTCAGGTATGCTAACCGCTTACGTGAAGGTATGTGATAATATGTATTTTAAAAGAATAACATAGTTTATGAATAAATAACATTCGAAATTTCCCTTATCTTCCTCTAAGCTTGTTGTTAACCATGCAGATTTTAATGTGCTTTAAAAACAGGGGCTCGGTTCGTGAGCTGTCAAAAAACTAACTTTAATTAGTGAATTATTTTTTCTTTTGTTTAAATTTCATGATTATAGAGTTATCAAACAAAGTAGATTTGTGCTTTTTATGCTGAAAAATTGCAAATTGGGTGAAACAGCACGCATATAGTTGATTTCGGATTTTGCTTTCGATTTCGTCAATAGAATATTTTTCATGAGTAAAATTTCTTTCAAAATAAAATAGTGTCAATGAAACCAAGAAAAAATACCACTACTTACAGCGACATTTGAAATAAAATCTCTTTGTGAAATGGCAGTAGACATTCCACCATCGGTTTTAATAAATCAAATTTGTAAGAGAAATTATGCAGTAAATCTCTGGAAATTAAAAAATTTGAAATTGTTTGACAATTATTTTTGATTATAAAACATAAATGAATGTTTTCTTTCAACTTCTTTTGGTGTCATTTCTATCCTTTACGAAATGTAATTATTATTTTAATTTAAACGAAAATGTAAATACCTGGTAATTTCGATTCTATCAGATCTATTCTATTCGATTCGACTCTATCAGTTCAAATCATTCTACTAGATCAGTTAAAATTGACACTCAATTTATAAGCATGATTTTTTTTAAATAACAAATATTTTGTAGAAATTTTCTTAGTCTAAATTAATAATAATTAAAATCTTCCCTGTTAGCAGCTGAAAATATCAAAATATAAAATTAGGTGATTTACATCCTACCTAGATTTGAAAGAGAAATAAGTATTTGTCTAATTTTTGTTGGAATAAGCATACGAAAACTACTTGCCTGAGAGATGGTGGTAAAGTGGTAACAAATGGTAAAGTGCATGAGGACTGTCTGTCTAAGGGCGCGGATGCCGTTGTAGAGGACTTTATAAGGGAAACTGGGTCGAATTTTAGGGGTTTTTTTATAACTGAGTCTTTATAACAGAAACTGGGCGCCACGGATCCGGAGAACCAGGAAACTCGAATATGCAGCCAGGTCATTAGCTTAAATCCAGACCTAGGTCGAACTACCAGTACAGAAAGTCCTTAACCAGTGGTGAAGTTTATGTCTAACAAATTAATCGATTAAGAAAAAGTGAGTGCTTCCTCTCCTTTTACGAAAGTATTTATATATAACATTAATTCACGTAATCAGTCAATCCCCCTATTAATACCGTAGCTGAATATTGACTTTTCTATATATGTTCTCAAATTTTATTTATTATTTTAGTCCTTCTTATTCTTTAAGTAATAAGTTATTTAAATCTAATTATGTTCCCAGTTTCCGATCGATAAGAAAAATAAACTTTCGTCTTAACTATTCCATCATCGCTGCTCATTCTGTTTCAGAAGCAAAAAATAAAATGCAACGCCAAGCCATCAATCTTGTTGCATTTGCATTTGCGTCTAAAATCTTGTCACTAAATTGCGTTGGGCTCTCTATCATCGTTATTTTTATTCACGCGGTTATTGACAGATGCCTCTTGTCGGTTTGTGGAGTTAACCTAATGGAAGCTGATATTTTGGAATCTTTCTCATTTATGATCATCCTCAAATTTAAATTCCTTCACATATGTTTGATGCAGTTTATTTGCTAGGCAATCAAACGAAATATAGTATATTTATATTAACCATAAAATTGGTAAATATAAGAAAATTTAAGTTTATAGGCAGGATTCGCTACAAATATGATAAACTTACTTTAGTACTGAGACATTTTGGTATGGTTTGGTATGGTTATATGTTAGTTAACCAGTTATCTTATTATTTTGCCTGTACTTTTTCTTCCATTTCATCAGCTCCTACCAGGTTGCAAATTAGTATATATTAGACGCCAAAATATGAAACCGATTAACATTTCGCACATTTCCTAAGCATTCTATGCAATGCCAAAAAACAAACGGGCAAAGTATAAATTACACTCGTTAACGAAGTGAGTTTCAAAATTAATTCTATTCGTGTGTGTCTATTGCAATATAAATCTTTCGCGTTTCGAGCAAAGTAAAAATTTTGTTTCTAATCTTCACGACAGATTATTTGTTATTTGATAGATTTATAACCGTAACTAGAACTTTTCATGCATTTTCATGCATCCAAAAGTCATTCTATGCTGTCATTGCAGTTAAATTTATTCTATGCAAAGACTTCCGTCCATTGCTAAAAGAAAAACCAAGAAAGTCTCATTAGCGATGTTTCTTCTAATATCCAGTAGCTAGCGATGTGAATTTCGCTTCAGACGGACAATTCGCCATTTGCATTTCAGTCTTTATTCGGAACTGGCGAAATCCTCTACTTTGAATTTCTCAGCAAAGACTCTAGCTCTACTGTGCTGTAGGAAAATGTAGTAACAGAGTATAGCATCCGCAAGGTTAGAATGAACATTAAGCAATATAAACATGTGCTTGGGCCATCAAGGAAAGAGGGCATCCAAAATGGTCCTCGGATATTCGGGAAAGGACGCACCAAAATATATCCCGTTGCCAGTTTTACCATGGAATGTGTAGTGCAGCTAAACCAAAAGTGAGAGAGTGAAGGAATGAAGAGAAAATTCATGTAAACATATGTAGGAGCATCAAAATTTTTTAATGCTTAGGGAGTTCCCTGAAGGTCATCTAAGTGACCGAGAGCGATTGATGACATGCTGACATGCAACAACGATTCTACGATGAACTGTCTAAAGTGCAAACCAATGCTTCAAAAACAGTATTCTAACCGAAAGTATTTACCAGAAGTCGTGAGCGATATGAAAAGACCCAGATGATTACTAATAAGGAGCTACATGAGTATTGGCTACTGAATCGCCATAATGTGATATTAGTGGAGAACAAAAATAAGCTGATTTATCTAGTTAAATAAGGGGTTAATGCAATGGAACTCTTACTTCATATCTTTTCAATAAAAACATTTTCACGACTTTCAGTGAAAACCCTTTCACGACTTTCAATAAACGTTTTCACGACCTTTCAGTACTTAGCCTAAATAACGTATGCAGCTCTATATATTACCTAAATTCGAATCCAAGTCAAACTACCAGTTTTCAGTTCTCTGTTCAACTACTAACAGTATAAGGAAGAACTCGAATATTTTACTTTTTCAATATTTAAAGTACACAATATTTCACTCATATATTTAATGCAAAGATTTTCAGCTGTAATTTTTGCTTGAAGTTCTGTGCTCGATACTTTTTAGTTGATTCTACCGTATTCTAGGTAATGAATTTTAAAATTAATTCTGTTCTTTAATGTCTGTTATGATATAAATCTCTCCTATTTCGGCAGAGTAGGAAATCATGTTTCTAATCTGCATGCCACGTTGTTGGATAAACTTATAAGCTTTACCCTAAGTTTATTAACAGTTATTTTAAGTTTTATATCTTCCATATCTTATTCTAATTTCAGCTTACAATTTCCTGCCAGAATGTAAATTCAGAAACGCAGTTAATGCAAATGAGAAAGAGTATAATTTAAGTCGTGACTTCACCGACTTCAAGAGAGAGAGTCTGATTCCCTGACTAGCGCGCGTTTACCTTTCGGCTACGTCTCTCTTAGCTGTTACTACCCTCGGCCATGCCATAGGCCCTTGCTTGGCTTCGTCCATTTAATTAATACTTAGGGTCCAGCTAGTTAGATCTCTGATAGCTTCGGCTATACCTTTTAAATAGCTTAGTTAAGCTAGTTTTAGTTTAAATTATTATTATTTTAAGTTCTAGCCCGAGTGGAGGCTTTGTGTAAAATTCCAAGTAGGGAACTGGTTGTAAATATACTGAAAAATAAAGGGTTTTAAACCCTCCTTAAGTCTTACGTGTTCTGTTCACACACTTAAGCGATTATTCGCTTGTTAGTGTTCGTGGGGTTCTAAGTTAGAACTTCAGATTTAAATTGTAAAACCTCACAAACTTATAAACTTAACTCGAATTTTTCGTCAATTAATACAGCTTTTCTCGTAGTACAGGGACCTGCCAGACTAGTTCTGTATCCACGTGGCTTTTTGACAGTTAAATGATTCTCAATTAGTTAGAGTTCAAAATACTTGAGGTGAAAAGGCCATATACACTAAATTGATTTTTATGTTTTATTTCTTCTAATCTCGAGTTATGAGGCATAACGAGAATGGCCTTAAATTCATTGCTTTTGAGCAAAAAATATTTTCAAAAGAACTGTTACTTTTTTAATAAAAAATGCTTCATTACATTTGGCTTGTTGTTATAGTTAGGCAAATAAATTTTTCAATGTATTTCCATACTTTTGATATGAAACTTCAAATAAATTAGGAAATGGTGCGAAGTTAAGTGTTCTTTTTTTTTTTTTTTTTTTTTTTAATGTTTTTTCTCCTAAGAGGGTATTTTTTTTCATAATTTTACTACAACTTTCCAGCATATTATTCCATAAACTGTTAAGAATTCTTCTGTACTGTAAAGGTGACAAAAATTAGTACGCTTCCCCTGGATTTGTGGGAGAATGATACTTCAGGAGCCAATGTGATCCTACTTTCCTTATCAGCCAATGCAATTTGTAAAACTTCAGCGTAACAAATTCATCTCAGTGATCCAATTTTCACACTTCGACTCCCCCCCTTTAAGAACTCCGTATGACGTCACTTCACTCCCTCCTCCTTTTTTTTTGTTCTCTTTCTCACCCTTCTTTTATAGCGAACGTGTATACATTGTAGATTTTAATAACACGCGTGGATACGAAACCTTCAGGCATTGTTAGCTCCCGCTACACGAGTTACGCTTATCCCATCTCTATTCAAAACGTGAAGTCAAATGTTGCTTGTTGGAGAGAGAGTGGAAGGACGGATATAGAAACATTTCGTGTGGATATCTTGAAATTTTAAGATTTATGTATTCAGTGAATGAAAGTGCTTTTTTTTTAATTCATGAGTCATGAGTTACCCCAACCCCTCGGAGATGAGACGTAGGGGTGGGGATGTGATCATGTTTTCCGTTCTGCATCAATCAGTTGTCCCTCTATGTGAGCAGAGGGTGGAAATGAATTCATCGCGTGACATTACGCGCGGATGCCTTCGGGAGAATTACCGCCTTCCTCGCTGTACAAGAGGGTAAATCATTCCCACTATGAAAACTTCTTCTGGCCACTTTGTCTAGCTTTGTGGTATCCTTCAAAATTCATCCATCAGAAATCAATTAAGCTGGAATGAAAATGAACTTTGGAACGTTTTTCTGAGGGGGAGGTGATGATACGGGCATTATTCAATTTATAGTTATTCAAATTATGATATAGTTCCACTAACTAATTAAAAATACACATTGGAAAATATTTCATTTTTTAAGCAATGAAAAGAACTGCTAAGGATTTTAATTATATTTTACTGATTTTTACAGTCTGGACTTTAAATTCAACAATCTACATTAAAGGATCTAAGTACCGAAAATGATGTACAATTGTTACTTGTAATAAATATAAAATATTATTTTGCTTGAGGTATGCTGAAAAATACACTGAGATTGTATTAATTTGGATTACGTTGAGTAATAAAGCCACACGCCAAAAAAAGGGGGGGGAAGAATCACATAGGAAATAACATTATCTTTTAAAACAGATAACAAAAGATTCAGAGCTCTTTCATTAGCAAAACATTTCCCTAATATGTTTATAAACCTTGTATCTAAACTTTGTGTTTAGGCAAACACTCTTCAACTTCAGATTATTTTTAAGTAGCAGTTGCAATATATTCGGGAATGTGTAGAGAGTAACACATTCATTATTATGACATATCTTTTGTGCAAAACAGCCATAATGAACAGTTCAATTGCTGTCTTACTCAAGCAACCCAGTGAAATAAATGCACAGTTGCGTTTTGAATAATTAATTCTTTCGTTATTAAACTCGTAACCACGTTTTCACATCGCATTAATTTACCATCAAATAATATTATATCAGTTGTTTATATTTCTACCAGCTTTGGAACAATTAATTTCATACATAATATTTTGTATTGCCGTACTGATCGGAGTAATGGCTAGCGCTGGTGGCTATCGTATATTTGGGTCTGGGCTCGAATCCCAGAGAAGGCCTGGGGATGTGTGCATGTGTCATAGGACAGAACACTGGGCTATGTTCTCTGTGATGAGACAGCTACATGAGGGATAGGTACCGACCATTTAGGTTGCAAGTGTTCGACCGTTTGAAAAGCCTACAGCATAACGTTAAAATAATTCTTAAACTAAAAGCTTGTCTTAAATGCTTATGTTAAAATTTTCTCATGAGTCAAACGAAAATCTTCGCACGTAGGTTAGAATGCAATTTCTTTTAAATTTGATAACGTTTGATTTTTTAAATTAAATTAAATTTTATTTTAATTTTTGAAACTGTAATAATAAACTCCTTGGGGTGTCAGATTGTGATTTTAAGCTTTTGGATTGTTATTTATATTATTTTATTTTGTAAAGGAAAAAAAAAAGAAAAAAAGGGGGGTTTTGTTTTAAATGATCATAAATACATACATTCAATGAATACATTCAATAAATACAAAACGAATGCTCAACAAAATCATATTCGTCAATCCTATTTAGTCATCTATATTCTAAATATGAAAAAGCTTTACCCTTCTGCAATCAGAGACATGAATTTACACTCGTATGCAAAATTAAAAGAACTTGCAAATTATATCAGTTTTTACAAAAGATATTGAACCAAAGGTACTAATTATCCCGTCGAAGAATTATGCAAATATTCAAATTCGAGTACCTAAGCGTATACGTTCGTATCTGCAGAACCGTGATTGTGCAGGGCATATAAGCGCAAGAGGGGTTTTCGGCTATATCTTTGCTTGTATTTCTTCATGGCATTTGCCATATTACTCGCAAGAGTTAGAGAAATTTTATAAGGTGTCAGGTACAATGTAGCCATATACGTATGGATGATGGAATATGATGGAGAATTGTCGGTAGATTGGAGGTGGGGCAATCATAAGCACATGTGTCTACAGAGCTCAGTTCAACGCCCATTGTTTTTTGCAATTTGTGGAAACAGTTTCAGGACGCTGGATCCATATCGAAAATGCCTAGACAAGGTCGTTCAAGATCACAATGGCAAATGAGGATTCTTATTTGGCTGTTTCAGCGCAGCAACACAGGATTTCTACAGCTTCACACATCTCACGTTAACTGTATGCTGACAATACAACCCGAATTCCAAGATCTACAGTTGCCCGAAAGCTTAATGAGATAGGGCTAAGATCCCGCTTACTGTACAAGAGAACGGATTTAGCATGGTGCAGACAACATGCGTCTTGGACCAGACTTCAATGGAGCACTGTGCAATTTACCGACAAACATGGACACTGATTCTTGGCGTATCTCTATCTGGAGCAAGCCTGGAACACGATACCATTCCTCCCTCACCAGGGAGAAGGATCATTACGGTGGTGGAGGTGTAATGGTTTGGGCAGGAGCTGTATTGAACGGCCTCACATTTCTGCATGTATTTGATAAAGACTCCCTGACTGCCATGAGGTAAGCAAAGGAGATCCTATAGGTCTGTGCTTGACTTTTCAGGGGCAATTAGTCCTAGGTTCTTGATAAAGGATGACAATACTTGCCTAAATATACCTCAACTTGTCAACGAGTACCTGGAAACTGAGGATATTCGCCGAATGGATGGATCAGCCAGATCTCTTAACCTTAACTCTAAGCAGCATGTTTGGGACGCTCTTTTATCTCATCTCTCCATCCCCCTCTGAGAATTATCCCGCAATCGAAACCTGCCTTGCTGTACGGGTGAGATCAACTGCCTGAGATGAAGTATACCGTCACGCTGCTCTACCAGTCTGGCTGTGAGAAGTGACCATTCCGATTAGATTCATTTTTCATTCGATATCACAACGTGGATTTGGTCATCCCTGCACTTAAAATTTTTCTGATGATGATGTGTATATAATATTGAATCTCTTTCTGTGTAATAAATGTATATATATACATACCAAATTTCGTTAAAAACTGTCGAGTAGTTTTTCAAAAATTTGACATAATGGGCAAATTCTCGTAATTTGCAACGATTGTTTTTGTAACACAAATATCTTGGAAACAAACAATACTTTGGATATGAAGTTACTCTGGAGTAGTTACAGCACAATGATCATTCGAAAATTTCAGTCACGTCCTGTTCCTTATAAATTTTAGTATTCGCTTTCATAGCTTTTGTAACTGACAGGAAGCAAAGACCAAACAATATTTCTAATGACTAGAAATATCATTAGAGTCAAATAATACCGAGGAGGATTAATAGTTAAAGTATTTAACTTTTAATCCTCCTCGGTTCAAGTAATTCAACTTTTCTTCTTGTGACTTATGAACAGAGGATTTATACTAATCGAAATCACGATGGTATGAAAACGCTAATGTATAACCAAAAAATTTGATTCAAAACACAAATCGTTTCTGTGTTTTTTGAAAGCACGCTTCATATATTTTTCATCTTTATTGATTCTTTTAAAGCTGCAAACGAAGTAATAGAGTGGATGCGTTTAACTTGTTTGCTAACTGTCTTATTTTTCCTCATATGAGATCTCAAGTAAATTTTAGCTTTTGTATTAACTCCATAATTACCTCCTGAAAATTTGCACACAGCTTAAATGGGTCATACACACGGGAATTCATGCTTTTAAAAGTAAGTTATTCCTTTATTACAGTAAATTAAAAAAAAATGTTTTGATGCCGGTACCAATCTGTATGAAGTTATTCCAAGATGCACAAAATATTTTTTTTTACATTTTAAAAACAAATTAAAAAATTTATTTAAGTATTATTCATTATCATTTCAGATTGATTTATTCACATTTGCAATGAATACTTTTTACCAGTTTTTGCCTTTTCTTAATTTTATTAATTGTTTTCGATCCTATACTAAACCGATAATGTATATACTCGTGTATTTGTATTCTACATTATTGGAAGATATTTTATTTGATTTCTGTTTTCAACGGATGCATTTTATTTATTTATTTATTTTTAAGGAAACGACTCATTTTCTGTGAATAAATACCAATGAAAACAAGTTTACGTTTTGTCATTTTAAGAAAGCCCGCTATTTTCCTTTCCAATTCGTATAAGAGAGAAATTACAAAAGCTTTTTATGTACTCAAGTATCGTTTTCTAGTTCTATAAATAAAAGAACCAGCCCATTAGTTGTGTAAAATTATTTAAGTATTTGTTGAAAGTAAAGTGTCTTTATGTTTCCATTTTATATTCACTTGCTTTTTTGATGTTATTTTTTTCAACATGAGGTTGTACAATACATTTTCATCTCGGCAATATTAAAATTCTTTAAAGAGTGCTTACTGAAATTGGGTAGAAAATTAGAAGC